>NQLW01000011.1:5607656-5691177 GCA_002312845.1 Kalanchoe fedtschenkoi
CAATGTGATTTCTAATTGGAATGAGAAAAAAGGAGGCAGGTTAGTTGATGATGGTAGTATGAAGGATTTTAATTCTTTCATTATCCAGTCTGGCCTAACTGATATCTCCTTGAATAATTTTGCTCTTTCTTGGACTAACAATCAACAAGGCTCCTCCAGAATATACAAGAAGTTGGACCGAGTTTTAATTAATTCTGAGGCCACGATTAAGATGCCTGGTATTAAAAGTAACTATCTCCCTAGAGTCCAATCTGATCACATGCCTATGCTGATCAGCTCTAGGATCTCAGACTTCAAGGCAGGACCCTTTAAATTCCATAAGATGTGGAGTGATCATGAAGAATTTTATCAGCTTGTGGAGGATAGCTGGGCATTTCCTAGACATCTTGACGGACTGATCAATCTGCACATGAAGTTGAAGTATATGAAGAATCAGCTCAAAAACTGGAACAGGCAGGTGTTTGGAAATGTGGACAGAAACATTGATAGCCCAACTCACAAAGTGCAAGATCTCGATGAGCAGTTGGCTGCTAAATGGAGTGAGGAAATTTTCAGTAATCTCCAAGTTGAGAAGGAAAATCTTCAGAAGTGGGAGAACAGAAGGTTTAGTCTGCTAGAAGAAAAAGCCAGATTGAACTGGCTTAAGGGAGGAGACAGGAACTCCTAAGTCTTTCATGCTGCAATAAGGGACCAAGCCAGGAGGAACAAAATCAGTTTGAAGCTGGATAATGGAACTGAAACAGATGATCCAAAAACTATTGGGGAGCTAGCTACCAAGTACTTTTCTGAGCTTTATAAAGGTTCAAGATATTTTCATAATGGAAATTTGTTTACATGTATCCCTCAGTTAGTCTCAGAGGCTGATAATAATTCTCTGATCAAAGTCCCACTGGAAGAAGAGATAAAGGAAGCAGTTTTTAACCTCAGTCCCGATAGTTCTCCAGGTCCTGATGGATTTAGCGGACATTTTTATCAAACCTGTTGGAACATCATTAAGCAAGACGTAGTGAAGGCAGTGACACAATTTTGGCAACAAAGATTTGCTATGCACAAGGGCATTGCCACTGCCCATATCTGCTTGATTCCTAAGGCCCATAATGCCAAGTCCCTAGCAGATCTACGACCAATAAGTCTCTGTAATTTTTCCTACAAAATCATTTCCAAAATTCTTGCCACCAGAATTTCTGGGATTCTTCCAAAAATCATATCTCAAGAACAATCAGGTTTTATTCAAGGAAGAAGTATAATGGAGAACATTGCTTTTTCTCATGAAATCGTGAGGGATCTGAATAAAAAGGTGAGGGGAAACAATCTGATTCTGAAGTTAGACTTGTCCAAGGCTTATGATAGAGTTAAATGGTCCTTTATACATGAAGCTATGAGAGCCTTTGGATTTGCCGAGAGGTGGATAGATATGATTTACAGGCTTATCAATAATTGTTGGTACTCAATTAGAATCCAGAATCAGGTTATTGGATTTTTCAAAGCTGGTTGTGGTCTCAGACAGGGTGATCCTCTGGCTCCAGCTCTGTTTACTATTGTCATGGATGTCCTCAGTAGAAATCTGAAGACCAAAATTGAGCAGATGAAGATTAAGGAATTCCATTGTTCCAGGGGTGCTAAAGCTGTCTCGCATCTCCTGTTTGCAGATGATGTGTTAATTTTCACTAATGGGTCTATCAGATCGGTTAGACACCTAAAGTTATTGTTGGACGAGTTCTGCTACGCATCAGGACAGATAATTAACCAAGGCAAAAGAAAATTTTTTGTGTCCAACAAAGTCAGTTTAGTGCAAATGAGGCAAATGCAGAATCTTCTAAAGTTTCAGAAAGGAACTCTTCCAAACATTTACTTGGGGCTCCCTTTATTTTATGGCAGAACCAAATCAGTCCATTTTGATTTTATCTTGGAAAGAATTCAGAGGAAAATCTCAGGTTGGAAAGCTAAATTGTTGTCTTGGGGAGGGAAATTAACGCTAATAGCCTCTATCCTGAATTCCATTTCTATTTATGCCTTGTCTGTGTTGCCTATCCCCAAAATGACTATTAATAATATCCAAAGGAGTATAGCAGATTTTTTTTGGAATCAGGGTGATCACAAGAGGCATCACTGGATTTCCTGGAATAAAATTGCCAAGCCTATAGAGGGAGGAGGCCTTAACTTAAAACTCCTGACAGAGTCCAGCTTTTATTGGAAAAGTAATTTGGCCTGGAGTTATTTGGAAGGAAGATCTATTTGGTCTCAATTTATGAAGCAAAAATATGACCTGGGCAGTTCCTCCATTTCTGACTCTAAGCTTCGGAAGGATCTGCGTCCTATTGTTTCAGTTCTAGAAGCAAACAGTTTCTGGAGAATTCGAAGGGGAAATATCAGCTTCTGGTACCAAAAATGGTGGCCTATGGATACCAACATTGTCCCTAATAACGATCTTCCAGATGACAACTTTCTAATATTTGGAATGATCAAATGAGGAAAATGACATATGTTGAAGCTCTGCCTCCTCAGATTCAGCAATTCGCGAAGGAAATCCAGCTGGGGAACTCAGAAGATCAGATTATTTGGAAAGCCTCAGAGGACGGCAATTTTAATTCCAAAAATTTTAGACTTTTACAAAGGGGTAGTTACGATTCTGTTTACTCTTGGTGGGGGTAAATATTGGCAACCATGGATCCCCTCGAAATGTAGTTGTTTCTTATGGAAGTGTTTGAACCAGGTGTCCCTATTGATGAAGCTATCCAAAGAGCTAGCATACCTTTAGCTTCAAAGTGTGTTTGCTGCTCATAAAGCAAGCTGGAGACTCTGGATCATCTGTTCCTTTTCAGTGATATTGCTAAATCTGTGAGGATGTTCTTGGAAAGAATTTTTGATGTTCATTTCCATTATCAATCTTTCAACCAAGCAGCCCTCATTTGGATTAAGAACTCAGCCACCGAAAGTCAGTATGGTTGTTTGAAAATCTTGGCATTCATCCTATCAATATGGGAGATTTGGAAGTGGAGAAACAAGAGTATATTTGAGCAGCAAGAAGATCACAGATCAAACATAAAATTGTGTCTCAGCTCCAAAACTACAATTTTCTGATAGTTCCCTCCAAGCAGGCTTCTTGGACAGAGGAGTTGGTAGTCAAATGCCTGCATATTCCTATTCTTAAGCCGAGGAAAAGGAAAGGTCAGTGGGTGAAATGGACTCCAAGTTGCCAGGGTATAACTCTAAACTTCCATGGCTCCTTGAAAGGGTCAGTAGGTCTGGGCGGGTATGTTATCAGAGAAAGGGATGGCCAAGTGCTTCAAGCACGCAGATTGAATTTTGGAACCAATATTGATCAATTTTGTTCTCTTGTTTCTACCTTAATGGCTGCTATGACAGAAGTGAGAGCTAATAATATGAAGATTGATGAAATTCAGAGTCATTCACGGTGTGTTATTGAATGCCTAAAAGGGAACAAAGCTCCTTCATGGAGATGGATAAATTTGATGGAGAATTTGAGACAGATTTGTAAAGATATTAAGCTGGAGGTCATAGAGAAGGAAAGAAACCAAGCTGCAGTTGCTTTGGCCTGGGATGCGGAAGGAATATCTCCGGATCTCCTTCCGGTGACTCAGTATGGTTCGGTTGTTCGGAAGGCTTTATCAGAAGACAGGAGGGGTCTAAAGAGATGGTCCTGGATCGATTAAGGTCTGTTTGCGTTTTAGATCGGAGTTCGGTTTGGTAGTTGGTGTCTATAGCTTCGGCTGGCCGGTTTCCGGCGTTGTCGCCTTCCATGTTCAGTGCCGTCAGGCTTTTTATCCTTCATAATAAATTTTTGTTCCTGAAAAAAAAAAAAAGAAAAAAAGTCTAGTATAGATACTTTTCACGCTGCTTTTTGGTCTTCACAAAGTAGATTAAAAGCGCGAGTAATATTAGGTGAATTTCAAAATCAATATCTTGATGGATTTAGTGCTTTATCCTTCATCGATATCGTACAGGAGGAATCATATACACTCTTGAAATTAGGCTGCAAAGCATTCGAATCAAATAGGTGGCTTTGCTTTCATTCCGTGAAGGTTTTTGACATGAAAAACATGAGAATGCATGACTTCTGATCAGTACATGTTGAATGTTGGATGAAGATACCAGAAAAGTAGCTTATGCCCATCATTATAGCTTGCGAATGTTGATAATGACCAATCGGTAATATACTGTAATCACGTAATGAGATACACATATAATCTTATAATAAGAACCACGTCACACACTCAAGATTGAATAAAGTGGTTGCTTTAATGATAATTGTTTCCTTTTGTTGAGATATTATGATATTGTGTACAATTCACAGTTCCCAAAATTAAAGTAATATCGTCTTGAGAATTTAAGATATCTTGATCCTCACATCATCTAATAATCTAATTAATCCCATCACATAAATTAAACCAAACACTTTCTATTGTGACTTCTCTTGTGCATTTGTCTTTGTGAATTATTGGGGCATTTCTATTAAATAAATTGTGTCATGTCACATGTAGTTTGTATCATGTGAGCTCATTCTTCTCATAACTTTTTTTTGTAAACCTTCCGTCCACATTGAATAAATCTTTCATATCACTTTGTACATTGACTCACTTATCTTATAATACTTTTTATACTTTTTCATATTATATCAGTATCAATTTATTAAATGATTCATATAACAAATACAATCAATATTTATGTATTTAACTACAAGCATTTACACCATAAAAAACCCGCCCAATTTAATTAAGTAAAATTCATAATCAACATATGGTGTTTACAATTAAAAACTACTGAATAAAAGTAGTTGTGATAGTCTTATATGACATTTTAATCATAAAGCGTCATATAAAGTCTAGACATTATATGTCGCTTTCAAGTTACAAATTCCATATATTGTTCACTAAGTGCATCATTTGTGTGTGTGATACAGCGTTATGTCAAAAGGTCAAGAACTGCTCTCACTTCCCAAACAAAGTTTGTACTCTCTACCGTAAATCTGTAAAAAGGTTTACACAACTGAAATCCACATTGGACAAATAAAGTTTTACTTTCATGCATATTTATTCCATTATTTGATTTTGAAATTTGTTGGGACTGCAACATTATTATGATGGTGTTGTGATGAAACCAATTCAAAGATTTTGAGCACAAATGCGAGGACCGAAATACAGGACGTGAGCAGGAAGGTTGAAGACAAAGACATGATTGGCTTGTGACTGAGCACCAATGATGGAAACATCATCTTCATCAGTTGGGCTTATTACCATGCAGACATTCTCTTTACCTCTGTTGTCGTCCCACACTACAAATGCAATATCACGCTGTAGCATCAGATTCGCACCTCCGGTGAAATGGAAGGTGACTGTGGGAAGATGGTTGTACCCTTTGAATGGCGGATTCCTCTTGTAGCAGAGATTAAGAAGTCCCTCAGTTCTTCCTATCTGCAAGCTGCTATCAGCTGTCGCCAAGTGTTGCATCATCTGTTGCTTTAGGATGTTGTAAGCCGGTCGGGAGATGAAGGTCAAGCTCGTCCCTGTATCGATGATACACCCGCCTTTATTCGGACCCGTCCTGGCGAAATAGGCAGATGGGATGTTGAGTCTCCTACCGTTTATGCTTATGCCTTGCAGGTCGACATAGTAGGTTGGTTCCCCAGCGTGTTCCCGTATGGGAAGGCGGTGCAGGCCAGTGACTCTTGGGGTATCAAAACCAAATCGGAGAATGGTTGACGCTTGTTGATACCCGTCGCTGGTGAGAGGTGGTAAGCAATAGGAAAACCTGCCCTGGCTACGCCCAGTTACTTGGTTCACGAAAGAATGAGCACCCCAACTCATCCCGAAAATTCCCGCCTCCTTAGTAAACTGCACCATTTCGTTCTCATGGCCGCATCCAATCACCACCCTCACCATCTCCCCTCTCTGCTGATGTGATGACTCAAATTTGAGAGTCTCGTATGCTAGAATCCCATGGCTGTAAGAACCCTCAACATACTGTACAGTGTATGAACAGTGTGTTTCGATGCATTGGCCTGGAAAACAAAGTAAATGATCATCACAAGGAAGCGGCATGTAGCTGGTTGATCTTCTGTTTGGGTAAGGAACACCACTTTGTTCAAAACACCTGTTGCCAGGCTTGGCGCAGTCTTCACATTGGAGCCAGATCATTCTACTTCCGGTGTCAAAATGGAGGTGGTATTCTTTGTATGTTGGCTGCTGCCCCGAGAAAGTGCCCAAGTTTATCTTTGCCAGGTAACCCGAGTTTGAAGGTTCAAGAACAGGACGGATGACCTTCAAGTCAAAGTCAACTGAGGTATTGTTAAATGGAATCCTTTTAGGCCGTGAGCTTAGTAGTAGCCTTTGGATCATATCGGAGTGAGTTAGATTAGGTTCATAAAAGGGGGATTTCAATGAGTAATGGTGGATGAGATCAATGCTTAAACTGTTGCATTTTTCAATCACATGGATCCACAAAACTAAGAATAAAATTATGAGATACCACGAAAAAAATGACATGAATACTCTCATAACTTAATTGCACAACTATGCCATCGACACTAGTAAATAAATACTCATCGACACTATCCACACTTATATTTATCTTTTATTGAATTAATCTCTAGAAGATAAAACAATCACATGGTTATCTAAATCGAACAAATAATACTAAAAGGCTCAAACCGAGTAGGCTTGGTTCTGACTTGATAATTCAGATGCTTTCCTATGAGTCCATGCACATGAACCAAATAATAACATAAAAGAGAATTGACCAAGTTCACTTTCCTACTATTTATTAAAAACTTATCTTTGAACAAATTTTCATTTTCAGTATCAATTAATATTAAAATGCTCATACTTTCATATTGAACATGTTCATATTGTTCGAACCAAGCCAAATTACGGTTGAACATTATTTATTGATCATTTTAAATAATATAAATCAAACAAATAATACTAAAAGGCTCAAACCTAGTACGCTTGGTTCTTACTTGTTAATTCACATGCTTTCCTATGAGTCCTAGCACATAAACCAAATAAATAATATAAAAGAGAATTGACCAAGTTCACTTTCATATTATTTATTGAAAGATTAACTTTTAACCAGCTTTCATTTTCAATAACAATTAATTTCTAAAAGGCTCGAACTTTCACATTGAACATGTTCATATTGTTTGAACCTAGCTAAATTACGGTTCAACATTATTTACTAAGCATTTTAAATAATATAAATCGAACAAATAATACTAAAAGACTCAAACCGAGTGGGCTTGGTTCTGACTTGTTAATTCAGATGCTTTCCTATGAGTCCAACCACATGAACCAAATAAATAATATAAATAAATTATCAAGTTTACATAATTATTATTTATTGAAAGATTGTCTTTTAACAAACTTTCATTTAAACAAAAAATAATACTAAAATGCTAAAACTTTCATATTGAACATGTTCATATTGTTTGAACCAAGCCAAATTACGGTTGAACATTATTTATTGAGCATTTTGAATAATATAAATCCAACAAATAATATGAAACGGCTCAAACCGAGTAGGCTTTGTTCTGACTTGTTAATTCTGATGCTTTCCTATGAGTCCAAGCACATGAACCAAATAAATTATACAAAACAATGGATCAAGTTCACTTTATTATTATTTATTAAATGATTCTCTTTTAATAAAGTTTCATTTTCAATAACAATTAATATTAAAAGGCTCAAACTTTCATATTGAATATGTTCATATTGTTTGAACCAAGCCAAATTATGGTTGAACATAATTTATTGAGCATTTTAACTAATATAAATTGAATAAATAATACTAAAAGGCTCAAACCGAGTAGTCTTGGTTCTGACTTCTTAAATCAGATGCTTTCCTATTAGTCCAAGCACATGAACCAAATAAATAATAAAAAAGAAAATTAACCAAGTTCACTTTAATATTATTTATTGAAAGATTCTCTTTTAATAAACTCTCATTTTCAATAACAATTAATACTAAAAGGTCCAAACTTTCATATTGAACATGTTCATATTGTTCGAACCAAGCCAAATTACAGTTGAACATTATTTATGAGCATTTATTGATAGTTTTAAATAATATAAATCAAACAAATAATATTAAAAGGCTCAAACCGAGTAGTCTGGGTTCTGAATTGTTAATTCAAATACTTTCCTATGAGTCCACGCACATGAACCAAACAAATAATATAAAAGACATTTGACCAAGTTCACTCTCATATTATTTATTAAAAGATATCTTTTAACAAACTTTCATTTTCAATAACAAATAATGTTAAAAGGCTCAAACTTTCATATTGAACATGTTCATATTGTTTATACCAAGCCAAATTACGGTTGAACATTATTTATTGAGCATTTATTAAGCATTTTAAATACTATGAATCGAGCAAATAATAATAAGAGACTTGTTAATTTGGATGCTTTCCTATGAGTCCAAGCACATGAACCAAATAAATAATATAAAGAGAATTGACCAAGTTCACTTTCATATTTATTATTGAAATATTATCTTTAACAAACTTTGATTTTCAACAACAATAAATACTAAAAGGCTCAAACTTTCAATTGAACATGTTCATATTGTTTGAACCAAGCCAAATTACAGATGAAAACTTTTTATTAAACATTTTAAATAATCTAAATCGATAAAATAATACAAACAGGCTTTAACTGAGTGGCCTTGGTTCTGACTTGTTAATTCAAATACTTTCCTATGAGTACACGCACATGAACCAAACAAATAATATAAAAGAGAATTGACCAAGTTCACTTTCATATTATTTATTAAAAAAATTCTCTTTTAAGAAACTTTCTTTTTCAATAACAATTAATACTGAAAGGCTCAAACTTACATATTGAACATGTTCATATTATTTGAACCAAGCCAAATTACCGCTGAACATTTTTTATAGAGCATTTTAAATAATATAAATCGATAAAATAATATTAAAAGGCTCAAACCGAGTAGGCTTGGTTCTGACTTGTTAATTCACATGATTTCCCATGAGTCCAAATACTTGAATCAAATAAATAATATAAAAGAGAATTGACCAAGTTCACTTTAATATTATTTATTGAAAGATTCTCTTTTTGCAAACTTTCATTTTCAATAACCTTTAATACTAAAAGGCTCAAACTTTCATATTGAACATGTTCATATTATTTGAACTAAGCCAAATTACGGTTGAACATTATTTATTGAGCATTTTAAATAATCTAAATCGAACAAATAATACTAAGAGGCTCAAACCGAGTGGGCTTGGTTCTGACTTGTTTATTCAGATGCTTTCCTATGAGTCCACGCACATGAACCAAACAAATAATATAAAAGAGAATTGATCAAGTTCACTTTCATATTATTTATTAAAATATTATCTTTTAACAAACTTTCATTTTCAATAACAATTAATACTAAAAGGCTCAAACTTTCATATTGAACATGTTCATATTGTTTGAACCAAGACAAATTACGGCTGAACATTATTTATAGAGCATTTATTGAATATTTTAAATAATATAAATTGAACAACTAATTATAAAAGGCTCTAACCGAGTAGGCTTGGTTTTGACTCGTTATTTCAATAACAATTCTCTAAAAATTTCAATTGTAATTTGGCTCATATCCTTAACACTCAAAATTGTTAGTGAACATGTTTAGTTTTTTTTTAACAAAACAGTTTTATTCCAAAACACATGAAAGGCGTGCTGCGTCTACAAAAGGGGCGACAAGCCGAGCAAGACAGTCCGCCCCTCAACAAGCAAGGCCAATGAGGACCTCACCCGAGCTCTGCTAAATGGACCTCCCCCCAGTTAGCTAGTCTCGCCTCGCTAATGTAGAGCTCGCTACCTTCAGGACAAACTTAGCAGTCCTAGCTAAGATCAGGCTCCTCATCGAGAATTTCAAGACGCTCTCTAGCAGTGCCCAACTTTCAACTTTTTCAGAGAACATCAAGACACACCTGGTTCCCCAAATCTCCAACATAACCGCTGTAAAATAAATCACCTAAGTGAGGCCCATAAGTCATGAATTACACCTAAGTGACGCCATTAGCACTTCCTTCCCCTTTACAAACTCATCAGTCGGAATTAACCCCCTGTCGTAGTTTCCAGAGGAATTAACTGATCTTACTTGGGATAAAGCGTGAACATATTTTCTTCCATGTTCTGCTACCCCTTCCTGTAGGCAATAAGACATTCCTATAAATTTTGGCACTCAGCTCCTTGAACTTAACCTTCAGCCAAGACCAATAAATCTTCTCTTTAGGATAAATAAATGCTCTGTAATTTCTCCCTCACGTGCTCCAAAATTATATTTATAACGGACCTAAGAATCATTGGAGACTCCACTACCTCTTAAAGTATGAGGTTTCAGTCACCGTTTGCAGGTCTCTGCACCTTCGATTTACACCGGAGCTCATTCTAAAAATTATAATCCCCCTTGCTAATTTCTAAAATAGAGCCATGCTCTAACTCTTACACAATTGGCTCTAGGGACTTCCAAAGCCCTAACCTCGATATCTGCCTTCTATTCTTGTATTTGTGATGCATTAGCTTCACCCTTCCGGACTTACATAAGAAAGGTCATGCCAATTTTGCAAGAAGAGACTACCTCATCACACCAAGACTGCAAAGATTAAGCCCTCCCTCAACATATTTTTTGCACATTCTCTCATACCCGCTCTAACGCCTCCTCTTCTGATCACCTGAATCATGTAAAAAAGCAAAGATTAGCCTTTCAATCCTTGCTAAAATGCCTTTGGAAATAGCTACTGGTGCCATGGAATAAATTGGCATGGATGAGATAACAGCTGGGACTATAGTTGATTTTTCCCCTGAACATAGCAACTTCGACTTCCACCCAGCAAATTTCATAGCCACCTTTGATATCAAACCATTAGAATATGAAATGTGAGCTCTGCACTTAAACAAAGGCACCCCCAGATAAATAGTAGGCAGACTGCCCTCATTGCACCCATTCAAGTCAGAAACTCTAATTTTCCTTCTCTCATTAATCCTTTCCCAAAGAAATATTTATCTTCACTGGATTGAATTTATACCCAGAATCTCTATAAAAGCTCTCAATGATACCTATTAGGTTTGAAACTGATATGCTCCCTGAATACCAAAAGTATATCATCACCATATAGCTGATGAGTTATCCCTGTCGGCTTCCTAGAACACATAAACATATCAACCTCCGCTCTTCTGGTTGCATCATTTAAAACCTGACTGAAAGTCTCTATTGAAATGATGAAGAGGGTGGGTGACAGGGGGTCACTCTGTCTCAAATCTCTATTGGATGGGAAGAACCCATGAACGCCTCCATTCCATTCCATAGAGAAACGCCCTTCTGAAATCATCCTGAAGACGAGACCGATCACTGATTCTTTGCACCCCTACCTCCTCAACATTGTAAAATGAACCCCCATTAGACCTTGTCACGCATCGTACTCAAATCCACCTTAATTCCCAAGTTATTTCCTCTTATCTTTTTATCAATGTCCCCCATCAAGTCATATGCCATTGCTATATTCTCTGTAATACTCTTTCCATCCGGATTGCTTTTTCAACATCATGAGAGGTAGCAGACAGGGGGAAACTTTCACAGACAGTTTGGATTCTACCATCATGGGTTTCAAGACTAGCATTATCCATATAGGAGAGCTCAATAGTATCCCTTCCATCCTTTGTCTCGCTCTTAGATTTGCTGCTCACCAAAATTTGTGAGTTTTAGAAGTTCAATGGGACTTATCGGTAGGTTCCATCTTGGATCGCTACTGGTGCATGACCTCTTACAGCCATCGTGCTTCGTTCTCAATGGTTTGATTGCACTACAATTCTATTGCCCACCTTGTCCTAAAAACGTTTGATGGCATTTGAAATGATACCCACGACATTCCTCAAGATATTCTCCTCTTCTGTTTGCAAGAGAAATTTTTTATTTTAACTGGATAGGTTCTTTGTTTTGGCAGCTGCCTCCCATGTTCTTTATTCTAGTTGCAAACCTTCGGGCGATGCTCCCCCTTAGCATCTGCTTGCTCCTGCGGGTGGGCACCCCTGTTTCCCTATTATTTTTTCTTTAATGAACTTCTTTTTAGTTAAAAAAACTTCTTTTAATATCATAGTCCAGACTGTTCGTTCCTTACTAATTTTTTTTAAATAGAAGTATCATGTCAACTATGGTCTCAAACATGGCTAGTATTCTTATCATTAGCTAAAATGTAGAAGTGATTATAGTGTAGAAGTGATTGTTTATGCTCATCATTAACTTATATGAAGTATATTTTCTTTGAAAAACTAAACTATAACTCATCTACTATGGGTATCCAGGAGTTTGAAAGTTTGATGTGTATGACAAATGCATCTGTAATTTCTATGAAAGTGTGTGATGATTTTTATTTTTCTTTACATGTAGTTTTACTTTGAGTAATAGATTTTAATGGATGAAACAAGTTTAAAGTTTTTTGATGGCATGACATTTCATTTATTATATTCATACAATTACGTTATACAGTTAGATATGAGCAAATTCAAAGTGTGGAACAATGTCTTTCATATCTCGTGAGTAACTTTTGATTAATGAATATCAAACTTCATTCTTTGACTCTTTATGAATGGAAACAAGATTGTTTCATTATTATAATAGCATATTTTGTTTTTTACTCTTCATGTTGATGATTTTTACTTCCTTATATTTTTTGGCGTTTCTATCCTGTATTTTGGTTTGGTTATTTCTTAAGATACGAATTTTGTTATTGTGATTTTGTAGGATTAAGGTGTCCACATGGATTGGAGAGGCATAAAGTTTAGGATACAATTTAGGGAAGAGGCCGTATTACAATGATTTGCTATGTCTCCTTAGTTTTGTTTCTCATTTTGATTGTTTGTTTAATATTTTCATTTTGAAGGTGATCATTGCAATCGCGTATGTCTCTTTTTATGGCATCAATATCATATTTGAATACAAAAAGTTATGAAAAAAATACAGAAATAAAATGAAATTAGTTGTTTTGAAAAAGATAATTTTTGACTCAAATGTAGAAGAGATTATCAGTAGTTAATTGGGAAGAGAGTTGAATATTCAAGTTGTAAGCAGTAAGCAAGAAGCTTATGTGTTGGGGTTTAGTGTTAAGTGAGATAAGCAATCTTGTTATGAGGGACTAAAACACTCTACTAGAAACATATAATTGTTCCAACCAAGGGGTCATGAATTGATAGCGATCAAAAATATCTGAAATAAGACTATGATTTGAACGCATCAGTTTAACAAAAATAATAAATCTTTTAGAGTTTTTATAGCTTATGACAAGTATATGTATGGTTGTAATGGAAGAGTTTGATTATGATTTAAAAATGATTATATTATATCTTGAGATACAAAAACATAGATGATTGAATCTTATGTTAAGTGATTAGTAAAGTCTAGTGGAGATATTTTTCAAGCTGGTGTTTGGTCTTCACAAAGTATCAAAAGCACAAATAATGTTTTGAATATATATGTTAAGTGTAAAGCTAATGACACACATTTTACTCACTCTTTTAATGTGGTTCAACCCTCCATCAAAGTCTACATCCACGATCTCCACTATTGATAGATATGTATTATAAGAATGGACTCATCTCTCAACACTCTTGAATATACAGACCTCTCAACTCTCTATAGATTTTTTTTAACAAAAAACCTATAAAACAACATAACTCTAAAGAAGAATTACTCATAAATTCTCCTGGAGGACACCCACCAAGTTTCTCAATTTGTTCTTACCACTGTGACATCTTATTTATATAATACTAATACTAAATCAATTGGGATTCATAATCCTACCAAAAATAGTAATTTAGTAACCTACTTTAAATAGAATTTCTAATTCTAATCAACTTACAAATAACTTGATTATCTCTTCCGTTTACATATTTAGAAATCTAGTCAATTTTCAATACTTGCAACTATTGATTTTGACCCATGGACAATGTATTGTAATCATGTAATGAGATGCGCATATATATAATCTTGTAATAACAACCAACGCTCATGTGAGGCAAATACTTATGCCCACATTGACTAAAATGGCTGCTTTAATGGTACTTGTTTCCATTTGCTAATCAGACATAGTATGATCCTATACATAATTCACAGTTCCAAAAATTTAAGATGATATCAATGTGAGAATTTAAGATTATCTTGATTCTCACATCATCTAATATTGTAATTAATCCCATCACATAAATTAAACCAAACACCTTCTGAAATGACTTTTCGTGTGCCTTTTTGTTTATGAATTAATAACTCAATCCACACAAGTGCCACAATCATATTCTGATGATGCTTAGTAAGATGAAGTTTATGTTACATCACTACTCTCATACATCTTTTTTTCACTCGTATTGTGAAAAACATTTCACAACATCATATGTGGTATTCAGTGACAAAATATATTTTTTATAATTATCAATTTATTGCATGCACTAAACATTTAATTATTTGTAATTAATTAACCATTTTCCTAACATTGATATACTTAAAAAAATCCATTCTATTGTGAGATAGAGGATTAAATATGATATCAATTTCTTCTACAAAACTTCTTAAATTTTGTTCAACAAATTGCATGATATTTGCTATCATGGATAGAGCAAATATTACTTTCATTTCTTGAAACGTGATAATTGTTCTTCCATAAATATTATTTATCATACTATTCATAATTGATTATTTTGAATATTTCAGATAAAAATGTGAGCATATCATAAACCGGCTCTGTAATAATTATACAATTGGATTAACTTACTTTCATGTATATTTGTTCCATTATTTGATATTGAAATTTGTTGGGACTTCAACATTATTATGATGGTGTTGTGATGAAACCAATTCAAGCATTTCGAGCATAGTTGCGAGGAGCGAAATACAAGATGCGAGCAGGAAGGTTGAAGACAAAGACATGATTGGCTTGTGACTGAGCACCAATGATAGAAACGTCGTGTTCATCAGTTGGGCTTATTCCCATGTAGACAAACTCTCTACCTTTGTTGCCGTCCCACACTATAAGTGCAATGTCACATGGCAGCACCAGATTCGCACCGCCGACGCTATGGAAGATCACTGTGGGAAGATGGTTGTACTCTTTGAACGGCGGATTCCTCTTGTAGCAGAGATCAAGCTGTCCCCTACTTCTTCTTATCTGCAAACTGCTATCAGTTATCGCCAAATGTTGTATTATTATAGAGCTAAATGTTGTATAAGACTCTGAATGGTCTTATCATTGGCCAGACCATCACTGATTGCTAACTACTAAATGATTTACTTTCATTTACTAAATGACTTTTAAACCTCTTAATAAATCACAACCCAATTTGTTTTTTTAAATGTCATATTCTACCAGAATTACTGTCACATAAGTGAATACTTCATATGCCACTTCTCAACATCACATTATTATAATAGAAATTGGATGATCATCAATTTCAATATTCTTAACTTCAAATAGGAAAATATATCTCAATTTTGAAGGCTCTCTTCGCTTTATTCAAAACTATTTCTCTATGTTATTCTATATACATGCATATGTATGATGCACTTATCTTTTAAGTCCTGAGCTTAGATGAATAAGTAGGTATTTAGAGCCACTGAACTAATATATGTGAGTGATAGATATTTATGTCATTTTTGAGCAATTATGGGTTATTTATCATTAATTTTGTCTCGTATAAGTTAAGTATGAAGAAAAGTGGTTTAAGAAGAGGAAAAAGATAAAAACAGTGCAAACTGGATCAAAATTGGATAACAAGCCAACTTTAGGGATCAAACAGTCAAAAGAAAAAACTTCAGGGGCATTTCTTTTGATACTTTAAAGTTAAGCTCGAGTCAGTTTGAGCTAGAGCTAGAGTGTTGCAGCTCGACCTAGCTCCAGCATACTCACACAAGAGCACGATTTGAAAAAAGCTACATGTAAGAAGATGACAAAAAGCATGACATGGATCGTGCTCAAGATAAAGCTAGCACAGTCTGTATCGTGCTGACACGTGTCAGACACAGAAACAAAAAGTTATGGATTTTATATTTCTAGACTTTTTTTGGTAATAATAATCCTTTCAAAATTGCCTAAATTATAAGATGACATCTCAGCTATAAATTGAAGACCTATGGCTCATTTGTTGTCATTTAGAGTTGGAGCACCTCGAGACTAAGTTTTCTTCTACAATCTTATTTTTACTTTTATTATTATTGTGATTGTATTACTATAATTTATAGTGAGTAGTCTCCCATTGTTAGGATCCTACGGATCTTATGTTGTTGTAAAATTGGATCCATGTTGTTCAACTAAAAGTATTTTTATCCATATTTGTTTGTTCTCTTCGAATATACGACGTATAATGAGTGTAGGATTAATTGATGAATTTATCTTGCATCCATTATAATAGGGACACCTAGGAACATAGTTGTTCAGAGTTTAAATATTCATGCTAGAAGAACTTAATTCATAAATAAATCTATTACCCTCTAGCCTAGGATATTCCATCTCACGAAGACCGAAATCGGAATGGGTCAAAGCAAGGGTGTTTCCCTTAGTTTGCAGTGTCGTTGTTGCGATCGGCCAGCCTGTGAGTCGATTGACCACCTTTTTATTAATGGGGAGCTTGCTTGCTCTGTATGGTCTCCCCTGGGCAGAAGTCTTGATAAGCCGCATGTTACATCTTTGTTTTTAGCTGAGATGGACTTGGATACCATCGGGTCCTGCAAGGTCGCAGATTGATTTTGTCTCATGTGTGGCAGTTGGATGCGGGTTGTGGGAGATTTGGTGCGAGCGTAATAGGAGGATCCACGACTCCCTTCTTGGCCGGCGTCTTTTGCTCAAAAAAGTGGGGAGTTGGATGCTTAGGCTGCTGCCTCAGTTTAAGGCAAAGGTACCATTACCTTCAGCAGATATTCTAGCCATAGAGAGTCTGCGTCTCCCTGTTCTACCTGTTCCGGTTAGTCGAGTGAGGTGGATTGCGTGGGAACCAGGACCGGGTCTCTCGCGGGCCTAGCAAGCGTCCTGATGCCTTCCATGTATTATAAATCAATTTAACTCAATAATCGTTTAATAATAAGGTGAAAACATAAGCTTTATTCTTTAATGTTTTATTTCAAGACCCATGCTTGTAATCACAAAATAACATAATGCATGCCAATAATGTGATAAAGAAAAATTTGCAAAATCTAAATAATATAAATCTTAAAGTGTCATCCAAATAATGTGCAAGCAAACATAAGTACATATATATGTCTATAATAAACCATTCTACAAGGACTTAGCTATAAAGCCCATTTTCTTTACATGGCCAATGTAAACTTTGAGTAATAATCCTTTAGTCAATGGATCCCCTATCATTTAATTTGTGCCAATATCCACAATAGACACTCTTTGATTTTGCACTTCTTCTTTGACAGATAGATACTTTAAATCCATGTGCTTGGCACCTTTAGTGTGTCTATCATTCTTAGAGAAGAAAATGGCTGTGGTATTATCACAATAAATTCTTAATGGTTTGGCAATACTATCGATAATGCCTAAACCTGATATAAAATTTCGTAGCCACAATGATTGAACTGTAGCTTCAAAGCACCTACAAATTCTGCCTCCATAGTGGAAGTAGCAGTGATGGACTGCTTCGCACTCTTCCATGAAATTGCTCCATCAGTGAAAACAAACAAATAGCCAAAAGTGGATATTCTTGTATCAACACATCCGACATAGTCTGAATCTGAATAACCAATTACTTGCAAGTCATTCGATCTTTTATACGTGAGTATATGTTCTTTAGTGCCTTATAAGTAGCGTAAGACTTTCTTCACAGCTTTCCAGTGGTGTAATCCTGGATTACTTTGATAACAGCCCAACATTCCGACATGAAAGGTGATATCTGGTCACGTACAAGCCTGGGCGTACATCAAACTTCCAACCACTGAGGCATAGGGAACATTTTCTATTTCTCTACATTCTAAATCATTTTGAGGACATTGAGATAGACTAAAACTGTCCCCTCTCAGAATTGGAACTGGACTAGCTGAGCTTTTATCCATTTTGTATCTCTATAAGATTTTATTAATATAGGTTTTCTGAGACAATCCTAATACTCCCTGTGATCTGTCACATAATATTTCTATTCCTATCACATAAGATGCCTCACCCATATTTTTTATTTCAAAATTCTTAGAGAGAAACTCTTTAACATCAGGCAACATGCCGTTATCATTAGTAGCAAGAAGAATATCGTCAACATACAATACAAGGATTACAAACTGGCTTCCATTGACTTTCATGTAGATATATGTATCCACAATGTTTTCTTTAAATCCATAAGATAATATGGTATTATTAAACTAAGTACCATTGTCTTGAAGCCTGTTTAATCCATAAATTGACTTCTTCACTTGACATACTAGACTTTCTTTTCCTGCGATCTCAAAACCTTATGGTTGGTCCATACCTCATCTAAATCTTCATTAAGAAAGGCGATCTTTAAATCCATTTAGTGAAGCTCAAGATCATAATGAGCTATCAGTGCCATAATAATTCTCAAAGAGTCTTTCTTTGATATAAGAAAGAAAGTCTCTTTGTAGTCAATACCATCTTTTTGAGTGTATTCTTTGGCAACAAGTCTGACTTTATACCTTTCAACATTAGCCATAGAGTCTCGCTTTAGTCTTAAAGACCCACTTACAATCAACTCTTTTAGAACGTTTTGGTAATTCTGCTATTACTCAGACATTGTTATCTGCCATAGATTTCATCTCTTCTTTCATAGCATTATACCAGTTTTAAGAATTATTACTTTTCATAACTTATTTAAATGAGACTAGATCATTATCCATGTTCAAGTCACTTTCATGTTCAAGTGCATACACAACATAATATTCAGGAATAACCGATCTTCTTACTCTAGTTGATCGTCTTAATGCTACTTCTTGTTGAGGTTGCACTTGTTCATCAACCGGAACATTATCATTTTCTCCTTCATTGACTACAACATTGTGTTGTGGAGTATGAACTACAGTCTGTTATTATTCCCCATAATTATCATATGCATGTGCAACAGTAATATGAACAATAACTGCCCCGAGTCAAGCTTTTTGACTCTTTTTAATAAAGTTCCAGGGGATCGTCCCTGTTTAAAAAATAAAATAAAAAATATGAACAATAACTTGAGAAAAAACATTACGTGTAGATGATTCCATCAATGCTTTTTTAGTCTCAATATTACGACTTTCACTACTCCCACTGATGTTGCCATTCTTAATGAAACGAGCATTACCAGTTCAATAATTCTAATACTGTGATTAAGACAGTAAAATCTATCTTTTACATTGTTCAGGATATCATATAAAGAAACCACTAATGGTTCTTGGATCTAGTTTCCTTTCATGTGGATTGTAAATCCTCACTTCAGCTTAACAGCCCCATATATGAAGATGCCTCAAACATGGTTTCCTTCCCGTCCACAGTTCATAAGGTGTCTTAGGAACTGCCTTACTAGGAATCCTGTTGAGTAAGTATGCATCTATCCTTAATGCATACATCATCAATGAAACAGGTATAGAACTATTAGACATCATACTTCTGACCATTTCTATTAAAGTATGATTTCGCCTTTTTGCCACACCATTTTGTTGTGGTGTTCCAGGAATTGTATACTGTGCACAAATGCCCTTGAATTCGAGGAACTTTGCAAATGGACCTGGAACCTGTCCACTTTCGGATGTTTTACCATAATATTCACCTCCTCTATTTAATTTAATTACCTTGACTTTTCTATTTAGTTGCCTTTCAATCTCAGTAATGAATGTTTGCAAAACATCCACTGATTGAGATTTTCATGCAGTAGATAAAGGTAACAGTATCTTGAATGATCATCAATAAAGGTAATGAAAATATTTTTCTTCGCCCCATGATGGAACATCAAATGCACCTCAAATGTCTGTATGAATTAAATCGACCAATCCCGTGCTTCTTGTGGCTGATTTCTTTGATATGTGTTTGGTTTGCTTTCGTTTAATGCAATCCACACATGTATCATCCCAATCAGTAAAATCCAAATGAGATAAAATTTCATTGTTAACAAGTCTCATGATTCTTTCCTTTGATATTTGACCGAGTCTTTTATGCCACAAACTAGCAGAGGATTTATCTAGTGCACTACGCTTAACACCAACGTCAATTCAACATTAAACAGGGAAATAAAAAATTCTGAATTCAAATTGAAGCAATACAATGCATCCAACAATGTGCCAGTACCTAAAAGGCACTTCTGTCGATACATTGAAAAGCATTTATTTTCAAATCTAAAATCAAACCCCATAGTATCCAATCTCAAAACAGAAACAAGGTTTCTAGCACATTCAGGTACATAAAGATATTTTTCTAGATTCAGGCGATAGCCTGTATCTAAAATCAATCTATAAGTTCCAGAGCCTTCAACCTTTGCTTTCATCCTATTTCCCATGAAAATATACTTTTCATTTTCCTTTAAGGGCTGGATGGAAGGAATCCCTATGAAATATGTGAAACATGAGAGTTGCACCAGGATATAACCACCAAGTATTAGAAGGAACTTCAATTAAATTTGATTCAAAGCATATAGAAACATTATGTATACCTTTCTTCTCGAACCATGCCTTACGTTTCAGGCATTCATTCTTGAGTATTTCTGTTTTTGTCTCGCTGCTACGGCCTAAAGTTTCCTGGATTTTCGGCAGAGGTGAGGTTCCTTTGGCTAGAGCCTTCCCTTGCTGGTCGGTGAGAGAGGACCTAAGAGAAGTTCCAATCAAATCCTTCATAACTCAGCCTAAGTTTCGCTGCGAGCTGTCTACAGGTGAGTCCGCAGCTCTCTCCTCAGTAGTGCTGGCAGATCATTCTCCTGACCGCCTAATTTGGAAGGATCAGGTTTCTGGAGATTTCTCAGTTGCAAGCTTTAGGGCATGGTTGTCCCCTGGTCTTGGGCGCAATGATCTGGAATGGATTTGGTCATCATTTTTCCCTATGAAAGTTTCAGCGTTCCTTTGGCGGCTTTTTAAAAATGCTGTTGCGGTGGATTTGAGAGTTCAAGGTCGTGGAGTTTTCCTAGCGTCAAAGTGTCGTTGCTGTCCGGAGGGGGGTCTCGAATCTGTAGATCATGTCTTTGTTCAGGGATTTTTGGCGCAAGAGGTTTGGCTATTCTTCCGTAGGGTTTTGGATAAACCAAGAGTTTCATCTATCTATCAGCTTAGATGGTCTTGGTTACCAGTTGGGGCTCCTAGGTCCCAAGTTGAGTTTGCATCTTTTATGGTAGTGGGATGTGGCCTTTGGGAGATTTGGTGTGAGCGAAATCGTAGAATGTTTGGCGAGGGAGGATCTTCTCGGGCAGTGGTTCAGAAAATTCAGCACTGGGTGGCCAGTTTAATGGTGTCAGTTAAGCCGTCTCAGTCTCCTACTCTTCCTCAGGAAATTGAGCTATCTGGATTACGTAGTGCAATTATCCGGCCAAGGCCGAAGAGGATTAGATGGGTCATACGGGACCCGGGTGAGGGTCTCACTTTAAATGTTGATGGCTCTGTTGCCAATACTGGTTGCTCTGGGGGAGGAATTATTCGGAATGGTATGGGGAATCTCAAGTTGGCATTTTCAACCCAGTTTGATCCAGGGATCTCCAGTATAGTTGCTGAGTTTAGTGCGGCGCTTTTTGGTATCAAGCTGGCAAGGGAGCGTGGTTTAATCCTCCAGCGGATCCAAACAGACTCCAAAGTTTTGGCAGATGTTATTTCGGGCGTGTTCACTTGCCCGTGGGTTTGCTCATATTTATTTCAGGAGGTCCGACGCGAGGCGGAGGGGATTCCTATAGTTCATGTGTTCCGAGAAGCTAATTCGGTGGCGGATGCGTTGGCAAGGGAGGCATGGATTTCAGGCTCGCGTATTTGCTCTTCTGTCGGAGATCTCTCCCCTCGGATCAAAGCCCTGTTGGTGCAAGATGCAAGGCAAACAATTTATTGTAGGGCGGGATGGGAGTAGTTTGTGTTTTGGTTCTTTTAGTTTTTCTGTATTGTTTGAACTTGAGCTGCTTCTTTCGTTTGCAGCTGGGTGCCATCCGCTGCAGCGAGTGTTTGCCGGCTCAAAAAAAAAATCTTATTATATGTTGTTGGGGCTACATTTGGCCTACTCAGGTCATACATACGGATCATAAACTCCTCCAAGCTATCTTGCAGCCTTGTCATAAACGGAGAAGATATCACACTGTTTCGGATACCCAAATCCGGTTTGGTGCAGGACAGCCTATGTTCAACGAACATCTGATTTTGGATTCTGACCTCCCTACACTGGTCGTCTTTCACTAGAACCACCCCCATCTCGAGATTCTGGACAGGCGAAGGGTTTGGGGCATTATCCTTATTAGATTCTTCCACCAACATTTGGTTTTCACTTTCTCGAGTCTCCTTCCGAATAAAGACTTTCTTAACTGGGGCACCCTTTGGCCTAATTCGACCATCATATAACCGCCTTAGTTGGCTTACTCCCACATTCGTACTACTCCTGTCATCAGCATTTGTTAGACACTGGGAAAACAATACGCCCCTTTTCCCCCTTCCAATTAGAGACACCCTTGGCACAAAGTTAGCAGCCCCTTCAATTCCCTCCTACATTCCTCTATTGAGTGACCATGCTTTTTGCATCTACGACAGAATTCCATACTGGCTTCATATACCACATATGTCCATTACATTCGCCCTCCTGCATTCACCAAGAAACCCTGAACCAATGGATTCCTCAAGTCAATCTCCACGCACACCCTGGCCATCGCAGGGTTTTGCAGACATAATGCACGTTCATCCGCTTTCAAGAAACTTTTCACCCCTAGGTAAACCTCCCTGAGAAAACCATTATGATAGAAGCAAGGATCCAGTCCATGCAGGCATCTAGCGGATCATGCGAAACAGAGCGTTTCCCGTTTTTAATCACACGCAAGGATTTCCGTACCATCATCCTCCCGAGTGCATATGAGCAGAGCATGCTTCCCATCCAGAGCCCCCACCACTGGTTGTAGACGTAACAGCCAGTGGACTCTAATAAAATCCCTTATTTCCCAAAGACGAGCCCTTTCTGGGAATAATTTAGGGACAACAGCATGCTTCATGGATCTGTATGCAGGACGAACTTCTGCCTCCGTGAAAGCAACCAATGGAACTCTGTCCTTCAATTGCACTCTACAATGAGAGGGAAATATCAGCAAAAAGATACTTTGGAACCGTAAAAATACCTGCCGCTTCAGCATATGAACGATTAATCTTCAGCATATCCCGACTTGGATGCAAGTCATCGGAATTCTGAACCCTAGAAGATTCTGCCGCCTTGGCGTGTGATTGACCCTTTGCTACGACTCTCGCAAATGATTTAGTTGGCTGCCCATCACTTTGCATTTCAATATGAACAGGAGCCTCCTGCCTTGCATGGTCTTTGCCCAAACCCAACGGGCACCTTCCATTTGATCTGATTCCCATAGCCGGTTGGAATCCCCTCCTGGTCCTAATTTTTACACCGTCCATCACAAGGCTGGCGTAAGAATGTAGGAGTGGTGTGTGTTTGGCTAGCTGGATTCAGCTACTCAGGTGAATCGACAAAATTGAATGCTCTGATGGCCTGTCTGACAATGAATCAAAGATGGAAGGAGCCGGGAGTTCGACCCTGGTAAGCTATGGATCTAGATCCGTCAGCGACGGATGATGGCTGCTACACCAAATCCGGCGTGAAACTCGCATATTGGGTTTTAGTTGTCACAAGTTGATCGGGACGCCTGAGCAGTGGTCAGTCTGGTCTTCAGGATGATTTTAGGAGGGCGTTTCTCTATGTAATGGAATGAAGGTGTTCATGGGTTCTTCCACTCCAGCACAGTTTTGACATAGAGTGACCCCCTATCGCCCACCCTCTTCGTCATTTCAATAGAGACATTCGGTTAGGTTTAAATGATGTAGTGAGCAGAGCGGAGGTTGATATGTTTACGTGTTGTAGGAGGTTGAGAGGGATAACTCATCAGCTATATGGTGATGATATGCTTATTTGGTATTCAGGGAGCATACCAATTTCAAACCTAATGGGTATCATTGAGAGCTTTTATAGAGATCAATCCAATAAATACAGGTGTTTTCTTTGGGAAACGATATATGAGAGAAGGAAAATTAAAGTTTGTGACTTGATTGGGTGCAATGAGGGCAGTCTGGCTACTATTTATCTGGGGTGCCTTTATTTAAGGGCATAGCTCGCATTTCATATTCTAGTGGTTTGATATCTAAAGTGGCTATGAAATTTTCTGGGTGCAAGTCGAAGTTGCTCTGTTCAGGGTCAAAATCAACTATAGTCTCAGCTGTTATTTCATCCATGCCAATTTATTCCATGGCATCAATAGCTATTCCAAAAGGCATTTTAGAAAGGATTGAAAGGCTAATCTTTGCCTTTTTTTGTAGGATTTAGGTGATAAGAAGAGGAGGCGTTGGAGTGGGTATGAGAGGATGTGCAAAAAATATACTGAGGGAGGGCTTAATCTTTGCAGGCTTAGTGTGATGAGGTAGTGTCTTCATGCCAAATTGGCATGACGTTTCTTAAAATGTAAGTCCGGAAGGGCGAAGCTTGTTGGAAAATTATGGTTTACAATGACTTACCGTAGCCCCTAAGTTGAAGTTTTGATAAAACGTAAACTTTGGAAAAAGATAAAAATGTTTTCAGGACTCAAGAAACTTATTCAAGGAGTGGATTCAATTCAAAAAATGTTCAAAAGATCAAATGGTTCAAGTTACAATTGATTTTGAGCATTTGGAAATAATGTTCAATCGACTTGTGAAATTTACCACTCGGTTAGAAACTTCAAAAGAGGCATGTAGACATGTCCGATCATTCTCAATTTTGGAGAATTTATATATCTATATGATTTATTCAATCTGAACGGTGGAGATTGGATTTCAACGGCTGGTTTGGGAGAAAACAAAGTCGGAACAGAAGCTGCCGAGATTAATTTTCTGCACTGACGGGTTTGATCATACTCAACGATCGGAAGGGTTCCCAGGGTTGGATTTGGCTGAAATTTGGATAGGATTTTGAAGACATCTAGAAGCAAATTCTGAACGGTGGAGATTACATTTGAAGCCATGGAAGGTCGTCATTTCCTAACGGCTAGTTTGGCTGCCAGATTTCAAAAAGTCATCAATAGTGGCTGAAATTAAGGAATGGTGTCTCAAGCTCTCCAAACGGCTATATTCTTCAAAAAAACTATAAATAGGCCTCTTCACACAAGAAACTCAGACAAGAAGCTTTCCAAGAGATACATTCATTATAGCTATCAAGATTACAAGATCAAGGCTTGTTATTCTCAAGTAAGTGCAAGTAGCATTTTGTTCTTCAATTCATATCCAAACTATTGCACTTCTTTGCTCAAATTTTTGAGCTCTCTAGGAGCATTTCTCTGAGTTATTTGTGAGGTTTGAGAGACTTCTATAGTTCTCATTCATTGGTAGGATTTGAGCCGAAAATCAAATCGTTGGGAGCCGAAAATCAAATCGTTGGTTTGGTAGGATTTGAACCAAAAATCAAATCAAGTTGTAAGGTGTGCTTGAGCCGTAAGTCGAGTGTTTGTAAAAGTTCTCACTGACCTTGAAAGTGATCTCTAGTGAAAGGTTGCGGAAAATCCTAAGTGGAAGCTTAGGTAGTGGACGTAGGTCTTAGTACCGAACCACTATAAATCACCTTGTTCTTTGTGGTTGTTTTAGTTTATATTCCACAAAAAATTTCCATCAAGCTCTATTCAACCCCCACCATCCCCCCCCCTCCCTCTAGAGCTTGGGCTCTGATGCATCACAAATACCAGAATAGAAAGGAGGGGTCGAGGTTAGGACTTTGGAAGTCCCTGGAGCCAATTGTGTAAGAGTTAGAGCATGACTCTATTTTAGAAATTAGCAAGGCGGATTGTAATTTTTGGAATGAGCTCTGGTATAAATCGAAGGTGCACAGACCTGCAAATGGTGACTGGAACCTCAAACTTTGAGAGGTAGTGGAGTCTCCAACAATTCTCAGGTCCATTATGAATATAATTTTGGAGCACTTGAGGGAGAAATTACAGAGCATTTATTTATCCTAAAGAGAAGATTACTTGGTCTTGGCTGAAGGTTAAGTTCAAGGAGTTGAGTCCCAAAATTTAAAGGAATGTCTTATTGCCTACGGGAAGCGGTAGCAAAACATGGAAGAGAATATGGTCACGCTTTATCCCAAGGAAGATAAGTTGTTTTCTGTGGAAACTACGAAAGGGGGTAATTCTGACTGATGAGTTTGTAAAGGGGAAGGAAGTGCTGATGGCATCTAAATGAAGATGGTGTACGAGTGGGAGGAGACAACATAATACCTATTCATTAAAAGCAACTTGGCAATGCAAGTGTGGGGAATTTCGGAAGAGGTTGCAGGATTGAAGTGCCAAAATAACTTGAACAAGATGGTGAGGCTATGATTCTCCTCGCCCAGTCTAATGTCGCTTATGGGAGTCACTCAGGCGATTTATTTTACAGCGGTTATGTTAGAGATTTGGAGAATCAGGTGCACCTGGATGTTCTCGGAAAAAATTGAAAGTTGGGCATTGCTAGAGTGCGTCTTGAAACTCTCGATGAGGAGGCTGATCTTACCTAGAACTGTTGATTTTGTCCTGAACTTAGCGAGCTCTACATTAGCAAGGCAAGACTAGCTAGCTAGGGCATATGAAGCGCGATGGGTTAAACTTTAGTTTTGCATAGTATCGCGCAGTCCTTTCAGAAAGCTCGGGTGAGGTCCTCACTGGCCTTGCTTGTTGAGGGGCAAACAGTCTTTCCCAACTCATCGCCCCTTTTGTAGGCACAACGCGCCTTTCATGTATTTTGGAGTAAAATTGTTTTGTTAAAAAAAAAAACTAAACATGTTCCATACGAATTTTTTGTGTAAAGGCGATGAGCCAAATTACAGTTGAAATTACATTTAAATAATATGAAAGTGAACTTGGTGAATTCTTTTTTATATTATTTATTTGGTTCATGTACTTGGACTCATTGGAAAGCATTTGAATTAACAAGTCAGAACCAAGCCTAATCAGTTTGAGCCTCTTAGTACTATTTGTTCAATTGATGTTATTTAAAATGCTCAATAAATAATGTTCAACCGTAATTTTGCTTGGTTCAAACAATATGAACATATTCAATATGAAAGTTTGAGACTTTTAGTATTAACTGTTATTGAAAATGAAAGTTTTTTAAACGATAATTTTTCAATAAATAATATAAAAGTGAAATTGGTCAATTCCCTTTTATATTATTTATTTGGTTCATGTGTTTGGACTCATACGAAAGCATTTGAATTAACAAGTCAGAACCAAGCCTACTCGGTTTGAGCCTTTTAGAATTATTTGTTCGATTTATATTATTTAAAATCCTCAATAAATGCTTAATAAATAATGGTCAACCATAATTTGGCTTGGTTTAAACAATATGAATATGTTCAATATGGAAGTTTGAGCCTTTCAGTATTAATTGTTATTGAAAATGAAAGTTTGTTAAAAGATAATTTTTCAATAAATAATATGAAAGTGAACTTGGTCAATTCTCTTTTATATTATTTATTTGGTTCATGTGTTTGGACTCATAGGAAAGTATATGAATTGACAAGTCATAACCAAGCCTACTCGGTTTGATCCTTTTAGTATTATTTATTCGATTTATATTATTTCAAATGCTCAATAAATAATGTTCAACTGTAATTTGGCTTGATTCAAACAATATGAACGTGTTCAATATGAGAGTTTGAGCCTTTTAGTATTAATTGTTATTGAAATGAAAGTTTGTTAAAAGATAATTTTAGAATAAATAATATGAAAGTGAACTTGGTCAATTCTCTTTTATATTATTTATTTGTTTCATGTGTGTGGACTCATTGGAAAGCATCTGAATTAACAAGTCAGAATCAAGCCTACTCAGTTTGAGCCTCTTAGTATTATTTGTTCAATTTATATTATTTAAAATGCTCAATAAATAATGTTCAACCAAATTTTGCTTGGTTCAAATAATATGAACATATTATATATGAAAGTTTGAACCTTTTAGTATTAATTGTTATTGAAAATGAAAGTTTGTTAAAAGATAACTTTGCAATCAATAATATGAAAGTGAAATTGGTCAATTGCATTTTATATTATTTATTTGGTTCATGTGCTTGGACTCATAGGAAAGTATTTGAATTATTAAGTCAGAACTAAGCCTACTCGATTTGAGCCTTTTAGAATTATTTGTTCGATTTATATTATTTAAAATCCTCAATAAATGCTTAATAAATAATGGTCAACCATAATTTGGCTTGGTTTAAACAATATGAATATGTTCAATATGAAAGTTTGAGCCTTTCAGTATTAATTGTTATTGAAAATGAAAGTTTGTTAAAAGATAATTTTTCAATAAATAATATGAACATGAAATTGGTCAATTCCATTTTATATTATTTATTTGGTTCATGTGCTTGGACTCATAGGAAAGTATTTGAATTATTAAGTCAGAAATAAGCCTACTCGGTTTGAGCCTTTTAGAATTATTTGTTCGATTTATATTATTTAAAATCCT
Source organism: Kalanchoe fedtschenkoi (assembly GCA_002312845.1). Classification (NCBI taxonomy): domain Eukaryota; kingdom Viridiplantae; phylum Streptophyta; class Magnoliopsida; order Saxifragales; family Crassulaceae; genus Kalanchoe; species Kalanchoe fedtschenkoi. Next base: position 5,636,283 of record NQLW01000011.1, read on the forward strand.
CAATAAATGCTTAATAAATAATGGTCAAACATAATTTGGCTTGGTTTAAACAATATGAACATGTTTTATATGTAAGTTTGAGCCTTTAAGTATTAATTGTTATTGAAAATGAAAGTTTGTTAAAAGATAATTTTTCAATAAATAATATCAAAGTGAACTTAGTGAATTCTTTTTTATATTATTTATTTGGTTCATGTACTTGGACTCATAGGAAAGCATCTGAATTAACAAGTCAGAACCAAGCCTACTCGGTTTCAGCCTCCTAGTATTATTTGTTTGATTTATATTATTTAAAATGCTCCATAAATAATTGTTCAACCGTAATTTGGATTGGTTCAAATAATATGAACATATTCAATATGAAAGTTGACCCTTTTAGTGTTAATTTTTATTAAAAATGAAAGTTTATTAAAAGATAATTTTTAATAAATAATATGAAAGTTAACTTGGTCAATTTTCTTTTATATTATTTATTTTGTTCATGTGTTTAGACTCAAAGGAAAGAATATGAATTAAAAAGTCATAACCAAGCCTACTCGGTCTGATCCTTTTAGTAATATTTATTCGATTTAGATAAGCATGTGATTGTTTTATCTTCTCAAGATTAATTTATTAAAAAATAAATACAAGTGTGGATAGTGTCAATATGTATTTATTTACTGGTGTCGATGGCATAGTTGTGCAATTAAGGTATGGGTGTATCTATGTCATTTTCTTCCTGGCATCTCATTATTTTATTCTTAGTTTTGTGGATCCATCTGGTTGAAAAATGCAACAGCTTAAGCATTGATCTCATCCACCATTACTCATTGAAATCCCCCTTTTATGAACCCAATCTAACTTACTCAGATATGATCCAAAGGCTATTACTAAGCTCACGGCCTAAAAGGATTCCATTTAACAATACCTTAGTTGACATGAAGGTCATCCGTCCTGTTCTTGATTGTATGGACTCGACTTACCTGGCCGAGATAAACTTGGGCACTTTCTCAAGGCAGCAGCCAACATACAAAGTATACCACCTCCTTTTTGACACAGGGAGTGAAGTGATGTGGCTCCAATGTGAAGACTGCGCTAAGCCCGGCAACAGGTGTTTTCAACAAAGCGGTGTTCCTTACCAGAATAGAAGGTCGACCAGCTACATGCCGCTTCCTTGTGATCAACATCAACTTTGCATTCCAGGCCAATGCATTAGAGCACATTGTTCATACAATTCAGTGTACGATGACGGTTCTTACAGTGGCGGGATTCTAGCATATGAGACTCTCAAATTTGTGTCATCACATCAGCAGAGAGGGGAGATGGTGAGGGTGGTGATCGGATGCGGCCACCGGAACAAAATGGTGGGGTTTAGTAAGGAGGCGGGAATTCTCGGAATGAATTGGGGCGCTCGTTCTTTCGTGAACCAGGTAACTGGGCATAGCCAGCGCAGGTTTTCTTACTGCTTGCCACCTCTCACCAGCAACGAGTTTGAACTAGCTTCAACCATTCTCCGATTCGGTTCCGATGCCCCCAGACTCACCGGTTTGCACCGCCTTCGCATGTGGGAACATTATGGGGAACCATTCTACTACGTCGACCTGCAAGACATAAGCATAAACGGCAGGAGACTCAACATCCCATCTGCATATTTCACCAAGACGGGTCCGAACAAAGGCGGATGCATCTTCGATACCGGGACCCGTCTCACCTTCATCTCCCGATCAGCTTACAACATCCTAAAGCAACAAATGATGCAACACTTGGCAACAGCTGATAGCAGCTTGCGGATAGGAAGAAGTAGGGGACCGCTTGATCTCTGCTATAAGAGGAATCCGCCGTTCAAAGGGTACAACCATCTTCCCACAGTAACCTTCAATTTCGCCGGAGGTGCGAATCTTGTGCTGCAGCGTGATATTGTATTTATAGTGTGGGACGGCAACAAAGGTCGAGAGATTGTCTGCATGGGAATAACCCCAACTAATGAAAATGACGTTTCCATCATTGGTGCTCAGTCACAAGCCAATCATGTCTTCGTCTTCAACCTTCCTGCTCGCTCCTTGTACTTTGGTCCTCGCAACTGTGCTCAAAATCCTTGAATTGGTTTCATCACAACACCATCATAATAATGATGAAGTCCCAACAAATTCCAAAATCAAATAATGGAATATATATACATGAAAGTAAAAGTTCATTTGTCCAATGTGGATTCAGTTGTGTATACCTTCCTCACAGATTTATGGCAGAGAGTATAAACTTTATTTGGGAAGTGAGAGCAGTTCATGACCGTTTGACATAACGCAGTATCACACACACGAATGATGCACTTTGTGAACAATATATGGAATTTATAACTTAAAAGCGACATATAATGTCTATACTTTATACGACGCTTTATAATTAAAAAGGTCATATAAGACTATCACACCTACTTTTATTCGGTATTTTTAAATTGTAAACACCGAATATTGGTTATGAATTTGGATTAAATTGGGGTAAATTTTTTACTTGTAAATGCTTGTAGTTAAATATATAATATTGATTGCATTTGTTATATGAATCGTTTAATAAATTGATACTGATATAATATGAAAAAGTATAAAAAGTATTATAAGATAAGTGAGTCAATGTACAAAGTGATATGAAAGATTTATTCAATGTGGATGGAAGGTTTACAAAAAAAATTATGAGAAGAATGAGCTGTCATGATCCAAACTACATGTGATATGACACAATTTATTTAATAGAGATGCCCTAATAATTCATAAAGACAAATGCACAAAAGAAGTCACTGTTTAATTTATGTGATGAGATTAATTAGAATATTAGATGATGTGAGGATCAAGATTATCTTAAATTCTCTAGACGATATTACTTTAATTTTGGGAACTGTGAATCGTACACAATATCATAATGTCTCAGCAAGAGGAAACATTCTTGAGCGTGTGACTTGGTTCTCATTATAAGATTATATACGTATCTCATTACGTGATTACAGTATATTGTATATTGGTCATAATCAACATTTACAAGCTATAATGATGGGCATAAGCTACTTTTCTTGCATCTTCGTCCAACATTTCAACATGTACTCATCAGAAATCATGCATTCTCATATTTTTCATGTCAAAAGCCTTCATGGAATGAAAGCAAAGCCACCTATTTGATTCAAATGCTTTGAGCCTAATTTCAAAATTGTATATGATTCCTCCCAAATGATATCGATGAAGGATAAAGCACTAAATCCATCATGATATTTATTTTAAAATTCATTAAATATTACTCGCGCTTTTAATCTACTTTGTGAAGACCAAACACTAGCATGAAAAGTATCTACACTAGACTTCACTAATCACTTATGTCGAATCCTGTACATGAGATTCAATCATATATGTTCTTGTATCTCAAGATATAAGACAATCAATTTTCACCTTTAATCAGATTCTTCCTTTAACTCACAATCATACATATACTTGTTACACAAGCTATAAAAACTCTAAAAAATTTAAGATTTTTAAGATGAGAGTGAGCATTCATCAACATATACCACAAACATGATTGATGACGAGTGTGATAAAAAAATCTCTTTAATCACTTTAAACAATGCTTGATCTCCATCTATAAAAATTATTGGTGAATGCTTCATATCCTGTAACTCTAAGAATACTTAGAGAGCTAAATAAAAGTTCTCACTGTCTCAACTCGTATGTACGCATGATTGAATACTACATTTTGCATGTGATGATTAATAATATCGGTGAAAAGGTAAAATTCAATCATTTTATTTGTTCGGTAAATTGCATCAAACATTTTCACATCCCAAAGTAATAATAATCTTCTTTGAGTCTTGTATTTTGAAAAAAAATTAACATCCTTCCATCTTCATTAAATTATGCATACTAGCGGAATAAACATTTAAAAAGAAGTTATTTTTAATGATTGAATAGAGTTGTTGCATCTTCACTCTTAATCTTAGACATTTTCTTAACCGGTCAATGATTATAACCCTTTTTGGTAGAGATCCTAAATTTGCACAGCGCCAACAATATGTGGCATATTGAGTATCCATTAATTGGCCAAATTTCTAAATTTACCATTTGCTTGATCAATTCACATTTGTCATTTGAGATGACTTGTGATGATTTAAAAAAACTTCTCTCACGAGATTTGGTGAGTTATTGATTACATGCTACCAGGGGTGGTGATCAAGTGGCAAGGAGTCTCACCCGTCATTGGCACGGTCTCAGGTTCTAAGTCTCATGCTAGTGATTGGGTGCGTGTGTATTTTCGGTGTTTATCCTTTATAATATCAAAAAAATATTAATGTAAAAAAAGTTATTGATTACATTCTTTGCTGAAAAACTTTACTTTCCAATTCTTATTTAAATTTATGTTAAACTGATGGGTTCACATCATATTCTTATTTCAGATGTATGATATCTAACTACACTTTTCTGATCCTTATCAATTCATGAACCCTTGGTTGGCACAATTATATGTTTCTTGTAGAGTGCTTTAGTCCTTCAATAACTAGATTGCTTATCTTACCTAATACTAAACCCCAACCTATAAGCTTCTTGCTCACTGCTAACAACTTGGAAATTTAATTCTCTTCCCAGTTTACTACTGATAATCTCTTCTACATTTGAATCAAAAATTATCTTTTTTAGAACAACTAATTTCATTTTATTTTTGTATTTTTTCATAAATTTTTGTATTCAAATATCATATTGATGCCATAAAAACAGACGTAAGTGATTGCAATTATCACCTTCAAAATGAAAATTTTAAACAAACGATCGAAATGAGAAACCAAAATAAAGAGACATAGCTACTCATTATAGCTTGTCCTCTTCTCTAAATGTAAAATCCATGAATTGTAATCTTAAACTTCATGCCTCTTCAATCCATGTGGACACCTTCATCCGACAAAGAACCAAAGATTGAAGTTTGATATTCATTGATATAAAGTTACTTGCCAGATATGAAAGATACTGCTCTACACTGAATTTGCTTATCTCTGACAATATAGCATAATGGTATGAGTATAATGAATGGAATAATGTGCAATCGAAAAAATTTGAACTTGTTTCCATCAATATAGCATAGTTGGTAAGGGTGCTTGTCTCATGAAAGTGTTTGCATCCAAAGCTCTACTCATGTATGTGGGACTTCTACAGCCTTACATTTGCACTCAACTCCTTAGTGGCCGAATCAGTCTGGTCCGAAAAATCAATTCCTAGCATTTCTCTGCCTGTAAGATTCTTGCTTTGGTGTCTGTTTGAGTAACAGAGCACCTTTCCTTAAGTATGCAAGTGTAAGGTCTTTCTTTCTCAATTGGACACATGTATTTTTGACCTATATACATATATGTTCAATGTTATATTTTAGGGATCAGTTGCAGTTAAGCAATTTCGGGAAATCTGAATTGAACACAGAAAAGCATGTAAGGCTTGTTAAAGGCAATAATATCCTAGTTAATGAATATTAAATTATAGTGGATTGATTTTAAAATAAGTGAGTCACTACATAAAAAAATAATTGTGGAATGGAAGTTATTTTCAGATGATGTAAGTATCCAAGCCGCCTAAGTTGTATGCAAACCCTCATATTATTCTTGAAGCACAAATAATTATGCACAATGTATCATGTAATTTCATCCTACTCAATAATTTACATGCAAGTCCAACTTTTGTGTGTTTCTACGCAATAAATTATTGATTATAATTGATTTCATAGAGTATTGTTTCATAATTATGGTCTTCGTAGCTCACAAATACTAATAAGAAAATAATATACTAATATTTCCAAAACATACAACGTGATAAACAACTACTCTATATTTCTAGGCCAAATCCCGATTTCGGTCTTCGGTTGTCTATGGTCATTGACAAAAACTAAGTAAAATGTCTAACTCATTCTGATTTCAGTTTTCGTGAGATGAAAATTTCTAGCCTAGAGGGTAATAGATTTAATTCTAAACTAAATTCATTTAGCATGACTATTTAAACTCTGAACAACTATGTTCCTGGCGTTCTTATAATCATGGATGCAAGATAAATTTTTCAATATTCAAACAGAACAAACAAATGTGAATAAAAATACTTTTAATTGAACAACATGAATCTGATTTTACAACAACCTAAGATCAATAGGATCCTAAAATAGGGAGATTACTCACTATAAAGTATAGTAATACAATTAAAAAATAAGGGGAAAAACCTAAAAGGGGCCCTGAACTACCACCGCTTACCCAATTGCGGTCAGAACTACCATAATTTCTAAAAAGGGTGCAATGAAAAAAAAATTGGACTGATTTTCTAAATTAAAATGTACCATTACATTCCAAACCTAATATTATTTTAAGACTTAGATTTGTATGCAAAAATTATGTCATTTGATTATCAAAAGAAGTCATTTTCTTTATGTGCGCAAAATGATATAATTTATTTTGATAACCAAACGATATAATTTTCACACACAAATCTAAGTCTTATAATAATATTATGTTAGGAATATGATGGTAATTTTTATTTTAGAAAATCAATCCATTTTTTTTTCATTGCACCCTTTTTGGAAATCGTGGTAGTTCTGACCGCAATTGGGTAAGCGATGGTAGTTCAGGGCCCCTTTTGGGTTTTATCCCTTAAAATAATAGTAAAAGTAAAAATAAGGCGGCAAAAGAAAGTTTAGTCTTGAGGTGCTCCAATTCTAAATGACAAAAATGAGTTATAAGGCTTCACTTTATAATTGAGATGTCATCTTATAATTTAGGCAATTTTTGGAAGGATTATTATTGCTAAAAAGGTCCAGAAAGATAAAATCCAAAACTGTTCGTTTATGTGCCTAACACATGTCAGCACGATTTGGGCAATGCTAGCTTTATCTTAATCATGATCCAGGTCTTGCTGTTTGTCGTCTTCTAGCCTTTAGCTTAGTTGGAATCATGCTCTTGTGTGAGTCAGCTCGAGCTGGGTCAAGCTGCGGCGCTCGAGCTCAAGCTCAAACCGGGTCGAGCTTAACTTTCAAGTATTTACAGAAATGCCCCTGAAGTTTCTTCTTTTGACTGTTTGATCTCTGAAGTTGGCTTGTTATCTAATTTTGGTCCAGTTTGCACTGTTTTCATTTTTTTCTTCTTCTGAAGCTATTTTTCTTCATATTTAACTTACAAGAGACAAAATTAATGATAAATAACCCATAATCACTTAGAAATGACATAAATATCTATCACTCACATATATTAGTTCAGTAGATATAAATATCTATTTATTCTGTATGCTCAGGACTTAAGCACATCACACACATGCATGTATATGGAATGGCATAGAGCTATAGTTTTGAATAAATCAAAGAGAGCCTTCAAATTTGAGATATGCACCTATTTTGAAGTTAAGAATACTGATAATAATGATCATCCAATTTTTATTGTAATAATGTGATGTTGAGAAGTGGCATATGAAGTATTCATTTATGTGACTATAATTTTGGAACAAGATGATATTTAAAAAAACGAATTGGGTTGTAAGTTATTCAGAGGTTTAAAATTCATTTATTAAATAAAAATAACTCATTTCGTAGTTAGCAATCAGTGGTGGTCTGATCAATGATAAGACCATTCAGATTCTCATATAATATTCAACTTTTAATTTTACAGAACAACACCTCAAATATAATGAATTTTTAATTTTGATTTCTAGTAGTCCTAAAGATGTTGGTCTTTGGGCCATGACCCAATTGGTGCATGCCCAGGTCGGATCTGTTGTCAAACAACTCTAGAGGAGGTGCTTGCGAGCTGACCCGTTCTATAATAAATATATGAAAGTAATTTATTATTTTTAAAAAAATTATATTTTTTTTTACAATTTATCTTACAACACACTTATCTTTTATATTATATATAAACTTTTGGGAAAAACTTCAAAAGGGGCCATGAACTACCATCACTTACCCAATTGCGGTCAGAACTATCAAGATTTCCGAAAAGGGTACGATGAAAAAAATACTGATTTTTTAAAATAAATTTTACCTTTACTAATATTATCACAAGACCGATTCGTGTGGGAAAATTACGTCATTTGGTTATAAAAAACATAATATCATTTTGCACACGTAAACAAAATGATTTCTTTTCACGCTCAATCATTCATAATCTTCAACAAATTTAATAAGATCTGTTTTATATAAGAAATCAAATAAATTGGTCTTAACCATCATTCAAAATCAGTCCATTTTTTTCATGGCACCCTTTTTGAAAGTTATGGTAGTTCTAACCGTAATTGGATAAGTGGTGGGTAGTTCAGAGCTCCTTTTGGGTTTTTTCCATGAACTTTTTCATAATAACAACACAAATAAACTTTGTGATTGGCAAAACATTTTACTATTCTAACAAAAAAAGTGAATCTAACATATAAAAGTGGAAAAATAATATATAAGGAAAAAAGGTTAAAAGTAAACAAAGGCTTTATGTAACTTATTTCATAAGAACCCGCTTTTGTTTTGTTCTTCTATTCGACACACATTTGTTAGCTTTAGGTGCAATTGTAAGATCAAAGGTTCAAATCATGGTTATACGACACTCATTATAGATATGTTGGAGGGGCCAGATCCGTGCGAGCTGGTCCACAATCGTATTCTCATTGTATAAAAATGCATTATTTTTTTAAATAAAACAAAAGTTGAAATTGTTCTTTTAACTTTTGTTGTACAACACTCTTCTCTTTTATACACATATATCAACTTTTCTTGGTGAAAGCAGAAAAAAGTTTATATATGTCTATGGCAGAAATTGTTACCATCCCACCAAAAAAATGAGTCTAACATATAAAATATGAAGGGGATGAATCTAAATTACAAATAATAAATAATTGGAAGCTCTAGTTTAGTTCTAGTATTCAGCAGTAGTTGTGACAGTCAAGCAATTTGGTGCGAAAAAAGTTACTGGTTTAATAACCAATCATGATCTAACATCTGGAAAATACATTATATGTTTATTAATATTTATATTTATTGTGACACATGTAAACTATTGATTGATATGAGAGAAATATCCTCTTTGACAGGAAATTGCTTAGTTGTTTGGAATTAGATTTCAGATCTTACCTCACATATTTATTTTGGTTTTAGAGTCGGTTTATGACATTCAGATTAATTGTCATGTTTCTATCTAAAATATTCAACACAATCAATTATCAATAGTATGACAATTAACATTTATGGTAGAACAATTATCACGTTTAATATTTGCTTTATCCATGATAGCAATTATCATGCATATTTTTGGAACAAAATTTAAGAAATTTTTTAGAAGAAATTGATATCACATTTAATCCTCTATCATACAACAGAATGGATATTTTTTTAAGCATATAAATGTCAAGAAAATGAATAATTAATTAAGAATAATTAAATATTTAATACATTCAAGAAATTGGTATTTAATATAATATGAAAGAATATAGTATGACACTCGATACCACATATAGTGTAGTGAAATGTTTTTTTTTTTGGAAAGATTGAAAATGCATTCCAAGGAATAAAAGCTATACAGGCTCAGATCGTCTCAGAAAAAAACTTTACATGAGGTCAGAAGTAACCAACTGTTCTACCAAATAAAACAGGCCAGCCATGGTGGCTGACGAGTACATAGATACCCCTGCCCAAACCTAAACATGTGTATGGCTAAACCTTCGGGGCAGGCAGCACAAAATTACTTGAAAATCAGTTGTCATCCCTCTTCATTTTCTTCTTTCTAATAAAAGCTGGATCAATACCCAATTTATTTGCCCAATATATGTTCTTGGATGACATTTTGAGCTTCTCAATCTTTGCTAGGATAAAATTTAATTTCTGCATAGTCTCTTTTTTCAGCCTGTGTAAATTTCTTCCTTCTCCTCTAAACACTCTTGCATTCCTTTCCTTCCATGTAGTGTAGATACACATGCTTACAGCAGCCTCTGCAGCTTGTTTGATTGTTCTCAAACCTGTAAAAGCCAATTTAATGCTGTCAATTGCCTCGTCAATAGAAGCACATGGATTTAAAATGTCAAAGTTGCTTAGAAGGCTCTGTAGAAGCTCCTTCGAAACAGGACACTCAAAAAACAAATGCTTCAAAGTTTCATCAGTTATCTTACACATTGGACATGTTCTATCCACAATTACACCAAATCTCACAAGTCTGTCCTTAGTGTTAAGTCTACCATTACAGGCTAACCAAACCAAAAAGTTATGTTTTGGTTTAGCCTTATTATTCTAGCAGAAGTTATTATACACAAAATCTTGTATTTTAACCTCACCAGATAAAAATTTATAGGCAGCAAAAGATGAGAAGGGCTGACCTGGTACATTCCAAGCTAGCTGATTTTGAGAAACAGCAACCATACCTTTGCAATCTTGTGCACATGTGAAGATCTTTTTAATGGTCCATGGTATATGAGGCTTGATTTGCATGGTGAAGATGTTTTCCTCTTTGATGTAGTAGCTGTGAAGCCACTTAACCCACAAGGATTCTTTTTTAAGGAATATATCCCATACCTGTGACACCAACATAGCAACATTTGCAATACATAATTTTCTGATATTCAATCCCCCTTTATTTTTCGGGCAGCAACATTTGTCCCATGAGATGGGAGATTTTTTAGACTTCTCAGCCCCTGCCCATAGGAAGGACCTGCAGTGTCCCTCTAATACCTTTATAACTGCCTTTGGGAATATGAAAATTCTGGACCAATAGTTTGATAGGGAGGCTAATACAGCCTTGATTAACACTAGCCTTCCAGCATAAGAAAGAAATCTATTGGTCCAAGATTTAATTCTGGCCAAAACTAAGTCAATCACAGTCTCAAAATCCCTCACGTATAGCTTTTTCGATGCCAATGGCACTCCCAAATATCTAATAGGCAGTTCCCCTTCTACAAATCCCATTAATTTAATTAGTTCAGCTTTAATATCAGGTGGGGTTCCTGCTATAAAAATTTGAGATTTTTGCAAATTTGCTTGTAAACCAGTGGAACTTTCAAAATTTTCTAGCACTTCCTTAATGCATAACAGTGACTTTTTATTTGCTTTTGAAAAGATCATTAGGTCATCTGCATAGCATAAATGTGTAATCCTCAATTTTGCACATTTTGGATGGAATGAGAAATCATGTGTTTTGATCATTTTTTTAAAACTCCTATTCAAAAATTCCATTATAAGTACAAAAAGATAGGGAGAGATAGGATCCCCCTGCCTAAGTCCCCTCTTGCTTTTAAAAAAACCACATAGTTCCCCATTCACTTTTATGGAAAAGTGAGCTGAGGAAATACATGCCATAATCCATTGAATGTATCTCAAGGGGAAATTTAAACATGTCAGCCACTGCTCCAAAAAATCCCAGGATACAAAATCATATGCTTTCTTAAGATATATTTTTAGGGTGCATCTAGGACTCACACTTTTCCTAGAATATCCATGCATCAGGTTTTGAGCCAATATTATATTATGTGATATGCTTCTACCATCTAAAAATGCCCCCTGATTCTGATCAATCAACATCTCTAGGACAGGTTTAAGTCTATGTGTAATCACAGATGAACAAATTTTATACAAAATATTACAACATGATATCGGTCTAAAGTCAGCAGCTGAAATGGTGCCTAATTTTTTTGGAACTAAGGTTATGATAGTGGCATTAACATTAGCTGGGATATATGGATCCTGGGAAAATTTTTTTATAGCCTTGTACACCTCCATTCCAATTATATTCCAATTTTTTTGAAATGTAGTGAAATGTTTTTTGCAATATGGGTGAAAATTTGTGAAAATAAGATGTATGAGAGTCGTGATGTAACACAAACGTCATCTTATTAAACATCATCAGAATATGATTGTGGCACATGTGTGGATTGACATGATAATTCATAAAGAAAATTGGATAAGAAAGATCGTTTTCAAAAGAGTTTGGTTTAATTTATATGATGGGATTAATTAGAACATTAGATGATGTCAGGATCAAGATAATCTTAAATTCTCACGATGACATTACCTTAAATTCTCACTACGATATTACCTTAAATTTTTAGAACTGCGAATTATGTAGAGGATCATACTATGTAGACAAAAGTATTTGCCTCACTTGAGCGTTCGACTTGGTTCTCATTACAAGATTACAATACCTTGTCCATGGGTCAAAACCAACATTTGCAAGCTATAATGATGGGCATAAGCTACTTTTCTTTTATCCTTCGTCCCACATTTGGGCATGTACTAATCAAGAATCATTGTCATATTTTTCATGTCAAAAGCCTTCATGGAATGAAAGCAAAGCCATCAAGATATCAATGCGGGATGAAGCTTATGTGTATAATAGCTAATGACTTGTTTCAAGATCTTGCTATTCTTGATAAGATATGCAAGCTTAGTTTGGCTAGAATAGAAATCTTCCTCAAACTTCATTTTGTCACCAACTCTCTTTAAAAGCGTGAGTAAAGTTTGCGACATTAGCTTTACACTCAACAAAGATATTCAAAGCATTATTTGCATTTTTAATACTTTTTGAAGACCTAATACCAGTTTGCAAAATATCTCTACTAGACTTCACTAATCATGTATGCCAAAATCTTGTACATGAGGTTCGATCATTTATATTCTCTCCTCGCAAGATATAATACAATCATTTTCACCTATAATCAAATGCTTCCCTTTAAGTCACAATCATACATATACTTGTTTAACATAAGTTACAAAAACTCTAAATGTTTTAAAATTTATCATATAAAGAGCATCTCCCTCTCTATATTTTATAGTTTTGTAGTTATAGTTTTTATAGCGAGTCTCTCTTCTCTTCATGGCTCAATTTGAGACCACAAACTAGTAATGAACTCGGGTCCTAGGGCTCACAGACCCTAGCCACCATGTAAAAATGCTCTATCCGAGTAAGTTCATTCTTATATCTTCTTGTTATATTCCTTTTTTATCGTATTATAACATTTGCTTAACTTATATGAGTGGCAAATGAGAACTCATACACCACAGCGAGAATTGCTCAACATTGGAAGCAATGATGAGATAAGGTTGATGTGAACAACTCCGCATTTATATCATCAATATATGTTGCTAAATTTCAGTAGATCGTACCTTATTAATTATCATGCTTAGTATAGGATGTCAACATGAAGTGACATAGTGTTGGCTTAGATCTGTGCTAAGTATGAATATTAATCTGAGTAACAATCTAATAAGAATAAGATTTTAGATTATTAGGATGAGTAGTGGTTGCATGATAGGTAGGTGAATTATATCCTAGGTCTAGTTATTTTCATCACCGAACACTTTTACTATGATCGAAAACTAAATAGATAAGTGCTAAGGTTGTAGTGCTCAAATAAGCTCATCGCTCTTTGTGTTTGATCCAGTCTTATCGATTATAAATATTATTTGATCTGTATCAGAATCCTCGCTTATGATGTGTCAAAATACTGCACCGTCACCTGTCACCAAATAGCTATTGCAGTTGACTGCATTGTATTGCCTGTATGATGTGTTTTTGTTGTTGTTATAGCGGCTTTGATTATTAGAGCCGCTATCAATGATGTTGTTGCGATCCTTCCAATGTTTTTCTATATATCTTGATGCAAAAGAATCTATGATACATATTCTACAAAATTTTAGATGCATATTAATTTTAGGGATAAAACCCAAAAGGGGCCCTGAACTATCACCACTTACCCAATTGCGGTCAGAACTACCACGATTTCCAAAAAGGGTGCGGCGAAAACAAAAATGGACTGATTTTCTAAAATAAAATTTATCATTACATTCCTAAACTAATTTTATTGTAAGACTTAGATTTGTATGCGAAAAATACATCATTTGGTTATCAAAATAAACTATATCGTTTTATGCACATAAAGAAAACTACGTTTTTTGATAACCAAACGATGTAATTTTCACACACAAATCTAAGTCTTGTAATAAAATTAGTTTAGGAATGTAATGGTGCATTTTATTTTAGAAAATCAGTCCAATTTTTTTTTCATCGCACCCTTTTTGAAAATCATGGTAGTTCTGACCGCAATTGGGTAAGCGGTGGTAGTTCAGGGCCCCTTTTGGGTTTTTCCCCTTAATTTTAATGGATACAAGACTAAGTATCTATGAGCCTTGATTAGCATTATGATTTGTTTGAGGTTGTTCAATATTTGATTTCTCATTTCATAATAAGAAAATATTAGATGAATGATGGAAATTAACTACTGATTATGTACGACAATCTTAATGTTGAGAATTTTGGCTAATTAACAAGAGAAAATTAGTGAAAAGCGCACAAAATTTAATAAGGTTCGGCAGTATGCCTATGTCCTTGGAGCAATAAGTGGCTATATGTTACTGAGAGTGTCATCAATTAGGTTACACATACATGATATATATAATAATAACCCTATGAACAAGTTTATTAAATCACTCATGTACCGTACTGCGGGGCTCCATCCTATACCCCTAGGCACGTCACGCATTACCCCTAATGGATGTTCTCTCTGACATCTGTCCATTTATCTGTTATATGAGTTATATTCAACATTCACATATGGTGATAGGTGAATCCAAGTGTAAAACTTATTCTAACTCTAGGGGATTCACCTGAAAGCACTATATGTAAATTTAATTTGATGGCTATTTTGATTGAATATCTATCATGCCACTAAAAATAAAATAAACTATTTTTATTTGTCTAAAGTTAAGTCGTTAAGTCTATTTATGTTAGTTGATAATTACGTTAATTATGAATTCATGTGCATGAGTTACATGCATGGATGTTTATGATATTTATGAATATCATGAGTTGAGATTTGTGAATGACAAATCTGGTAAAGGTGTGATAAATATTATATTGATTTGATCCACCATTGAAAATTTTATTAATTATCATTTACGTTGCAAATAAATCATGTTTGAAGCCTAATTGTTTGATGGAAAGGGATTTAAAATTAGTTAATTTAATGCATGTTGACATTTAAAAGTTATATCCTGCGCTATCTAAAAATTAAAGAAAATATGTTATCACTTTTGTAATGTAGCAGATGGTGCTACATGTTTCTGCTTTCTCATACTGATGCAAATTTTTAAGAGACTATTTCCTTTATGAACGAAGCAGAAAATCAAATAGACAAAATAATCAAGTATATGAGATTTGGTAGAGGTGGAGAATATTAATTGGGGATATACCTTCATATTCACATCAATCCAATGTGATTGCGGATAAAGCAGTACAAAATCTTTATAAATATTTAATTATCTTCTGTTGACTAGAGTTTACCTAATTGTTCATGAATTGAAACTCTGCATCTGAGTTATCATATTCTGAATAGAGTTTCACGTGAACATAAAGGACAAATATTATTTTTAAGTCTGAAAGAAAGGATACCTAACCTAAAATACTTTTGTATGTGAAACTATATATCCATTTTAAATGATAGTTTTTAAGTATAAAAGAAATTTGTTTTGGCTGAAAACTGTTAATATAGTCTTTAAGGGTATATGGTCACATACTATGCTATGAGATTTTTGTTGATCGAATCAAAATTTTATCATAAGTGTGAACACTACTGTTGAGCACCATGCTTTCACAATCTTTGATAATGTGCATCTCTTGAAAAATGAGATTATCTCAGGATATTTTAGGACCTAATTCAATTTCCATGAATAAATTCCATTCCTTAACTTATGGAAATGATGAAAAATATGAGGGGGCAAAGTGTAAACAGTTCTAATTTTCTCGAAGGCAAATTAGATGAAATCTTAAGACGCTTAAAAGGTAGGATTGTGGAAGTTATTGTTAGTGATTTTGTCACTTATAATTTAAATAACATCTTATATACTTTTCATTTTGCTCTGACTACATACTAGAAGACTTTAGATAGAGCTCTTGCTATCGTAAGGATTCCATGAACATTGAATTGCATCACGAGACATAGTGATGCAAGCTGGATAGCTAAGAATTCTAATAGCAACGACTATAATGGGTATGGTTTACCTTTGATGATATTGTAGTCACACAAAAGTCAAGATAGCAGACTTGGCTAACTCACTTTATTCATGAATCTAGAATATGTATTTTGGATGCTATTGGAATAAAAGTTGACTGCTTATATGGATGTTTGTTTAAAATTCCTTTGGTCATCATAAAAAATTGAAATACATTTAATCGCGGATTGGTCTCTGTACGGGTTATTGTCTTTGACTTTATAAATAAAGATGATGAGAAAAAACACATTGAGTATGATACTAAAGTGCATGCTAGTTCAGAAACTCATGACTGAGGATGAGGTTATGAGCCCACTTAGAGTCACATGCTGTAGCAAACAAACCAATTGAACAGAGACTCAACAAAGTTGGTTCATTGTGGTATAAACATGTTGTTCGTGTGACTTGTACACGTAAATGGAATAATATGATAAGTATTGGAGTCTATCCCTGAAAAAGTCAACTGGTGTTGAAATCTGCAAATAAAGGAAGAGTCAAATACTCTAAATGGGTTCAAAGTTAAAATTGATGAGATTTTGCAATGCTCTTTGAAGAAGCCCAACTAATGAATGCTACTGAGAGACCACAATTAGAGAAGAGAGTTCCTTTTCAAACACATTCATGACACAAGATCAAGATAAATGCCCATAACATGTCCACCCTATAGATTACTTTTATAGCTTGTATCTTTTATTTTCAGTGAACTCCTTCACACCAAAGGCTTCAGATTCAAGATGAAATATTTCATTTGTTTCCTTTGAGGGCTTAAAGTGGATACTAAGTGTGGTTCAAACTCGAAAGGTATCATCACCTAAATGGTGAGTTACTTGGAACCTACACAATTTTTTAAAGAATTTGTGGGTATTGTTGGCTCATTTAATTAAGCCTAGGTGGTTTAATTTAATTGTAATAATTGAATGTTGAACTAAACATGTTCATTAAGAATTTTGTGTGAAAAATGAGTCAAATTACAGTTGAAATCCTTAGAGAAAATTGTTTAAAGAAGTGAACTTGATTAATTCTCTTTTATTTTATTTATCTGGTTCATGAGCTTGGGCTCGTAAGAAAGTAGTTGCACCGTCAAGTAAGAACCAAGCCTACTCGGTTTTAATCTTTTAGTATTATCCGTTCGATTTAGATAAGTGTACAATTATTTTATCTTGCTGGTTGATTCAGTAAAAGATTTTAGAAGTGTGAATAGTGGTACAAAGTGCCTAGCGCATGTTCTCTATTAATTGTGCAACTAGCATATTCTTATTATTTAAAGAGAAGAAACCGGTTTCTTCGATAATATAAAAGATAGACGAGAAATACTGAAAGGTTAACTCTCTGTTTCTCAATTTTGATTGTACTCATTCCAACTATGAGAAGAAGTAGTTGATGAGTATTTTTCACTTGTGTAAATAGAAAATACAAAAACCGACTTGTTTTGAAAAAATCTCATGAGAAACTCACGCGCAGTAGAGACGAAAATTCTTCTAAGTGAAACTGTTATCAATTAAGATAAGTTATTTTTACCAGGTATGTCATTGAACGCATATTAAATGATTATGGCTAACAATAAGACTGATGGGTGAGACGCGACATACAATGTAGTTTGGGTTCCATGAAAGTTCCATCATTGTCTTTCCTATATTATTTTCTTGCAAAGACTGAGTTCAGTTGAAACACATTCTTGCATGTAGGTAGGTGTGTTGCCACAACAAATCATATTTAAAGATGCATGACCTGAACATAATCAGCAAAGCAGAATTTGTAATATGCAGGAGACAAAGGTTCTTCAAGCTAGCAATAATACATTAGCAAACTGAAGACATGCTTCAAGCTCTAAATAACATAGGCAAACTAACACAGCGTGTTCAAGCTCTCAATAATACACCGGCACATTCACTCGCCATAACTATACGTTGTAATACATCCACAAACATTTCCGGAGTGAATAATCTAGATAAAGTAGCAACGAACACTGTACAAGCTTTGAAGGATTATCTCCAAACACCAAAATTTCGCAAAAAAATCTAACGCATGAGCAATCAGACCGTAGACCAGCTACGTTAATGGAGATTGTTATTAACAAAAGATTTACACTTGTGTGCTTGTGATACATCTCCACGGCATGGTGCGGGTTCCTTTGTCTAAGAGCATTAGCATCCCGACATTACTACTGGACCTTCCAAACATATACCTGGAAGTCAAATAGATCAACGCAGAGCAATGTTGAATGATTAATCTTATGTGATTTGTAAACACAGTATGAAGGTAATAATAACTAACTGAATAATATGTCCAACTCTTGACATGTCCCCCTCACCAGTAGAAAAACGGTTTTGAGACTAGTGGAAAACACAACATTATTTATATTTATATTTTCCCACAAACCTAAATTTAATTATGCTTCATTTCATTTTATTTTTATAATTCAGCTACCTTTAGTTTTCTGTAGTGAAAGAAGGGAAAATATGAATATCAAATGGCCTTTTTAAAGTTTACATAATCCTAGCAACATGTAAAAGTGTTCTTACTTGCTTTGGCGTGCCTTCTTTCTCCATAATATGAAGGATGTGATCCACTGAAAAATGTGTAAAACAACATTAAAAACAGATTCGAGCATAAATCTCAAAATAAACAATATAAAATATGCCAGAAATATAAACTAACAGAGATTCTATTCCTTTACGGGTCGAGATTTTGGGCATTAGCCAATAAAAGATTTCATAATGCAATCACCGCATCCACATAACCATACCTTAAACACAAACATGAATGAAAGATTTCCCATAGCTGTTGTTTTCTTCCCTGGTGCACGCTTTTCAGGTGCCATCTCTTTACACAATTGCTGAGCTATTTCCCTTAGCAAGACCAGTTGTGCTTTGTCAGTTCGCATAGAGATAATTGCTTGTTTCATTGATTCTCTATCTGCCTCGAGTGACTGAAGCCTCATGTAAAGCTTCTTGATTTCGGGATCCCCATTTTTAGCATTGTCCATCAAATCTCTTGGAGTTGTCAAAGAGTCTTCACATACCCCAATACCAGCCTTATTTTCAATAAAACTAGTGTAAGGTGCCCCATGGTGAATGGAATTAATAGTGTAGATCACAAATAGATAAAACGGTATTGAATACAATCAATATGATCTGGCCGAGTCCAACCTGGAAATTATTGGTATGATATTCAAGCTCGATTTTGGGGTGTGATGGGCGGCTCCTTGTGTCGGCATAATCTCCCTCCATTTTATTGAAGAATTCAACTATCCTTCCTTGTCAGAGAAATGTTCAGGTGGAACGACCGGTGTCTTTGTAAATGGAAGGGAACTTCACCAAAAAGATCTTAATTTGCTTTCAAGTAGAGGACTCCCCACTAATAGGCACAAATCTTATATTATTGAGATTTCTTGTAGAGAGTATTGGATGAAGGCTCTGGAAAAGAACTTAATAAATGTCTGGGACGACTTGCCCCAACAGTTGAGAAGGCAAAGAACGGATTCAGAATGAAAGTCCCAAAGCCAGTTCATTTGTTTTTTTTTTAAATTTAATCAGGACATCATGTTGCAGCTCTAAATCTTCTCTACACCTTTTAGCTAATATTGTTGTTTTTTTGCAGCCTTTAACGCCATTCATTCACAGTGTCCTGTGATATGTGGTTGTGCATTTGTATATTTTCATATACTAATTGATGTTCATATTAAAAAAACAAAAAACAAACCATGTGATCAAGATAGGATTTGATAAGAGAGAAGAGTGCACGAGCTAAATAACGATCGTCTTTTTATTGAAAATCAGAGAAGAAATGAGAATGAAGGGAAGAATAAATAGTCAAGCTGAGAAGAGAAGAAGCCTAAACTTTTGAATATGAGACAAACAACATCGTTAAGCAAACAAAATGATTCTTCGCGCTCAGACTAAACGACAACATTCAACTCCTAACTCCTGTGAGGAACTAGGCGATGCTGCGTCAACCATAATTTCAAACTTTTTCTTGCGTACTACTGTAAGCGATGCCGTTTAGAGCTGTCTGAACCATCTTCCTCAAGAAGAACCAAATGATAGGTTTCTGCTATGGTGATTTTGGTTTAGCTACAAATCCATTCCATCCTCAAGCAGATGTGGCGACTGAGTTAGCTTCTATCGTAGTGTACTCCGACTATGAAATTATATATATATATATATATATATATATATAGGGGAGGGTTCGGTTGTGAACAATTAAATTGTGAACATGTTAAGGACATACGTCATCCGTTGATTTGATCTTAATCTAATGGTTGATATTTCTCAATAGCAATTGAATGCACGTGTAACCAAAAAAAAAAACTGCTCACTTTACGTCATTCAGGTATTCAAAAATAAATCTAATATATCGCGCCTGATTTGACGCAATTTTTCACTCCCTCGCTCTTACCTTGCCACACCCACATATGTCAATCCCGCACCTTCCGTTACCCATAACCGGCGGTCTCCTACCCAATTTCAATTTTGTTTTGCTGTCGGTTTTCGGAGTCCGGACTACCTACGACGATGATCTTCGACAAGACGGCGCTTCACCAGTAGCTAGGTCGTCGATTCGGTTGTAGGTATGTTGTTTTTTTTGGTTTATGTTACCCTTGCATGTCCGCCGTCGACTTTGCGCTTCATTTAGGCGACTGATTTTGAACAATATAGGGCACCAATTCACCGACCTCTTCCACCCACTTTCAAGTGACTAATTTTATGTAATTTTAATTTTTCTGTTTAGCCAACAACGTCCGCCTATCCCGATTGCGGCGTCGATTCACTACTATGCAAGACTTCGATTCCCTGCAGGTTTGGTATGTTTTCTGACTTTGTGGAGTCTGTCATGTTTTCCCTCATTTCATCGCCCTTCATTGAGACACTAATCTGGACATTCACTGTTAGGGTTTTGCTGTTTGTTGATCGGATTGTTGATGTGGTACATCAGCTGTATAGCAGAAGGCTGCTTTTACGAAAGAATGGCAAGACGAAACCAAGGTTAGTTAGTGTTTTCGTAATGTTACCAAATTGTTTTGTGCGTTTCCGGCTATGGGCAGAAAACCAAGTGGTGAACGTATGCATCTGTGGTGATAAGATATGAATCGTATTTAAGTGAACTTAATATTTTACAATTTAAAATTGTAAAAGTTTAGGTATTAATCCTGTTCTGGTGATTCCAGATCTGCAATGAGTGTGAAAATGAAAAATTTGTTCAATGTGGAAAAGAATCATATCTAATTTTATGTCATATTTTATTTTTGTTTGATGCTATTTCAATTTTTTGGTTTGTAATCTTTCACAGTGAACTGATGGCTGAAAATGTGTGTTGTACGTTTTGCGTCGACAAACTCATTTAAACATTGACAGGTTGTGTTAGTTGTTTTTTATGTGGATGCTCTGTTTTTGGTTTCAGGGAGGACCTTATATAGTGAATGTGTAAGTTATTATGTGGCTTCGATAATATCGTTGGATTTTATTGTTATTTCAATTGTATTGTGTATAATCCTTCGTAGTGAATTGATGGCTGAACATGTGTGGTGTACGTTTCACCTCGACAAGCTGATTTTAACATTGAACAGTTGCAGTAGATGGTTTTTATGTGGATGTTCTGTTTTTTTTTTCCAGAAGAACCTTTTATAGTGAATGTGTAAATTATTATATGACTTTGAAAACATTATTGGGTTTTTATAGTGACTGTTTTTGTGTCGATAACATGATAGGACAATTGTTTGTTTAAATTCGTTGCGCGCATAACATTTCGAATGCGCTGCGTGTTCATTTGGAATCTGCCCCAAGATCTGATTTTTTTTTTGGGGGAGGGTGAGCGTTGTATTTAATGTTTATGTTATGCCACTGTATCAATGAATTGGTTTTTTTTTTTTAGGAGGGGTTTTCATTGTGAATGTGTATGTTAAGTTCATGTATATATTCCGCTAGCTTATTAATAATACACATTTGCTTCGTTGCCTGCTCTGTTCGCTGTTTATATTAATTGCATCGTATGTGATTGTTGAAATGCGCTGCGCGTGCATATAAAATCTACACGACTGGGGGGTTTTTTTTATAGGTGTTTTCATAGTGAATGCATATGTTAAGGACATGTATATATTCCAATGGCTTATGCGAACTTATTTCTTATTTTCATGTATTTGATGATGGATATCTCCCTTGTGACATACAGTAATTTGATCATTCACTATGAGCTATTTACAGGCATTAGGCGGAGTAGTTGATTTGCAAACACGTCGATTGGGGACTTTAGGAACACAGAAGATGATCCGGTGAATGTTGATGACGATGATGAAATAGTTGTCCCAGAAGCACGCGACACCAAGAAGAGCAAAACAACCAAAGGTTTGAGTCTTTTGTTAGCTTAATGTGGTTTCTTTATTTCTATTAGTAATTTGCACTCAGAATATAAAATATTAGACGGCTGATTAATTTATTTGAATAACTTTCCTCCTGTAAAATTATCGCATCAGACGTGGGCGAGGTTGATGACTTCATGAACACCAACAAACATGTATCTGGAAGAGACAATAAGAGAAAGCCTGTTGAAAAATGAATTAAAATAGATGACTAGAAGGCAGCTGGTAAGAATATGCGCCCGTTTTTGTAATGTTGGTCGTGTTCAGTGTATATTGTTTTTATGTGTTCATTTTCTTTGTTTGCAGTGAAGAGCAAAAAATCGAAAATTGATGTGCGGGCGAAGGGTAAAGAGGTGCTTGAAGAGACTTCGGAATCATCAGATGAATCAGATGATGACACAGATGGAACAGATTTCTGCATGTAATCTGATGAAGATACAAGACCTGTCAAAGTAAAACTGGACAACAAGAAGATCTGCATGTTCAAATCCAGGTGCACCCCTTACCGTCCGTATCATGCGCTGAGTCAGATTAGTGAGAAGCATAAGGAAGCAATACAGAACTTAGGGTTTGGGAAAATTTTGGACCTGAACATGTTTGAGATACCTTCGCGCTTTGGTGAATGGCTGGTGGATGCTTTCGATCAACAAAGTTGCACTTTGAGGACACAATCTGGGGCGCTCAAAATACGCGCGCATGATATCCACCAAATAACTGGCATACCTGTTGGTGGAGAGCGTATTTTGATGGAAAGGAGAGTCGATTATTCTAGAGAAATTGTCAGGTCTTGGCGCATGCGATATGGGATTACAAATTCAGCTATTTCTGCGACAAAAATAATGGATAAAATGATTAAATCTTCACGACCAGATAAGTGGTTCCTTCTAGATTTCTTAGTGCTGTTCACCACTACAATGGTCGAAGGTATAAAAAATGGAATGTCAAATCAGAGGATACTTACTATAGTGGACAGACCAGAGGACGCTATAAAATTTGATTGGTCACGTTATGTTGTCGATAGCATGTGCAGTGCAAAAAAAACGCATTCCAATACTAAGGATAAAGGTTGTTTCGTATGTCCGCTTGGCTTCTTTACGGTAAGATTTCGAACTGTAATGCCCAAAAATATATTTACAATTAACGTTATGAAATTGTGTTTGACTACTGACAGTAACTTGTTGAAATTTTGTTTGTTTGATGTTATAATGGTTGTCTGTATAGCTGCTTTATTTGGGGTCCATTCGCTATTTGGAAGACATTAAAAAACAAGAATGTTTTACCATACGATACTGGGATCAGCAGCGAATGAGGGACCGATTCGAGAAGGATATAATCAGTGGTGGTTATGGTCACAAAAATTTGAAGATTTTAACACAAGCTGACTTGCGTAGCAATTCAAGTAGTGGGGAGAGAAGTAGTCCCCGGACTCAAGTCAATACTCGCAAGCGCAGCAATCCAGGGCCATCCGGCAAAACCAGAGTGCAGTCAAAGTCGGTGACTGCGGCAGATACAAAGAGTTCCAGCACATCGAAAACGACTACCAAAAGTGAACATAACGCGGTACAGAAAATATATTTATTTGTTTTGTACTTTTTTAAAGTTGTTTCGGTAAGTATCAACACCCATGAAATAAAATTGACATCCAATAATATTGTTTACGTAACAGAGCAATATAAATACATCTGATGATGATGTTGTAGATCTGAACGTGCCTTTTTACAGATACTGGAGCAGTTCTGATGATGGGACATACACGGAATTCAGAGATTTTTCAGATGCGCCACCCAATGTCGGAACCTCTGGGAATGCTAGTGCACGGAGCAGTTCTGAAACAGATGGTCAGACGAGTAATGCCAGCACGGAATACGCACCCAGCAATCCTAGCACCACATATACACCGACCAACTCCACTACCACGTACAGAACGAGCTATGGCAGCACCACCCACACAAAAAGCAGCACAACCACCACGTCGGTAAGAAAAATTAGTCCGACGAATTGTGTTAGAACCTTATTCTGTTTTTCAATACATAATTATTATACAAGAATTGATGGGAACTCATGTGGTAATTTAATTCCAACTTCAGAGATCACAACAACTACGTCAGATGATTGTGAAATTGATCTAACAATTCCCATAAGAGTTGTGCCGTCAGAAGATGCTGAAAAATATGGTGAACGCGACCCATCTCCCAGCAAATCTATCAGATCACCACCAGCATCATTTCAAGGCTTTGATTTCCATGACAACACGTACGACCCGTCAAATATTGAGCTCACACTCGCAGTGTGGGCTGGTGATGCGGAACCCTTATCGACGGCTGAAATGAAGAAAAATGGAAGTACTGAGTCTAGTTATGCTGAAAAACTGTCTGAGGACATTGAAAAAGGCATCCACATGGACACCAAGGATGGTGTTGGTAAAGAATGTTCGGCATCTGAAACAATTCACAGTGAATCTGACGAGGTAATTTTGGATTTGTCCATGTAGCTGCTGTTGTGATTTTTGTAATGACTGAGCTTCAAATACTAATTGTTTTTCATGGTGTACTGAATCTGTTAGGGTCCATGTGGAGTAGAAAATATTAAATATAATGATGGTGTTGTTGATTGGGATACTCTTCAGCGAGAGGATGATGTTGAAATGGATGTGGTTGACCTTGCCACAGATGGTGAACCCAAGGTATTGTTGTTAATTTCAAATTTGAATCTTTATATTGATCTGAATATCATTTCGGACTTCTGCCCAGATTCACCACTGAATGTTACGAGTGTGTAGATTTTGCAGAAAGAAGATGTAAGAAATGAAGACCACAATAGTGAACAACACATTCACCATGCAGAGCATCCTACTGTAGAAAGTCAGTCCATGGAGGTACATATTTAATTGTGTCCAAATTTTTATGAGCTATAAATAAATTTGCGAAGAGTATGGTTATGAAGCCTGATTTTCGGTTTCGGCAGGAAACTTTTTCGCAATTGTCGAAGATGGTGAGAACAATGCTTCAAATGAGAAAGGAATATGATATTCGGTTGATTGATGCTCTTAACAAATTTCCAGATTCACGAGACATTAGGCAACTAGATATAGATTTTAAAAATAGTATGTCTGAGCCAGTGGAGACGCAAGTGTACTGGAGAGATCCAAGGGTGCATGAAAGGATAGAAGAGATTGAGAGGGCGGTTGCCAAGCAAAATAAGCAGAGAGACAAGGGGAAAGGACCAATGGTTACAGAGCTACCTCCCCAGGCCAACGTGCAGAAAAAGAGAGGGCCGGGAATTACAATCAGGGAGCCTACTCCGATGCAAGAAGACCCGGTCACACCGCATGGTGATAAGCTTGGTCGTGGTCATCGTGAAAAGAAACCAGCGATCACGTTGCATTCACCGTTCATTGGTAGAATGGTGAATGTGAATGAAAAAATTTCAAGAGATGAGGATAATGTTTGTGACTGGATCTACGCTATACGTGGGATGGGGTCGGAGCTGTAC
The DNA here is from genome assembly GCA_002312845.1 of Kalanchoe fedtschenkoi. Taxonomy (NCBI): domain Eukaryota; kingdom Viridiplantae; phylum Streptophyta; class Magnoliopsida; order Saxifragales; family Crassulaceae; genus Kalanchoe; species Kalanchoe fedtschenkoi. The sequence goes on from NQLW01000011.1 coordinate 5,662,105, forward strand.
TTTGCCTAGAGGGATGTTAAAGTGATGAGATCAGAATTTGAGAGTTTCTCTAATGGTTATCATATAAAACCTGTTGTGGTTGATGCATGGTCGGTAGTCCTTAATCACAGAGAGAATTTGAGAAGTCCACAGTCCCCTTTGAGATTCTATTGTACGACTGCATTTCGATGAGTTTTTTTTTACGTATTGTACATTTTCGTAATTTTTTATTTTACCCTCTGAATGTGTGTGTTCGTAATCTGATAATACGATATTTTTTTACAAATGTAGAGCAAATGTCTTTTACGGCGCGGGAAAAGCACGGCGCAGATGGATATTGAATTTAACAGAAATATCGACATTGACTTGCGGCGTTTCAGTCACGTGAAGCTATTAGAAATAGACATGGTACGTCTGTTAAAGTTTTTAATTTGACAAGTCCTTCTTTGTGTGCGCTGTTAATTGTTTTTTTCATGAAATGTAGATGTTCATTCCTGTGTTGATCGAGAGACATTATTATTTAATCGTGTTCGATCTGAAGACGCCATGTATGGAATTGTTGGATAATAATGCCGTCAGCAGTAGCTTTGCTCGTTACAGTTTGTGGCCTGAAACACTGGTAAGCTACTCGTTTTGTTGGTTTACGAAAATAAAATACTGATAGTAGTTGATTACTTGAATTTTCATTCTTGAAATTACTATATCTTGCTCTGAATGATATGTGCACCATGACTATGCGATATCGTATGTTTTTGTATACAGTGGAAGAGCATGGTGAACTTTCTGAAATCAAGAAAACACCCCAAGGCAAATTTGATGTTGGCTGTGAAGCCTAGAGTTGTACTCTGCCCTTGGAAAACCAAAGAAAACTTAGTCGATTCTGGTATCTATTGTATGAGGCACATGGAAGTTTATGTTGGCAGTTGTAGTGAGAGTAAATGGAAAGAAAAATTAGCCAGAGACACAATGGCGAAGGTTAGAAGACATTAAATATTTACGCACAATTGTCTGTTTTTAATTCAGTGCCTGTTATTTAAAAATGATGATTGGAAAATGACCTCTTATACGTATTGAATGATTTTTTCCATACCCGCAGGCAGAAAATCAGCTCGAGCATCTGCGCGCTAAATATTTGTTCAACATTATCATGTTCGAAAAGAACATGGTCATAATGAAGGTGAAGGAAGATTGCATTGCGTACTCGTGCAAGACTCTAGAAGAGAAGGGTAAATTCACAGAAGATGAGTACGCTTTGCATAGACAGAGACTGGAAGATGCATTAAAAGATAACATTGACTAAATAGCAGATTGAAGAATGAACAGCTGGGCTATCTTTTGACAGTAGTGAATGATGGAATAAATTTTTTTTCATGTTGACTGATACAGTTGACTAATTCAGGTTAGGTTAATGTTGCGAAAAGTTGATTTTGAGTCTGCTGTGACTCACATTTTGTGTACAGTGAATGGTGTATGTTACATTGTTTGAGTGCCGATGAATGTAACATTTCTGCCTCCACTAATTTGCTGATACCAGCCAATTAGTGCAGGCAGAAAAATTAGTTTCTTTTTTTTTATTTAAATTGGTGACTGCTGTTGGCAGATGAAATGGTTTATATTTATTCACTTTGGTGCACTTGCAAAAGAATGACAGTGAAATTATACAGAAATGTGACAGTGACAGTATCTTATGTATCTTATAATGTAGGCAAAAAAATGTTGTAGTGAATGTTTCACAAATGTGACATTGATAGTGTAAAATAAAATTTATTTCTGTTTGACATAGTTTGTGTAAATGTGTGCTGCTAGTAATCAGGGGAAAGTTTAAAAAAATGTTTACATATTGTCTATGTGCACTGGGTATTGTATGGACAGTGAATGTGTAAGTATTCAGGTGACTATGGATGAAACTTGTATGAACAACGTGCAACTTATTAAGATGGGCACTATGATGATAAAAAAGTTTTCCTGTACTGTAAATAATGTATGATAAATGTCACGAACAATTGGCAAAAAATGGAATTCATGTTTTACTAATCTGGGAAAAAAACATAAACTTCGTACTAAGTAATTATTGGGTAAAAAAAAAAAACAGGTCAAGCAAGCTTCCGTTCTGGGCAGTTCCGAATGTCATGGCGCACCATTTGTTTACAGAAATTGCAATTACGCAACGGTTTTGAAGCTTGTTCAGTCATCTTCTCCTTGGTAGACTTCATACGTTTTCCACCCCTTTGTTCTGCGACTGTTTTGGTGTTTGAACTTCAATACTCGATGGCTTAGAGCAACCTATCAGCCTCTCGAACATGGCATGCTTTGACAGTTGCATTGTTTGAGCATCATGCCTTTTGTTGAACTCCTGTAACATGTCCAGCAACTCACTGATGTATTCAATATTGCTCCCATGTGTTTTCATTGTCAAATTGAATTGCATGTATAGCATATTCAGTTTAGCCTTGACAGTGTCCGCGGAATCCGTTCCTGCCAAATCATTATACGATAGTGCAGCTGGTTTGTGCGCTACATATTTTGTCCATCTTCGCATAACAAAACATTATGGGATTTCATTAACATCTTCAGCATGTCTGTATGTGTGATACCATTTTTTTTCTCTGTTTTGAATCAGAGGGTCACCAGTGAATGTTTTATAGTGAATGCTTTCTGATTATTAAAATGGATAATTTTTTTTTCTGAATATGGTTACCAGTGAATGCCATGCTCACATTTTTTTCGAAAACCAGTAGTGAATTATTAAAGTGGATATTTTTTTTTGAATGCAGGGTCGAGTGAGGAAGATCAAGTAGATACCCACATTGAACACTCAGTTGTTCATGATGTTAACATAGTTATACCCGAGTGTGATCCAAGCATTAAACCATCTTGTGGGAAGCTCTTCAACAGCTTAGAAGACGGGATTGGTTTTTATAGGGAATATGCTCGTGTTTCGGGTTTTCAAATTAGGGTTTCTACATCTAGGAAGTCAAGGCACGGTGATTCGGTATATATACAATATGTGTTTTGCAACAAAGAGGGATTTCATACATCGAAGTTCTCCGAAAATTTGGGTGATGATGGTTCTCTTGCTTATAGACGGAGATCTACAGGTCGATCAGGTTGCAAAGCATGAGTGGTTTTTAAACAAGCTCAAAATTCAACGTATATTGTGCGAGACTTTATAGAGGAGCATAATCATCAACTCACACCCCCTGTTTTTCAACAATTCTTGAAGTCGAACAGGTTGTTGTGTGCGGCGCAGCAGAATTTTATCATGGGTTGTGGTAATTTGAGGATTGGCGCACATAAATCACACAAAATTATGAAAGAGCTTTGTGGAGGATATGCGAATGTTGGCGCATAGGCTAGAGATTTTAAAAACTTTAAAAGGGATTTTAAAAATTTTATTGGCGACACTGATGTGGAGATTGTGCTTGAAAGACTGAAGAACAAACAACGATGTTGTCCTGATTTTCGTTTTGAATACCATGTTGATGCAGACGGTGATTTGCGTAGGCTTTTATGGGCGGATGCGCTGGCTCGCATAAATTTTGATGCGTTTGGTGATTGAATCGCACAAACAAGTGAGTATGTGTAATGTAATAATTATTTCATAAATGTGTTTAATTTTTTTTATATTCTCTTTTACCCATTTCTGATCATTGTTCCTATTTTATGCAAGGTACAATTTGGTTTTTGTGCCATTCACTGGCGTCGACAACCATAAATCTTGTGTTACAGTTGCCGCTGCACTTTTATCAAATGAGGATGTTGAATCATATGAATGGCTGCTTGAATCCTTTCAAAAAGTCCTAGGCAGGGGTCCACGCATTTGGGCTACTGATCAAGATCCGGCGATGCGAATAGCGGTTAAACGAGTCTTTCCGGACGCAACTCATTGCCTATGTATGTGGCACATTACAAAAAAATTCACGGATAAGGTATCTTATATTTGTATTTTAAGGTTCATAAATTTTTACAGTCACATGTGCACCTGTGATGGTGAATGTTCACGTAATGGTGAATGGTACACATGAATTTTTTGATGTGACATTTTTACAGTGAACTTACATGGTCCCATAATGACAAAAATGTATCAATTTCTGAAATATTGCGTAATGGTGGCTGCCAGCCATGAAATTACTGATAAGATGTTATGCCATACCTATTCGCATGTTCACAAATATAACATGTTCATCAATTTTTTTTCCTTTGTCATTCACAGCTCGAAACGGCATTGTGTAGAGACAGCGTGTTTTTGAAAAAATTGGATGGGATCGTTTGGAATATGCATATTGAACCTAGCGAATTCGAAAGAAGTTGGAATGAAATCATAGATGAGTATGATCTAGAACAAAACAAATGGATATCGGATATGTATGATATGCGCTTTTCCTGGATACCTGCTTTCTTCAGAGATATACACATGGGTGGCCTTACTGAGAACTACTTCTAGGTCCGAAAGTGAGAATTCGTTTTTCGGATGCTTTCTTCATCCCGGGATGAATTTGACTAAATTCTTCCTCGCATTCGAGTCTGCCATGGAATCACAGTGCCAAAAGAAGGATCGATTAGATCATGAGTCACAAAGTACATACCTGCCATTAAAGACGTCACTAGCTATTGAGAAGCATGCAGGTGAGATATATACAAGGAATATTTTTTCTGATTTTCAGATCGAGTTATATGAATCTTGCGTGAGCTGTCACATATCTAGTTTGTCAGAGAAAGATGAAGTCAAATTTTACACCATTAAAGACAAGTCGATGACTCATAATGTGTTCGAGGTAACAAATCGTGTGTTATACAAGATCACAATACCTGTTGTGATATTATATTTGAAGTAATATTTTGTCGATTTATTTTTACGAATCTCATAACCTTTATGACACAGGTTGTTCACTATACTACCACGGACTTTGCAGAATGTAATTGCAAGAACTTCCAGCGAATAGGAATTCTGTGTCGACACATTTTGCTTGCATTGAACAATTGGTTACTACGAGGAACCTGGGTTTGGAGTCCTCATGATCGAACAACAGTTCGGATGTGAATTGGACAGAAAATTCAGAGAACGCGATTTCAAAACTACAATTAACTGAAAAAATAAACTTACGGCAATTCGGAGGTGAATCGGTTGAACTGATCTCTCCGACGGTGGCTGGATATGGCAGGGAAGTATTGGGATGAGCTGCTGTCTGGTGGAAGAAACAGTCATCGTCAGAAGGTGAAGAATTGAGATCGATGGATGCGGTTGGAGCGTCCATACCTAGATCCATGGCGGACGACCAATCGACTAGACCTGGATCCATGGAGGACGAACATTCGATTGGGCGCGACCATGGCTCCGGCGGTCTTATCAGTTGAGGAGAGAGGAGTTATTAATTTTGTTTGAGTGATTTACGGTGTTATATTAAAATGATAAGATTGTAGAATATTTAAGATAATATTATTATTCATAAATGGAAATAATAAAGTAAAAACAGCAGTTACTGTCACGCTTTGATTGGTTAATAAATTGTTCACAATTTGTTCACAACGAAAGCGTTCGCAACTGATCCAAATTCTATATATATATATATATATATATATATATATATATATATATATATATATAATTGCGGGCGGATCCAGAGAAAATCACTTTGGATTTGTAAATAACTGACACCATTAAACTAGCCACCCAGTGCTGAATTTTCTGAACCACTGCCCGAGAAGATCCTCCTTTGCCAAACATTCTACGATTTCGCTCACACCAAATCTCCCAAAGGCCACACCCCACTACCATAAAAGATGCAAACTCAACTTGGGACCTGGGAGCCCCTGCTGGTAACCAAGACCATCTAAGCTGATAGATAGATGAAACTCTTAGTTTATCCAAAACCCTACGGAAGATTAGCCAAACCTCTTGCGCCAAAAATCCCTGAACAAAGACATGATCTACAGATTCGAGACCCCCCTCCGGACAGCAACGACACTTTGACGCTAGGGAAACTCCACGACCTTGAACTCTCAAATCCACCGCAACAGCATTGTTAAAAAGCCGCCAAAGGAACGCTGAAACTTTCATAGGGAAAAATAATGACCAAATCCATTCCAGATCATCGCGCCCGAGACCAGGGGACAGCCATGCCCTAAAGCTTGCAGCTGAGCATATAATAAGATGATCTCAATGGATTCCGATCTAAGGAAGTCATCAGCTATCGTTGAATATAACCTGAAGTTCACAAAAAAGGAGGTTCTTCCGCTGCAAATATGTGAAAGTAGCAATCGTTTGATGCTTGAGGAGAACAAGCGGATTACTGTTAAAGTAGCCAGCCTTCGGCAGGCCCGAGATCAACATAGGCACGTTTTTTTTTTTTTTTTTTTTTTTTTTTTTTTTTAAGAACGAGTTTATTGAAAAGGAAAAGGCATACAAGGAGGGAGGAAGGACACGGGAAGAGGGATGGCACCCAATCTAACCGGACCCCCAACCCCGAAAGAGAAAATACAGACTCATCGAACACACAAAAGGACTCAACCTAATTGACGCGACAAGAGGCTGTGCGCCTCGAGTCTAGTATAACAAGCGAACGAACGTGGAGACTGAAGTTGCTCATGCAATAAGAAGTTAAGTCCCCGGTAGATGAAGCCTCTCTAGCCAAAAGATCTGCCACACTGTTAGCTTCACGAAGAATATGCCGAGATTTGGCTCCGCCCAGCTCCAAAATAATCTCCCGCAGTAGATAGCAGCAGTCCCAAGGACAAGCCGAGGCGCCACTAATAGCTTCCGCCAGTATTAAGGAATCTGTCTGAAGCTCCGAAATCTGTAAATCAGCATTCTTTGCCACTCTTAGACCATGCAAGGCTGCTTTAAATTCAGCGACTACGCTCGAAGTTTCAGGAGCAAACTGGCAAGAAAATAATAATTTTGGGGCTCCAAGCGCATCCCGAACCAGGCCTCCTCCTGATGCTCCTAATGCAGAAACAGAGCCATCTATATTAAGAGTGAGGCCTTCACCAGGATCCCAAGAAACCCATCTGATTCTGGGGCGAGGAATAACCAAGATGGGTAGCCGCAAGGCTATCAGAGCCAATGATTCTGAAGAGGAAGACCGTTTGGATGGCTTAATGATACCTGAAAGAGAGGAACACCAATGCTGAACTCGTCGGATGACTGATTGATCAGAACCACCTTCGTCATGCAGTCTCTTATTGCGCTCACACCAAATTTCCCATAAACCACACGCCACTATTATACATACCGTGAAATCAAATTGAGAAGAAGGCACTCTCTGACCAATCCAACTCCACCGAAGCTGGAAGATAGAAGATACCCGAGGTTTGTCGAGGATTGGTGCAAAAAAGGCCCAAAGGGAAGCTGCCAAGGAGCTCTGAGTGAACAGATGATTTAAAGACTCAAGGCTTCCACTAGAACAACACCTACAACGGGAAGCTAGCTGAACTCCTTTTCCCTGAATTCGCTCATCTACCGGAACCGCATTATTGAATAATTTCCATAAGAAACCGGAGATCTTCATAGGGATAATGGCAGCCCAAATCCAATCTAAGTCACCACGACCTTGAGACGGATTCAACCAAATCCGGAAGCTGGCTGCAGACATCATCCCTGAAGGACATTCTTCCCAAACGAGGCGGTCCTCCACTCGAGCATCAAAGATGATAGCTTGAAGAGCACTTCTCTGATTACTTGGGAAAGAACTCAACAAATCCTCATTGGATGAAACTTCAAACACCGCTTTAGACGAGAGAACCGCATCCATGGACCAGTCCGGAAAGGCTGACCCCATCAGAGTGGATCCACGACCAAATATCCACTTGACCTTTCTGCGAAGCAAGTGGACGAAAGGAAGCATCGCCTGCCACAGAGCTGATCCATTAGACCTGAATGAGGAGGAACCGACTGAGCAAGAATATTTATGACGCATGAACCTGGCCCATAAAGAATAGCCTTCCCAAAAGCGCCAAGCCAGCTTGGCTATAAAGCTGTCCACGACTGATTTCAGAGACCACACTCCAATGCCACCCTGATCAATAGGATAACAGGTTCTACTCCAGGCAACCCAGTGACGACGCTTTTCTCGGCCAGCATTCCATAAAAAATTTGAGAGAATGGAGTTAATGTTTTTCAGGACAGTGAGAGGAACTGGAACAGCAGAGAGGGTGTGCACTGGAATAGATGAGAGGACCGATCGAATGAGGGTGATTCTGCCGCCGAAAGAAATCGTCTTACTCATCCACCCTTCTGTGCGAGCACGGATCCTCTGGACCAAGCCTTCAAAATACACTGTCTTCGACCTCCCTGAAAATAACGGAGCACCCAGATATGTAATCGGGAATGAGCCTGCAGAGAAACCTGTGCGATGCAAAATTAAAGCTCGTCTGGATCCCGAAATCTGCTTGGAGAAAAATATGGCGCTCTTTTGGACATTAATAACTTGCCCCGAGCTCGAGCAAAAAGAATCAATAACCTTTGATAATTCACTGATAGAATTTAGGCTGCCATTCGAGAAAACCAGCACATCATCGGCAAATAATAAATGAGACGGCGGACTTACTCGGTGACGACATGCAAAGGGTTTCAGGTTTCCTTCCTCACTCGCCTTTTTAATCAGTCTACCGAAAACATCCATTGCTAAAACAAACAATGAAGATGAAATCGGGTCTCCTTGACGAACTCCCCTATAAGAGCGAAAGAAACCGAACGTGTTGCCTTCCAATCTTACTGAAAAATGGCAGCCGCAAAGATTCCGATAGATAATATCGCACCAATCATTAGAAAACCCAAATTGACGGAGAACTCGGATCAAAAATGCCCAAGACAATCTGTCATATGCTTTAGACATGTCAAGCTTCAACGCTATATTTCCCCCCCACGACTTCTTGTCAATATCTCGGACAATTTCGTGACCCAATGCCATCGCCTCGTGAATGCTACGCCCTTTAACAAAACCGGTTTGCTCTTCACCAATTAGCTTCGGAAGTAAGGAGGTTAGGCGAGAGTTAAGGATCTTAGAAATTATCTTGTGCAAAACATTGCATAAGCTGACTGGCCTGAAATCATTAAGGGATTGAGGATGCTTAACTTTCGGAAGAAGGACCAGGTGAGTAGCTGTAACCGATTTGGGTAGAAAGCTGCCCGGTTGGAAAAACCATTGGACAGCTGCCAAAAGATCTTTTGCGATGATATCCCAGCAATGCCGATAGAATAGGACCGTGAAACCATCCGGACCTGGAGCACTCTTCGATTCCATACTCCACACAACCTCTTTCACCTCCTGCAATGAAGGGATTGCAGAAAGAGCTGCATTCTCTGACTCAGAAATCAGACTAGGAATCACCGACAAAACATCTTCATCTAGAGGACTAAACATTGGGCCGAGAAGAGATTCATATAACTTAGCCGCTTCATGTCCGATAACCTCTCGGTCATCCGACCAGACTCCCGAAGGAAGTTCAATAAAAAATCGAGATTGGGCTCGCCTCACCTTCATAGCAATGTGAAAGAATTTTGAATTCTTCTCACCTCCTTTAAGCCATTGAAAACGGCTCTTTTCTTCTAATAACTGTGTCTTCGCTCTAAGGCAGGAGGCCAGGTCTTCATGCGCATCAATTAAGGATTGCTCTCGAAATTCCGACCAGCCCATCATGATATCAGAATCTGCATTATCAATTTTACGAGTAGCTTCTTCAATTTTACGGTTCAAATCACCAAAAACTGCCCAGTTCCATTCCCGTAAAGAACGCCTTAGACATTTGAGATTATCAGTAAAGTTGATCATCGAGTTGGTTGACCTGTTGCTGGTCCAGGAGGCTTTAACCAAAGGAATGAGACCCTCATGATCCACCCACATTGAGAGAAAACTAAAGAATGATTTCCTTGGAAAGGAACGACAAAGTTGAACCAACAAAGTCACCCTCAGCAAAATCATGTTAAACAACTAATGTTGGAATGCAAGAGGAGTGTTCAATAGAGGTACAATCGATTACCTCAAATCCATTGTTACGGCTCATAGGCTGAGTTTTATTTGTATACTAGAACCTAAGGTGACTGAAGTTAAGCTAAAGAGGCTAGCTCGGAGGTTGGATTATTCAATTTCCTCTAGTGATCATTTGGTTACGTCAAAGATATGGATATTATGGTCGGATAATATGGAGCTATAAGTACTTAATGGCTATGATCAGTTTTTCACTGTTAAAATAAAGTTTCGGGCTTCGGATGTGTCTCTTTTCTGCTTCTGCATATATGCAATCTGCTCTAGGCATGCCCGGGCTCATTTGTGGACATAATTATTGGCTTTCGGGGATGGCCTTAAGGTGCCGTGGATTCTTATGGGAGATTTTAATGTGATAGTGGATTGGTCTGAAAAGCATGGGGTCCGTAGGTAGGATGATGGTAGCATGCGAGATTTTAATGAGTTTATCCAGGCTCTGGGGCTGATAGACATTGGTTTGTTGGGAAAGTCCCTTTCTTGGTGTAATAATCAGCATGGTTGGCATAGAATGTATAAGCGCCTGGATTGTGTTCTACTTAATCCAAAAGTTGTGGAGGGGCTCCCAGAGATGTCTGTGAGGCAACTTAATAGGTTCCAATCAGACCACTGTCCTCTAGTCCTGTCGCTTCAAGCCGCGTGCCTAAGAAAGGCGTTTTCTAGTTTCCTCTCGATGTGGACAGAGCACAAGGGTTTTTTGCTGCTAGTTTATGGGATCTGGAATCAGGATCGGAACCAACATCCTATGTTAAATTTCATGGAGAAATTAAAGGCAGTCAAGGGGGCTCTTCAGGACTGGAATTGGAGGGTGTTCAGTGATACTAATAGAGTAGTTGATGAGGCTAGATCTGAGCTAGATTTGGCGGACTCTGAAATAATGGTAGGCTAGGAAGAATTGAAGGAGAACAGGTTGAAAATTGCCCAATCTGCTCTGGCGGCTACCCTTTGTGCGAAATATAAGCTTCTAGAGGACGAGAGTAGGCTTCAATGGTTAAAAGGTGGGGAAAAGAATTCTCGAGTTTTCCATCTAGCTATGAAGATCCATAGGTTGCAGTCTAGATGCTATATTAATCTTCCTTCGGGGAAGTGGTCGAAGAATCCTGATGTTATTGGCCTGGTTGTGGCTAGGCATGAACTACCCGGATATCATCCATCACTTGTCTGATTTCATGCAGAACATAGGTGCACGACCAAGGGCATTCCCCTTCTCCCGTGATAGATTCGACCAACACCTTCAAGTCACTCTGCAATTTCACAACACATAGGCCATGTTCTCTTGTCAACCGAAGACCTTGTAAAGCCGCCTCATACTCTGCCACTATGCCGGAACATGGAACACTGAACTTGGATGCAAACAGGCGCTTTAGCTCGCCCAATATTCCCCTAATAACCCCTCCTTCTGAAGAACCTCGAAGCCCCGAAGAGCCACTAGTGTTAAGGGTAAGCCCCGGTCCCGGATCCCAAGCAACCCACCTTACTCGCCTGTTTGAGGCAAGTTGAATAGGAAGACACAGGCTCTCTAAGGATAACATATCTGCTGAAGATAAAGGTACCTTCACTTTAGACTGGGGAACCAACCCGAGCATCAAACTTTAAACCTTTCTGATCACGCAATGTTTGCCCTATGCAGTGTCATGGATCCTCCTACTCCGCTCACACCAGATCTCCCACAAGCCACCACACATGAGACAAAATCAACCTGCGACCTTGCGGTCCTTGAGGGGAGCCAGGTCCATCTCAACTGAAATAGAGATGTAGCACACGGTTTATCAAGCCTCCTTCCCAACAAAGACCACATGGAGCGAACAAGATTCCCAGTAATAAAAAGATGACTAATCAACTCAAAGACTTGGCGATCGCAACAGTGACATTGCAAACAAATGGGAATACCCTTACTCTGAATCCTAGAATCCAGAGGAACTGCATTATTTAATAAGCGCCAGAGAAATCCTCCAATATTTTGGGGGATCCAAGGAGCCCATAGCCAATCAAAGTCATGACTACCCTGACTTAGATAGATAGTAGAGAGAAAACCAACTGGACTGAAATGACCCGAAGCATTTTCTTGCCAACCAGACGATCCCGCGATCCCTCATGCAGCCGCACTCAACTTAAGGACTCCCGGATATCTGCAGGGCACCTTAACAACTACTCATGAGTCCTCCAATAAGCTTTCCAAGTCCGCATTCACATTCTTATTCAAGAAAGCATGATTGATTTTCAACGCACCATTCCCATCACCCACACAACCTGGGGCCGCAATAAAAGGATGTAGGGCCGAATATTGGACCAAACAACCGACCATTTGTCGGCGATGATGAAATCAGCGAGGGGTGCCCATACTTGGAAGCCATGAACTGCACCCAAAGGGACCCTTGTTCCTAAAAACGCCAAGCAAGCTTCTTAAGAAGTCCTTCCCTAGTCTGTGTCAAGCTTCGCAACCCTAATCCTCAGTCGCTAATTGGCCGACAAACAGAGGAACAACCAACCCAATGATGCCGCTTCTCCTGACCCGCATTTCATAGAAAGGATGCTAACAAAGAAGAGATACGTTTGAACACCAGTCGAGGAACGGGTATAGACGCCAATACATGTATAGACGAAGCCATAAGAACGGACTGAATTAAGGTGATCCTGCCACCAAAAGAGATGAGCGTCCCAAACCATCCCTCCACTCGAGACCGGACCTTACTCATCAAGTCATCAAAATACTCAACCTTTAGGCGGCCCGGACAATGGAACACCAAGATATGTTAACGGAAAAATACCTGTCTAGCATCACTGCCTGATGAGAAGCCGGAATCAGTTTTGAGAAATAAATAGCACTCTTTGAATAAATTGATCACCCGCCCTGAAGCTCCACAGAAATCCTCTAACACTCCACATAGGCTCCGACTGGAATTAGTGCTTCCATGCCCAAATATCATAACATCATCTGCAAGCATAGGATGAGAAGGTGGAGTCGCCTGACGATTGCATTAGAATGACCTAAGATTTCCTTCCGCGAGTTGTTTGCTCAAGAGACGCCCCAACACCTCAAGAGCCAGCACAAATAAGGAAGGGGATAAAGGATCGCCCTACCTCACCCACAGTACGATCGAAAATAGCCATAGAGCATTCCATCCCATTTCACCGAGAAATTCAGCCACAAAGAACTCTACAAATCAAATCACACCATACCTTAGAAAAACTGAAACACCGCATGACCCGAATTATGAAAGCCCAAGAAAGCTGATCATATGCCTTTGACATCCCTAGGCCTTCTTGTGAATATCACGACACAACTCATGGGCAAGAGCAATATTTTCAAGGATATTCCGGCCTTCAATGAAAGCAGCTTGTTCCGGAGCTATCAACCGAGAAAAGAATAGGAGCTTGGAGATGATTTTGTGTAGCACATTAGAGAGACTTATAGGCCGGAGATCCCCTAGGGCTCCGAGGTTCTTTGATTTCAGAATAAGGGTCAGATGGGTGGCCATACCAGCCGCTGGGAGGTAACTCCCTGGTTGGAAAAACCAGCAAACCACCGCCCGTGAGAAGGTCCGAGCTAATTAGGTCCCAACAATGCCTGTAAAAAAGACTAGTAAAACCATCTGGACCTGGAGCACTCGACACATCAATGCTCTAAACCACCTCCTTTAACTCCTCCATGGATGGAATCCGCATGAGACTAGAATTCTCATCAGACGAGATCAAAGACGGAACTACCTCCAGAACCTCAGGCACCATAGGGGAGACAACCAGCCCCAAGATGTTGTGGAAAACATACACAGCCGCAAGACCAATCTTATCTCTATCGTCTGTCCAGGTACCATTACGAAGCTCAATACTCGAGACTTTGCTCGTTTCACCTCATTGTAGTATGGAATATCGTGGAATTGCGGTCCGAATCCTTCAGCCATGCAAATCTGCTCTTCTCTTCTAGAAGTTGGAATTTGGCTCGAAGCTTGGATTCCAAGTCAGCTTGAGCACACTTTAGCTGATCCTCCCCCCTAATATGACCATTGGTTCAGCACCTCCGAATTTGCAACATCCACTTCTTACTGGCACTGGTCAATCTTTCTGTCTAAGTCCCCGAAACTGTGCCAATTCCAAGCACGCAATGCATGCTTGAGATCCTTTAAATTATCTGTGAAGCTGCTTATCAGATTCTCATGCCGACCTGACTTCCATGTATTCGTCACTACTCTCATAAAATCCCCATAATCAAGCCACATAGCGTGAAAGGAGAAGAAAGATAGGCGATCAGGACATGATTTAAGTGGTCATGAATTGTGCCAACCAAGGGGTCATGAATTGAGCCTTCTAAGTGTAGCTGCTTCCTTTGGAAATGTCTCAATGGGGCAATTCCTGTGGATAGGGTGATCCAAAAGGCTCAGATTCCCCTGGCATCCAAATGCTCATGCTGTATCAGTCCGCAAGTTGAAACCATCAGTCACTTGCTTCTGCAGAGTGAAATAGCAACTTACATATGGAATTGGTTTGGCAGGATTTTTAACATCCAAACTCCCTCTGGTTCCTTGACTCAGGCAGCTAGAAGATGGATTGAGCATGCTAGTTTAAAATCTCAGTTTCGATGCCTCAGAATCCTGACTTTCATTTTTGCAATTTGGGAGATCTGGAAATGGAGGAACTCAACCAGGTTTGATGAATCTTATAACCGGACACAGATTATCCACAAGATTACTTTTCATCTGCAACAGCACTCCAACCTCCTCACTGGTGTCGGGAAGGCCACCTGGATGGAGCGGCTTACATTTCAAGCCTTGAAAATTCAGATTATTCAACCTAAAGTTCAGAAGTTTCAATGGGTTAAATGGATTTCGCAAGTTTCAGGCATTACATTAAGTTGCCATGGGGATAGTAATGGTTCTCAGGTTATCGGCGGAGGAATTATCAGGAAAGAGAACGGTGAGTTCATTAAGGCTTATAGTTTTAATTCTTATCAAGTAGCGGACAGGACCTTTGCCTCCCTGCTAGCTATCAAAATTGGCTTGCAATTATCCTCCTTGTTTAATATCCAGTGGGTTCAAGTTCAATCAGATTCTTTAACTGCTGTATCTGCTATCCAAGAAAGGAGTGGGTGCCCATGGACAAGCCGCAGGATTTTTTCGTTTCTTCGTCACAAAATATCGCCAGCCTCCATCAAGTGGATTTGCAAGGAAGCAAATAGTGCGGCTGTTGAGATTGGATCCAAGCAACGAGCAGCTGCAATTCAAATATTTGGCAACGAATCAGATTGCCCTAATCGCGTTCACCGTCTTCTTCGCGAGGATAGGGAAGGATATGCTCGATACAGGAAGTAGTGACACCCCCAGGTTTCCGACTATGGGCGGTCAATTTCCCCCCTTGTAGCCACCGGCCGGGGGCTTTTCCCGGCCGCCCCCTGTTTCTTTTCTGAATAAATTTTCCTTTTAAAAAAAAAAAAAAAAAATTGATAACGATCAGATAAGTGGAGTTAGATATCATGCATCTGAAATAAGAATATGATTTGAACCCATCAGTTTAATAAAAATTGGATAGTAAAGTTTTTCTTTGAAGAATGTAATCAACAATTTTTTTAAAGTACTATCTTTTTTTTTACATTATAAAGGATAACTACAAAGAAAATACACACGCACACAACCACCAATGTGAGACTTCAAACCCGAGATCTTGCGGATGACGGGTGAGACTCCTTGCTACTTGATCACCACCCCTGGTGGCATGTAATTAATAACTTACCAAATCTTAGGAGAGATATTTTTTAAATTAATTCAAACCATCTCAAATGACAAATGTGAATTGATCAAGCAAATGGTAAATTCAGAAATTTGAACTATTAATGCATACACAATATGCCCGATATAGTTGGCGCTGCACAATTTAGGATCTCAACAAAAATGGTTATAATCATTGACCGGTGAAGAAAATTTCTAAGATTAATTAAGAATAAAGACGCAACAACTCTATTGAATCATTGAAAACAATTTTTTTCTGAATGTTTATTTTGCTAGGATGCAAAATTTAATGAAGATGGAGGGATGTTAAATTTTTTTCTCCAAAATACATGACTCAAAGAAGATTTTTATTACTTTGGGGATGTGAAAATATTTGATGCAATTTACCAAACAAATATGTATGATTGAATTTTTACTTGTTTACTGATATTATATTAACCACCACATGCAAAATGTACTATTCAATCAAGTGTGCATACGAATTGAGATAGTGAGAACTTTTATTTGGCTTTCTCAAATATTTTTAGAGTTACTGGATATGAAGCATTCAAAAATAATTTTTATAGATGGAGATCAAGCATTGTTTAAAGTGATTAGAGAGATTTTTTTATCACACTCGTCATCGGTCATATTTGTGGCATATTTTGATAAATGCTTACTCTCATTTCAAAAATATTAAATCTTTTAGATTTCTATAGCTTACGACAAGTATATGTATGGTTGTGATAGGTGTTCTCTGGTGTCATCATCTCAGTTTTCTCCAAATCTCTTCCATGTATATTCTCATTTTTTAATGCAAGCACCCCTTTTGCAAAAAAAAACATGTCCATATTGTTCGAGCCAAGGCAAATTATGGTTAAACATTATTTATTAAACATTTATTGAGTATTTTAAATAATATAAATTGAACAAATAATATTAAAAGGCTCAAACCGAGTAGGCTTGGTTCTGACTTATTAATTCAGATGCTTTTCTATGAGTCCAAGCGCATGAGCCAAATAAATAATATAAAAGAGAATTGACCAAGTTTACTTTCATATTATTTATTGAAAAATTATATTTTTACAAACTTTCATTTTCAATAACAATTAATACTAAAAGGCTCAATCTATCATATTGAACATGTTCATATTGTGTGAGCAAAGCCAAATTATGGTTGAAAATTATTTATTGAGCATTTTAAATAATAAAAATTGAAGAAATAATATTATGAGGCTCAGACCGAGTACGCATGATTCTGACTTCTTAATTCAGATGCTTTCCAATGTGTCTAAGAACATGAACCAAGTAAATGATATAAAAAAGATTTGACCAAGTTCACTTTCATATTCTTTATTGAAAAAATTATGTTTTAACAAACTTCCATTTTCGATTACAATTAATACTAAAAGGCTCAAACTTCCAGATTAAACATATTCATGTTGTTTGAACCAAGCCAAATTATGGTTGAAGATTATTTATTGAGCATTTTAAATAATATAAATCAAACAGATAATACTAAGAGGCTCAAACCGAGTAGGCTTGGTTCTGACTTATTAATTCAGATGCTTTCTTATGAGTCTAAGAACATGAACCAAATAAATAATATAAAAGAGAATTGACCAAGTTCACTTTCATATTATTTATTGAAAAATTATCTTTCAACAAACTTTTATTTTCAACAACAATTAATACTAAAAGTCTCAAACTTTCATAGTGAACATGTTCATATTGTTTGAATCAAGCCAAATTACGGTTGAACATTATTTAGTGAGCACTTATTGAGCATTTTAAATAATATATATCAAACAAATAACACTTAAAGGGTCAAACCGAGTAGGCTTGGTTGTTCTGACTCACTAGTTCAATAACAATTCTCTGAAAATTACAACTGTAATTTGGCTCATATCCTTAACATACAAAATTGTTATTGAACATGTTTAGTTTTTTTTTTAACAAAATAGTTTTATTCCAAATTAAATGAAAGGCACGCTGCGCCTACAAAAGGGGTGATGAGACGCGCAAGATGGTGTGCCCCTTAACAAGCAAGGCAGCGAGGACCTCACCCGAACTTGCCTAAAATGACTGCGCGATACTATGCATGTTTTAATGCGCAACTGCCACTCGCATCCTTTAATTATTTAGTGATTTTTAGGTGGACTGTAATCGTGGCGGTGGACACAAGCGCTCTGGCAGTCCATCCTTCCTTTTGTCCGCCTACTTCAGAACAAGGTTAGATGGGTATTTGGCCGGGGCAGAGTTTCTTTGGGCGCTGCATTTCCAATGTGGAATTTAGCTCCGGATCTGAGGAATGTATCGGTTTCTAATGCTATTACAGATGTCTCAGTTTTTAGCTCTCTTCCGGTTGTTCAGAGATCAGAACTGCAAAGCATTATTTTAGATCACAGAGAGCAGGACCGGCTGGTCTGGGCGGAATCTGCCTCAGGGAAGCTCACGGCCGCCTCTTTCAGGTCATGGGTCTCGCCAAATTTTGGTAGAGGGGACCTGAATTGGATATAGTATTCTTTCTTTCCCATGAAGATCTCTAGTTTTCTTTGGCGTCTGTTCAACAATGCGGTGCCGATAGATAGTCGTATCCAGAGCAAAGGCATTCAATTGGCGTCTTGCTGCAGGTGTTGTCAAGTCGGTCATATAAAATCAATAGATCATCTGTTTATTCAGGGCCAGCTAGCCTCAAATCTATGGGGTTATTTCGCTCAGGTTTTGGACAAGCCAAAGATTGTTTCTATTTTTCAGCTCCGCTGGGCTTGGATTGGTCAAGCAGCCCCAAAGTCTCAATTAGATTTCATAAATCTCATTGTAGTCGGTTGCGGTTTATGGGAGCTTTGGCGTGAGCGCAATAGCAGAATTCATGGAGAGGTGGAGCCCGAGCTTGGTGCCATCCGTCGTGTCAAGCAATGGTGTTCATGGTTATCTCCCCTCCTTCGCCCCTCTGCGGCAGCTTCGCCTCCAGACTTGACAGCGCTAGCTGCGGTGAGAGTTGAGAAGATAGCCATCGCTCTGCCAAAGATTCGGTGGGTTTCATGGGATCCAGGAGAAAGATTAACTCTAAATGTGGATGGGTCCGCGGCAGCGTTGGGGTCTTCGGGGGGTGGAATCATTAGAAGCGCCAGTGGCCAGCCAAAGCTCTTGTTTTCAGCTCGCTTCGATCCAGGCCTATCAAACACAGTAGCGGAGTTTATGGCTGCTTTGCGGGGTTTAAGGGAGGCTTATGCGGCAGGTTTAGAGATCTCGGAGGTGCAAACGGATTCCTCAGTCTTAGCAGATGCGGTGAATAATTTGAAATCCTGCCCGTGGGAGTGTTGCTATCTGTTGCGTAGCATTCAAGAGGTTTTAAGGGGTGCAAGAGTTCGCCATATTTATCGTGAAGCTAATCAGGTAGCGGATGCTTTAGCGAAAGATGCTCCAGCCTCGGGTTGCAAAGTCTCTTCATCGTGGTCTGATTTTAGCGCTCATGTTCGGGCGTTGATAATTTTAGATCGTAATCGCACAGCTTCGTGTCGGATTGGTTAATTGTTCTTGTCTTTTATTTGCTTTGAATAAAATTATCTTTTTTTTTAAAAAAAAAAAAACAAATCATCACGTATCGTGTTGAAAAATAAAAATTTTTTTAAACCAATAGTAAATTAACACATAACGCTTTGACTTTTGAACGCACGACATAATGATTTTCTAATAACTATATGCACCTCCACATGGTGGATACAGTCCAACCAAAAATCATTCATAACTAGTTGTCTTTGCTGTATTTTGAATTCATTGTTTTGGTAGCAGAAGGGCCTCTTCACACCAGGTCCATGCAGGCCTTCTAGATTACGTACATCATTCAAGTTGAATATGAATAGTCTGAAATGATTTCGTCATTGAGAATTTTTTTTCTTAACCCTCCAACATTAAGATAATGCGGTCCCTCTATAATTCAACAAGTCCTACTAAAATTTAATGCCTAAAAACTTTGCTTGTCTCCAATCATTAAAATATATTTCTCACTCAAAGCTGGCTGTCTTGGAGTAAACGACACAGTTTTAGAGTCACATTACACCCGTGGTTCGGACCTCAACAGTTGTTTTTTTCCTTGGAAGGAGATCATGTACAAGCAAAAATGCAATCATAAAGAATAATGATGGTTTCGAAAAAAGGCGAGTAATTTTGAGAAAATATTTTGTTATATAGTAATCAACCAAAATTTGACATGTTTCAACTAATTTAATAAAGATATTATTAATAAATTTTATATTTATACATATCAAATATAATCTACCACTATAAAAGACCAGCATCTGTTCGTACGACGCTCCTGGTCATGTGCCGGTCACGCCCCCACCCCCGCCTCCAACCACGCCCAGTCCCCCACAACCGCTCTCTCCTGTCCACCCCCACCACACTTCGCAATTCCGGTCGCTGCTGTTAATCGATCCAGGTGGGGAGAGGCGACGTCTTGGTGAGTGGAGAGCATCGGACGCGACTGAAACTGTTGAGGCGACGGATCGAGTAAAATAGAAAACTCTTTGAATTAGAATCTCCGATGATGACACCGTGATCAGCTTCTTCCTGGATTTTTGGTTCTTCAATCGCCACACGAAAGGTAGTTTTTTTTTTTTTTTTTTAAAGAGGATCAATAATGAAGTCATTTGTTGAAGTCATTTTTTTAAAATCGCCTCACCAATTGAGCTATCCCTCATCTTTTTTTAAGTTTATTATTGGTATATTGAAGTCATTTGTTGGCTGAATATTATGATTGATTGTTTCTACTTTTGTGGAAGGTGTTGTTAGGAGTCATAATTCATCGATCTGAGAGAAAGAGGGAAAAAAGTTTTGGAGCTTTGTGATAGAATAAAGGATTCTGAGGGATTTGTGACAAAGGGTTGGATTGAAAAGTTTTGATTTGGGATCATCGTCTGGTTTGGGTGGTAGTTGGAATTGAGGATTGTGTTTGCATGCTTGGTGACGGATGGATACAGAAGGTCTGTCGCATCAGAGGATATGGAGGAGGGATGTTGTGATTGTCCGTGTAATTGCAACTTGAAGAGGGATGGTGGGTCAACTGCGTGGATTAGGTCGGTGAAGAGGAAGTTTGAGGAGTTGGAGGAAGGGGAAAAGTTTGTTATTCCTGGGCTGAGTTATCCCACTCTACCGGTTGCACGCGTGCAGATAGAGAATGAGTGCACTGCACTGCGGGAAATAGTGAGTAGTCAGCAGGAGACGATACAGGAATTATTGGTGGAGTTGGATGAGGAGAGGAATGCGGCCGCTTAGGCAGCCAATGAGGCCATGTCGATGATTTTAAGGTTGCAGAGAGAGAAAGCGGAGATACAGATGGAAGCCAGACAGTTCAAGCGATTTGCAGAAGAGAAAATGGCTCATGATCAGCAGGAGTTCGGAGCTTTGGAAGAATTGTTGTATAAGAGGGAGCAGTCTATTCAGGCACTCACTTGTGAAGTTCAGGCATACAAGCACAGAATGATGAGCTTTGGAACCACAGAATCTGAGTTAGAGGGTGAGAGGGTTGCAAGTCTGAGCCGTAATGCTAGTGTGAATGATGGCAGCCAATTTGATTTTCCTGCTTATGACTATCCACTCTGAAGTGCAATGTGAATGAAGTTAATGGCCCCGATGGTGATTTTGAAGATGTAGAGAAGTATGCGTTTGGGGAGATCCCTCCCCTTCTGAGGACCACTTGAGAAGTTTGGATCACAGGATCTCAGACATGGAGAAGAGTCCTAGGAGTCCCAGTAATGGGGATATGACAACTTCAAAGCGCGTACTCGAATAGGTCATTGTTGGGCAGTCTCCAAGGCGATCAAAGCATTCAAGAAAATTCTCTACTGGTAGTTCAGGTTCACTTCTGAGTCAAGCCAGAGAAATTGATGCATACTTCACAACGGATACGCCAAGATTGGGCACTAGCTTCAAAAACACAGAGTGCATTTCACAAGTGGAGAATTTCTCCAACAGAAACGTGGATGAAACATCAGATATTGGAGATGACACAACGGATAGAATCTGCACTATTGATTCCATTCACCATGGGGCACCTCACACTAGTTTTATTGAAAATAAGGCTGGTATCGGGGTATGTGAAGACTCTTTGACAACTCCCAGAGATTCGATGGACAATGCTGAAAATGGGGGTCCTGAAATCAAGAAGCTTTACATGAGGCTTCAGGCACTCGAGGCAGATAGAGAATCAATGAACCAAGCAATTATCTCTATGCGAACTGACAAAGCACAACTGGTCTTGCTAAGGGAAATAGCTCAGCAATTGTGTAAAGAGATGGCACCTGAAAAGCGTGCACCAGTGAAAAAAAACAACTGCTATGGGAAATCTTGTATTCATGTTTGTGTTTAAGGTATGGTTATGTGGATGCGGTGATTGTGTTATGAAATCTCTTATTGGCTAGTGCCCAAATTCTCGACCCGTGAAGGAATATAATCTCTGTAAGTTTATATTTCTGGCATATTTTTTGTTGTTTATTTTGACATTTATGCTTGAATCTGTTTTTAACGTTGTTTTACACATTTTTGCAGTGGATCACATCCTTCATATTATGGAGAAAGAAGGCACGCCAAAGCAAGTAAGTACACTTTTACATGTTGCTAGGATTATGTAAACTTTAAAAAGGCCATTTGATTTTCATATTTTCCGTTCCTTCATTGCAGAAAACTAAAGGTAGCTGAATTATAAAAATAAAATGAAATGAAGCATAATTAAATTTAGGTTTGCGGGAAAATAAAATTATAAATAATGTTGTGTTTTCAATTAGTCTCAAAACCGTTTTTCTACTGATGAGGGGGACATGTCAAGAGTTGGACATATTATTCAGTTAGTTATTATTACCTTCATACCGTGTTTACAAATCACATAAGATTAATCATACAACATTGCTCTGCGTTGATCTATTTGACTTCCAGGTATATGTTTGGAAGGTCCAGCAGTAATGCCGGGTAGCTAATGCTCTTAGACAAGGGAACCCGCACCATGCCATGGAGATGTATCACAAGCACACAAGTGTGAATCTTTTGTTAATAACAATCTCCATTGACGTCGCTGGCCTACGGTCTTATTGCTCGTTCATTAGATTTTTTTGCGAAAATCTGGTGTTTGGAGATAATCCTTCTATGCTTGTACAGTGTTCGTTGCTACTTTATCTAGATTATTCACTCCGGAAATGTTTGTGGATATACTACAACGTATAGTCATGGCGAGTCAACGTGTCGGTGTATTATGGAGAGCTTGAACACGCTGTGTTAGTTTGCCTGTGTTATTGAGAACTTGAAGCATGTCTTCAGTTTGCCAGTGTATTATTGACAACTTGAAGATTCTTTGTCACCGGCATATTACAAATTCTGCTTTGCTGATTATGTTCAGGTCTTGCACCTTTAAATATGACTTAATGTAGCAACACACCTACCTACGTTCAAGAATGTGTTTCAGTTGAACTCATACTAGGGTCAGTCTTCGCAAGAAAATAATATAGGAAAGACAATAATGGATCTTTCATGGAACCCAAATTATATTGTATGTCGCGTCTCACCCATCAGTCTTATTGTTAGCATAATCATTTAATATGCGTTCAATGACGTACATGGTAAAAACAACTTATTTCAACTGATAACAGTTTAACTTAGAAGAATTTTCGTCTCTACTACGCGTGAGTTTCTCACGAGGTTTTTTCAGGATAAGTCAGTTTTTGTATTTTCTACTTACACTAGTGAAAAATACTCGTCAACTACTTCTTCTCATAGTTGGATGAGCACAATCAAAATTGAGAAAAGGAGAGTTAACCTTTTAGTATTTCCCGTCTATCTTTTATATTATCAGAGAAACCGGTTTCTTCTATTTAAATAATAAGAAAGTGATAGTTGCACAACTAATAAAGAACATGCGCTTGGCACTTTCTACCACTATCCACGCTTCTAAAATCTTTTACTGAATTAACCAGCAAGATAAAACAATCGTACGCATATCTAAATCGAACAGATAATATTAAAAGATTCAAACCGAGTAGGCTTGGTTCTGACTTGACGGTGCAACTGCTTTCCTACGAGCCCAAGCTCATAAACCAAATAAATAAAATAAAAGAGAATTAATCAAGTTCACTTCTTTAAACAATTTTCTTTAAGGATTTCAACTGTAATTTGACTCATTTTTTCACACAAAATTGTTATTGAACATGTTTAGTTCAACATTCAATTATTAAAATTAAATTAAACCACCTAGGCTTGATTAAATGAGCCAACAATACCCACAAATTATTAAAAAAAGATTGTGTAGGTTCCAAGTAACTCACCATTTAGGCATGATACCTTTCGAGTTTGAACCACACTTAGTATCCAACTTAAGCCCTCAAAGGAAACAAATGAAATATTTCATCTTGAATCTGAAGCCTTTGGTGTGAAGGAGTTCACTAAAAATAAAAGATACAAGCTATAAAAGTAATCTATCGGGTGAACATGTTATGGGCATTTGTCTTGATCTTGTGTCATGAATGTGTTCGAAAAGGAACCCTCTTCTCTAATTGTGGTCTCTTACTAGCATTCACTAGTTGAGCTTCTTCAAAGAGCATTGCAAAATATCATCAATTTTAACTTTGACCCCATTTAGAGTATTTGACTCTTACTTTATTTGCAGATTTCAACACCAATTGACTTTTTCAGGAATAGACTCCAATACTTATCATATTATTCCATTTAGGTGTACAAGTCACGCGAACAACATGTTTATACCACAATGAACCAAATTTGTGGAGTCTCCATTCAATTGGTTTGTTTGCTACTGCATGTGACTCTAAGTGGGCTCATAACCTCATCCCCAGTCATGAGTTTCTAAACTAGGATGCACTTTAGTATCATACTCAATGAATTTTTTTTTACATCATCTTTATTTATAAAGTCAAAGACAAAAACCCGTACAGAGACCAATCCTCGATCGAATGTATTTCAATTTTTATGATGACCAAAGGAATTTCAAACAAACATCCATATAAGTAGTCAACTTTTATTCCAATAGCATACAACATACATAACCCAGATTCAAGAATAAAGTGAGTTAGTCAAGTCTGCGATCACCTTCACGACATCCAAAACCAGCTCTCAGCTAACCCAACCAGCAATGCCCTGCAGATGGAAGAAAGGCAGGCCACTGAATCCCTTGCTAAACTATCCAGATATGAGTCAATTCACCTCCATCAGCAGGCAAAAATCAACTGGGCCAAGCATGGATATGTCAACTCCTCTTACTTTCATGCCTCCCTGAAGAAAAGATTTTTCACTAACAAAATCAGCAGGCTCGAAGGCAGCAATGGTCTGTGGCATGAAGACAGTGAAAGCATCAAAACAGTTATGGTTAATCACTTCCAATCTGTCCTGGGCGCCGCTTCGTCAGTTGAAACTAGTCAGTTCTCCTCTTTAATGGGCTCTAAACTCAATGAAGATGATATCCAACCCTTTTGCAGCCCTGTCACTGATGAGGAGATAAAAGACACCTTCTTTGCAATGAATGACACTAAAAGTCCAGGAATTGATGGCTTCAATGCCAAGTTTTACAAGTTTAGCTGGCCTATCATTGGCCCAGACATGTGCACTGCCATGAAGACATATTTCAGCAACTCCAGAATGCCTAAATCTATCAACCATACATTGCTGGCATTAGTTCCCAAAGCCAAACACCCTTCTACCCCCAATGATTACAGGCCCATAGCTCTATGTAACACCATCTACAAAGCTATTACTAGCATTCTCTCTAGAAGAATGCATGATTGCGTCTCAAAAATAGTTGGGAATGAACAAAGCGCTTTCATCAAAGGAAGGAATATTATACACAACATTCTGCTAGCTCAATCCCTGGTGTCAGTAAAAGGCATAGTAATGTATAATGTACGAATTACCTCAATAAATTTATTGAATTCTTTGTCTTCTTTGAACTTGACCAGGCGCTGAGGATATGGAATTTTCTGAGCATAGGCGGGAGGGGCTATATATTTATCGTTTTCAGCATTCTCCTCAGACTTCTCCACCTGTTCTTCTGGCGTTTTGTCATCATTTTTCTTTATGGTTTGTGGTGTTTCTGTTTCCTTACCAGCCTGCTTCCCATTACGGAGAGTGACTGAATTACAGGGGAAGTCTTCATCAGCTGCACCAGGCAATACACTCATATCATCAGAGGGATCAAAATTCTGCTTCTCAAATATTGCTTTGCAATGTTCTTGTGGCTTAATTTCTGGTTTTGAAGGAAGAGTGTCATATGGTCTAGGTGCAGCTTGGGCCTGTTGTGCAACTTGTGTCTCAACCATTCGGACTTGGGATTCCATCTGCTGCATCCTAGTATTGAGCGTGATGTAATTATGTTCACATTTATCCAGCCGCTCATTTGTCTGCTTCTGCATGTTTTCTATGGCTTTCAAGAGATCGTCGTTGCTGACATGTCGTTCCTGTCTCTGTTGTTGTACTTGTGGATGCTGTTGCTGTCTATCCCCTTGTCTTCCACTATATCCTGAGTTGTATGGCTGATATTGTGCGTTGGGCTCATAACCGTGAGGAGTGGGGTTGTTGTTCAGGTAAGAGAAATTTGGATGGTTCCTGTTATTGGGTGAATATGTTGGGTTGTAATTGTTCTTTTGCCCATAGCCTCCCGGAGGGGCAGCAAGTTCTGGAAGAGGATTTGGGTTCGATTCATCCCTAAGAAGTTAGCTGGTTCCTGTGAAAATTGCGCCATGGAGTTTTATTTTAAAATATCGGTTAGGAGCCTGCTTCTGGCCAGAAAGATGAATTTTTTGCCTAAGTGAGCAGCATCCAGAGAGGAGTTAGATAGGCTAAATGACTGGGGTATTAGTTGTATGCCGGTTCGCAGGTCTAGTATGATTGTAATGGATGAAGCAGTCTGAGTCTAGCTTCGCTGTGCGGTGCGGTGAGGTGAGGTTGACCCTTGGTGTTGAGGCTCTGCGCCTCGCTTGGTGGAGCTTCCCCTGTAGCGCTTGCGTTTTTTCTTTTCTAATAAAATTGATTTGCTAAAAAAAAAAAGAAAAAAAAAGGAAAGCATGCTGCACTACCACCAATTTTCGTCCAAAGTTTCGTCTAAGAATAGGCATGATCTTCTTAACGCAACACCAAATCTCGAGCTAATTTTGACAAAACTAAGCATACCAGAAGGAAAAGAATAAAAATAAAACTGAATGAATGAGAGATATTTTAAATGCCTTCAAATGATAACAGCTTACCAAATCATTCAGTCACACGGTGCAATACAAGAGCCTGATCTATCATCTACCTGACATCATTTTGGACAGGAAGAAACTCTGGAGAGTGACGCATTATTGAATGAATGTTGTTTTTTTGGTAACCGGAGAACCCGGTCCTTTATTTTTGCACATGTGGAAAATTATTATATCTATCAAACAAATTATGAATGAAGATTGACTGTCTCAAAATAATCATTATTTATTCACATTATGTGCCAGAGTGTCATTATTAGAAATTACTAATGATTAGTGGATAAATATATGATGTGTTAGCTATTATCTTTATTATTTTTCATTAAAAAAAGTGTATTACAATGTGTTTTCTTAATAATTTCGAATCCAAAAATCATAAAAAAATTTAAAGTTGCATTCTGCTCCAATCATTGTCCCAACCACGACCGTTGAAATGGAACACAGAGTAAATTTGTAGGAACTGTGAATAGAAAAGAAGGCAATATAATATTAAGAGCCGTAAGTGATTGGTTAGGTGACTACGCGCGCAAGCGCAAACACAAGAATCAATACTACGTGTAGCCAAGTTGGTCGGAGAGAAATCCTGATTATCCGGTGGAAGAAGTTGCGTCTTATCTTCTACTCGCCTGGGAATTTCTCCTGCTCCTGTGTTCTCCAGATAATTTTTTTTTTATTATAGGCGTTGGAGCCGATGTAAGTGACCCTTTACATGATAAAACTGATCTCATTTCTGCAGAAGGCTTTCCGCTGCAGGGTCTGTTGGTGTTTGCAACACACTGGGGGGATTGGAACGCTCAGATTCAGTGAACATTATGAGCATCTGCATGATGATTGCGACAACGACTAAGAATACTGCACAAAATGTGAGGGTTTCCCAGGTTGGGAGGGAACTCCACTCCAGGAATCCGTAGATGCCAAGCATAAGCAAGCACGACCAGCTGATGACAACCTTTTGACACCAAAATTTTAACTTAGCAAAAGAGACTAAATAGTTTACCCAAAGCAATACTAACAGAGATCTGTTTAATAATTAGATGTTTTATTCCAAAACTTACCAACAATGATAGCACAGGACGACCAATGTCGTGATAATCATGATTATTGAATTTGTCGGTTTTGAAGTAATTCTCAAGGAAAGCATCCTGCAATAAGCAAATGTCAGATCATGAAAGAAGCCACAGCAAAATGTCTGCCTACGAAGGGCAGTGAGCTCTTAGGATGTCAGTTGGAAGGTTGCTTTGTTTTTCCAAATGCAAATAATTTTCAAGAAAAAAAACTGTGTACCTTGTAAACGAACGCATCTTTGCACCACTGTGATATGCCATTAGATGTTTCAGGCAATTCCTCAATTGAGTGTCGCTTGATATGCACTTTTATCTGATACAAGTTTTACACGTTAAATTGACACAATAAACTAATGGCAAAAGCATCACAACCGAGTAACTGTCATACAACAGACAAATATAGTAGCTAAACTTACCACGGAAGATTGCCCCCTGAGCATCCTGAGCATAGTAGGCGGAGGCTGAGTTCTGGAGACAGCTACTGTGGTATCGTATATCGCTGGAACAAATGAACGGAGATGCTTTACTGCTGAAACAAAGCCCTGATAATAAAAAAAATTTCAATCAGAGTTGCTCTTTAGGAGGAAAGTGAAACTGATCACTTGAACACATGGAATTGGACTAAGTATTTGGGCCGCATTATTGCTTGTCAATGCAAGATCTCCTCGCAAGAAAGCTTGAGAGGTAACATTTTTTGATGTGGAAACTGGAAACCAGATTTTTTAGAGATTGATTATGCTATACGTAAAGGACCTACAAACTAAGTACCTTTAACAGTCCCATATAGAAACTACGAGTGATTTGCCTAGCATGATAGAAAGATGATCCCTTTCATAGAACATGACAAATCACATCTTTACATTACCAACCTTCGTTCGAGGAATCAATACATTCCTTGGAATGGGTAGTCCACTTGAAGTAGCATATTGTTGAGCAGCTAAGAGTTTTGCTTGTGTAAATCGAGTGCCCTCAACAAAGAGTGCTAGCCAGAAAGGTCTGGGAAAATCCTCCAATCTCTTAAAAGATTCCTGGAGTAACAGAAGAAAATTTTCAGTATACTTATAAACAAACATGAGGGCCAACATATACGTGACAACAGAAATCCTTTGATTATTTGTAT
>NQLW01000011.1:5696820-5713677 GCA_002312845.1 Kalanchoe fedtschenkoi
GGAATTATGGAACTAAACCCTAATAAATACACGCGACAAAAGACTGTAATGATGTATACTTTGTGGTTGGGATTGGACAGATTACAGCGCCAAAAAAAAAAAAAAAATAGCCCAATGAAGTAAATGCAAATAATACCGTCCAAAATCTCTCCATACCTTACACATGTCGTTTAAAGTTAATTTGAATAAATTAAAGTGTGAATAGTTGGTGTGTTTTTTAAAATATTCATGCAGAAAATAAAATTGATATATGATTACTAGTGAGTAATGATTTCTTTATTGATTATGATAAATAAGTGATTAATATTTGAAATTTTAAGATAGTTGTTGATATTAAATGCACATTGAAAATTGTTAAGCGACAAATAAAAATGGACAAAAAAATACAATTAAGTAATATGTAAAAGATGACATAATGAGTAAGTTACAAAAGATTGTGATAAGGCCGAATCATGGTCTGAACTTGTATGACAGGAAAAAAATCGAACTCAAGTTTCTACAAGGAGTACATCCATTGGGCTGAATTTTGAGGAGTATGAGATGTGACCTTATAAAAAAAATCTTATTTTTCGGACGAAAACGAATTAGTAGGAAATTAGCTGCAAATCTAGTGGTGAGTTTTTGACAAAGTCAAAATTAATGTTCTCTCTTTCATATTGTATATAATTAAGGATGGATTAAAAAGTGACTGTAAATGCGCCACAAGTATATAAAATGACCTCAAATGTCATCACATATCCGATCACTTTCTGTTTTTTTATACTTGCGGTCAGCCTCGTTCCTGATAATTCCAGAGCCTTAAGCAAAAAAAATTTTGGGGCCCCTCACTAATATAAAATTTTGTAATTTCAAATTATACATATTGAATCATAATTTTGAACATTTACATATTAAAATAATAACTATATATAACTTCTAAATATGACATAAAGTATGATTTAACAGCATTTAGATCTTATCTTCACTTAAAGAAAAGTAGCTCATTCTCTTTACTTCAAGAAAAGATATCTCATTTTTTTTATCTGCAAACTCAAAGAAAACACAAATAAATCACCTAAAATTACTTCTTCGAGCATTTTTTAAGCAAAATCATTAATTAGAGTATCATAGTTAATATTTTGTAATATGTCTTTTTCAATCGATAAAATAGGCAAATAATTTAGCCTCTCTTGTGACATTGATGATGTTAAATATCTTTTCAATAACTTTAATTTTGAAAATCTTCTTTCAACTGATGATACGGTAACAAAAAGTTAATAAAATTAGATATGCAATCATAACATTCAGATAACAGTCAACAATTTTAACAAATTCGAGTTTTTTAAGAGATGATATACAATCATGGGGAAAAACCCAAAAGGTACCACCGCTTACCCAATTGCGGTCAGAACTACCATGATTTCCAAAAAGGTGCGATGAAAAAAAAATTGGACTGATTTTCTAAATTAAAATTTACCATTACATTCCAAACATAATATTAGTATAAGACTTAAATTTGAGATAAAGCATCAGCAATTACATTGTCCTTACCCTTTTTGTGTTTAATGACATAAGGAAAAGACTCAATGAATTCCATCCACTTGGCAGGCCTACGGTTCAGTTTTGCTTGACTCCGAATATGTTTCAATGACTCATGATCAGAATGTATAACAAATTATTTGGGCCACAAATAATGTTGTCATGTTTCTAAAGTGCGAACTAGAGCATATAATTCCTTATCATAAGTAGAATAGTTCAAACTAGGCCCACTCAATTTCTCACTGAAATATGCAACTGGTTTACCTTGTTGTATCAACACGGCTCCTAATCCAATTCCCCTCGCATCACATTCAAATTCAAAAGTCTTACTAAAGTCAGGAAGTTGAAGTAATGGGGCATGTGTTAACTTATCTTTTAGTGTGCTGAAGGCATCCTCTTGTGCACTGCCCCAAGTGAATGGTACCCCCTTTATGGTAAGCTCATGTAATGGTGCCGCAATGGTGCTGAAATCTTTGACAAAACGGCGATAAAATCCAGCAAGTCCCAAAAAACTCCGAATCTGAGTAACCGTTTTAGGAGTTGGCCAGTTTTGTATTGCTTCAACTTTGGCACAATCAACTTCAATTCCCTGTTGAGTAACAACATAGCAAAGAAAAGAGACTCAATCTATGCAAAAGGTGCACTTCTCATGGTTACCAAATAAACGTGCAGCACGCAAAGCATCAAAGACAATACGCAAATGATCTAGATGTTCCTCTTGTGAACGACTATAAATCAGAATGTCATCAAAATACACCACTACGAATTTGCCAATGAAAGCACGTAAAACTTCGTTCATCAATCTCATGAATGTGCTCGGCGCATTAGTTAAACCAAAAGGCATTACTAACCACTCATATAAGCCAAACTTAGTTTTAAATGCAGTTTTCCCTTCATCTCCTAACTTCATGCGAATCTGGTGATATCCACTACGCAAATCACTTTTTGAGAATACCAAAGAGCCACTTAATTCATCTAGCATATCATCTAACCTAGGAATAGGATGACGATATCTTATCGTTATATTATTTATTGCTCTACAATCGACACACATGCGCCATGATCCATCTTTCTTAGGAACTAAAATAACTGGAACAGCACAAGGACTAAGAGATTCGCGCACATAACCTTTTATCAAGCAGTTCTTGAACTTGGCGTTGTATTTCCTTAGTTTCTTCAGGATTGGTCCTGTATGGCGCACGGTTTGGCAAAGATGCTCCAGGAATTAGGTCAATTTGATGTTTAATCCCATGTATTGGAGGTAGGCCCAGTGGTACATCCTCAGGAAAAACGTCAATGTACTCCTGCAAAAGGTTAGTGACAGCAAGAGGCAACGAAGAAGATATATGCTTAAATGAAAATAAAGCTTCTTTGCAAATCAAAGCATAACAAATAGAAGCACTACAATCTAATTCATGCATATCAGATTTGGTAGCAAGAAAACAAGCACCTTTCAACTTGATTTCATTTTTCTTTTCTGGAACTAGCTTAGGGTTTCTCTTTTTATGTTGATCAAGTTCCTTTACCACACTTTGATTTTCTGTGTTTGTAAGCGCCTGATTTTTCTCTTTACTAGCTCTAGCAATTTCATCCTTTAAAATAGCTTCAGGAGACATAGGATGTAACACAATTTTCTTATTTTGATGAACAAAAGAATATTGGTTAGTTCTACTATGATGCAAGGAGTCTTTATCATACTGTCATGGTCTACCTAATAACACAGAACATGTTTGCATAGGTACTACATCACAGTCAATAGCATCATGATAAGAACCAATAGAAAATTGAACTTTTGTTAATCGTGTTACCTTTACCTTACCGTTGTTATTAAACCATTGGATGTAGTATGGCTGCGGATGTGGCTTCGTAGTCAAAGCAAGCTTCTCCACTAAATCAGAACTTGCCAAATTGTTGCAGCTCCCTCCATCAATGATAACGCGGCATGAGCGCTCTTTGATGACACATTTTGTGTGGAACAAATTGTGTCGCTGGTTATGTTCTGCTTTCTCCATTTGTGCGCTTAGCACTCGCTGCACAATGAGACTTTCATAGCGTTCTGCATCTTCAGCACCAATGTGTTCTTCTTTCTCATGCTTTTCATGAATCCCATTAGAATCAGCAGCAAGCAAAGTGTAAGTATCTTCATCTAAATCACTAGCAGACGAATATCCTCCATATTCGCGTATAATCAACACACGTTTGCTTGGACAATCTTTGCGCACATGACCATATCCTTTGCATTGTAAGCATTGAATATATCTTGTTCTTCCAGTTGACACAATAGACGAAGAACTCTTAGTAGGTGTTGGAGCTGATCTCTTGGTTTCTTCAAATGTGCGAGGCGCTGAATTTGATGTAAATGGGCGTGGCTTGATGTCTGAGGAAGGCACAATAGCTACTCGATTTGAAGGCACCGCAGAAGTGCGTTGAGACCAGGAATTAACACTACATGTAGGTAAGTTAGTCTTGATGCTTGCACGACGTCCCTGCACCTCCCTTTCAGCTTTACAAGCAAGATGAAATAAACGAGTAACAGAATTGTATTCCTTGTAACTCTGAATTTCACGATTCAAACCTCCCATAAATCTAGCCATAGCGCCCTCCTCATCTTCTACTAAATCACAACGCAACATAGCTGTTTGCAACTATTGATATTAGTCTTCTACAGTTTTAGTACCTTGTCTAAACTGTTGCAATTTATTTAACATATCACGTGCATAGTATGAAGGAACAAATCTCGCTCGCATTATTCTTTTTAATGCATCCCAAGTTTCTGGTGTATTAGGGTTCTTACGACAATACTCACTCCACCAAACAGATGCAAAATCAGTAAATTCACTAGTAGCAGCCCTAACCCTTCTATTTTCTGGAAAATCATGGCATGCAAATTTTTGATCAACAGCTAATTCCCATGTAAGATAAGCATCTAGGTCATACTTACGATTGAAAGGTGGCATAGTGAATTTAATTCTTCCTAACAAATTGTCATTGTCATGTACCTCTCGCCGTGGTAGTGGTTGAAACCTGTCATGGCGGTTGCGACGTATTCGACGATGATCACGAACGTCTCTATTATCACCATCCTCAGTGTCGGCAGAAAATTCATTATTGGCATTACCGGTTCGCAAATTTGTGCCTGTACGCTCTACATGAGCATGACTCATCTCCTCAAGTCGACTCATGATTGTGACAAGAGAGGTGTTGATATCTCCCACTGAGGTTTTCAAGGCAGCAAGAGTGTTGGTCGTGTCAACTTGAGCAGCTTCCAGCTGACCTAGTCTTTCGTTAGTCACTCGCACATCGTCATCAAGACCTTCAGTGCGCAAATTCAATTGGCGCTCAATGTGTTGGATTATGGACCTAGTACGAGGAGAATGTGGGACTGGTGCATCCTCTGAAGATCCTACCATTGTTAGTATAAAATAAACAAAATACAAGAATATGCCCCTATGTGCTGCTCGAATTGGGTCCTCTCAGGAAAAAAAATAGTTCACTCAATAAAGTGGCCTCTGAAATATGTGTGCCTCTCAAGAATGTGGCTCGCTCAAGTCTCTCACTCTCAACTTCTTCAAACAAGTTCTTACAAATTCTTACCAAACTTTGCAGGTGGTGATGGCTGCCAACAAATCAAAAACAACTTCTGACAGTCGATGTATCGATGACACTCGCAAATACCTTTAAGTTGTAGACGAATATGTAGTGGAGCTATATGGGTAGGCTGAAAAGGATGATAAACAAACCGGAACCACGTTAGCCAAAGTCAAATTGAATAACGCTTAGCGACGGGACTGTGCTGGCCTAAAGCTTAAGTCTGCTAGAGACGCGAGCCTATACACAAACGTAGTCACGGAGTAGAGAACAACCTATCACAAATAACTATCACAAATAACGAATAAAGCTAAAACTTCTGCAATTGCTTTTCTGTTTTTTTTTTTTTTTTTTTTTTGCAGAAGTGCAGGAAGTAACTTTGTTACAATGAACTAAAAATAAGCAGTAATTCACTACGAAAATTCAAAAATCCGTAACTGTAAACGAAGAATTTTTTTTTTCTATGGTGCTAAGAACTCGAAACTCTAAGCGACTGAAAACCTAGACCAGCAACTAGACACGACGATGCAGCAGAAAATTCAACAGGCTTAGGGTTTAGGAGAAGACGAATTTAGAAAATTCAAGAACGAAAGAAAAAAAATTCTAGGTTTTTCTGGATTTCTTTTTTTTTTTGGTAGAAGTAGGGGGAGAATACGAAAAAAAAATTAGAAATCTCTCACCGAGAAATCTGGCTCTGATTACCAATTGATAGAAGTTTGTGTGGTCCCGATCTTTCGATGAGATAGAGTTTCGATTTGGGAGGACGAGACATTGGCGATCCGACATAGGCGAGGAGCAGTGCGGGCTCTTCTCTTCCCCGCCCGAGGATGAGGAAATCCTCTCGGCAATGAGGAAATGAACCTTTGTGGAACTCCTGGACCGGATGGATTTACCGGAACATTTTTTTTTTAAGAAAAGCGAGTTTATTTCAATAGAGCCACAGGCTCGAAGGCCGTGGAAGGCCTCGCGCTCAGCGCGGTACAGGGAAAGGGCCAAAACGGCCTAAATAGGCAACCAGGCCTACTGCTGGGGAAACAGACAGCGGGGACTACAGGCTATCGATGGCTAGGATAGATCGGACCTCAGCTTTTCTTGAAGCAGCAGCTAACTTTAATCTAAACAAATCCAACTAAAAAAGAATACTACAACTATCTATATATAAGGAAGGAAAGGGCTTCTTCTAAGCTGATTAGGATTTCTATCACTCATAAGATTTGGACTAATATTAATAAGCCCAGGCCCATAGTCCAAATCCTATTATCAGTCTAACTTAAGCCCAAAGCCCAAATTTCTACTAAAAGCCAACAAAATTTATTTTGTTGTTTCTGGACAGCTCGGATGGACTTTTAACACTTGGCTGGATCCATTTGACATGAGACTTCAAGAACTTTCCAAATTAGACACGCGGCAAGCCCACTCCGGGTCTGAATAAATCTTGGGACTTGAACTCGATTTATGCAGTGCAGTCACTTTAGTATCTCCTTCCATGTTTCTAAGGACAACAAAATCATCACAATAATTTAGTAGCATCCAATCCTTAGAAAGATCTGTATGAACACTTAGGAATGAGTTCACCTGATAGTTTAATTGACGGGCTCGAGCTCGAGTAATTGGTCCGTGAACAGCAGTTACCGGACTTGTCGGATGTGTATCTGACAGAGACAACGACTCCTCATTAGATGACGTGATGTCCTCATCACCAAACCCTCTTAGCAATCTCACCTTGGGCGAACAAGTGGTCCTCTAATTCAATATTGGGTCTACTGCAGCACCTACGGCGCAAAGCTAAATGAAAGTCTTTCTTTT
The DNA here is from genome assembly GCA_002312845.1 of Kalanchoe fedtschenkoi. Lineage (NCBI taxonomy): Eukaryota > Viridiplantae > Streptophyta > Magnoliopsida > Saxifragales > Crassulaceae > Kalanchoe > Kalanchoe fedtschenkoi. Next base: position 5,703,733 of record NQLW01000011.1, read on the forward strand.
GGAAGAATGTATCCCCTTGTGCTGGATCTTCCACAGCACGAAGCTTATCTTCTTGGGGATGGCTGACGCCCATATTTTCCTCAACTTGCGACTGGGAGATTTGGGGGCGTAGACTTTATAAAAATCACTGGCTGTCACCTCTCTAGTGCTACTGACGGACCATATCCATTTGTCAGGGATGTCTGTAAGCTCCAGGTTTAATAGCACATTCTTGGCGTAATCAGGCAGAAATGGGGTTATCTGCTCTTTCAGGGAGTTTGATTGGAGGAGCCCGGCCAGCGAGCCCCGGAAGGAAATCTCCGAAGGCTTAGGGACCGCGGGCAAGCACCAGGGATTTCCCCAAACAGAGCAATCTCCTCTGCCCACCTGAACAAAGGAATCCTCCTTAAGACGGGACACTAGCGGCCAGAGCCTATTCCAAAGGCTGCTTCTCTTACTTCTCACGTTCTCCACGTATTTACTTCCTACAAAGACTGCCCACGGCGAGGACTTGTTGATCACTTTCCAGACCAATCAGGCTTGGAGGCTCTCCATGGTCTCAGCCAAGCTTCTCACGTTTAGCCCGCCGCCCTCATATGGCCGTAGTGTTGTTGATGCCTTAATCCAGTGTCTGTGCTTCTCAGGACCTGCATCCCAAAGGAAAGCACACATCATGTGCTCAATCCTATTGATCACCCCTTTTGGCACAGGAATGGCCGAGAGAACATGGACCGGCATGGCTGATAACACACTCTTCGCAAGAGTTATCTTCCCTGCCGCGGATAGTAAGGTTGCTTTCCACCCGTCTATTCTCTTGGCCAACTGTGCCATGAAGCATTGCAGAAGGTAGATATCGTGTTAAATAGCTTGTTAACCGATCTTCTGTTGGCTAACGAGAATATTAACATATCGTCCGCATACAAAAGATGGGAGACTCCCTCAGTCTTGTTGGAGTAGGAGTACCGCTGGATATTTCCCTGCTGGATGTCATTGTTATGCATACGAGAGAATACGTCCATGGTGATAATGAACAGGGTGGGAGACAAGTGGTCACCTTGGCGCAGCCCGCGCAGGGAGGGGAAGAACCCGTGGGTGGAACCTGCCCATTTGACAGAGAAGTGACATCCAGAAATCGCCTGAAAGATTATGTCCACGCTCTGCTCTTCCAAGCCCAGACGCTGCAGACATTGAATGATGAAACCCCATTGAATTCTATCGTAGGCTTTACTAACGTCTACCTTGATCATCAAATTTCCATCTTTGCATTTCTTGTCCAAATTTGAGCACATTTCATGAGCAAACGCTATGTTTTCCTGTATCAACCTCCTTTGAATAAATCCAGACTGCTCCGGGGATATTATGTCATTGAGAAGCAGGGAAAATCTGGAGTTGATGACTTGGAGATGATCTTGGGGAAGAAATTCCAGAGGCTAATGGGTCGGAGCTCGTCGAAATCTGGAAGGGTTTTTCACTTTAGGGATGAGAGTGATGAGGGTGTGGGTGGCTTGTTTTGGTAAGGTTCCTCCCATGAAGAAGCTGTGAATGGCTGCTACTAACTCTGGCCGGATTATGTCCCCAAGTTTGCGCATAGAAAACCACTGTGCCCATCTGGGCCTGAGGCTCCTCTCTGGTTTAGACCATGAATAGCCAGTAAAATTTCTTCCTCAGACGGCAGGGCAGCGAGGCAGTTGCGCGCATGGGCTGGAATGCGCTTGGGAGAGTATTCGCACCGGTCCAGATCAACTGCTGTGTGATTTACCTGCAACAAATTGCAAAAATGGTTAGACAAGGCTTGACCTGTCTCGTTATCCGAGTCATAGAAAGAGCCATCCTCTTTCTTCAATTGCGGTTTAGCATGGAAGGCTCTTTCCCGAATTGCTGCGTGGAAGAAGCTGCTATTCTCTTCCCCGTGCGATTGCCAAGACGTCCTTGCCTAATCTTCCAGTAGAAAGTGCTTTCTGCGCAAGTTCTGCAGCAGTAGAGTCAGACCAAGCGATGGCAAGGGATTCTTCAAAGGCTGTTATCTTGGCTTCCTCCTGCTGGATGACAATGTTTACATTGCCAAATTCATGCTTATTCCATTGTGCGAGCTTTATGGAAACTCTCTTCAGCTTTTGCACAAAATTGTTGATAGGATTGGGACAGGAAATATCTTTCCAGGCAGACTCTACAACTTGGCGAAACTTACTATGGGTAGTCAGCGTGGAACCAAGTTGGTCGGGGGTCCTCTAGTGTTGGTGTCCTTTGCGGTGCGGTTGCATGGGCTTGGATCATGGGTGTTCCAAGCTTGGACATGTGAGGCCTAATTCTGAGGGATTTCGTATGGTTTAAGGCCTTTACAAGGTCAATCTGGGCGAGATATGGGTGCTTGAGAGGGGCATGGCTAGTCGGCCGGTTTATGGGCGCACTTTGGCGTGCTCTTCTGTCATGTTCCTCGAGGGGCCTTCTGAATGCGCTCGGACTGACCTTCAGACTCTTGGTATTAGACGCAACTGCATTTAAATCGGTCCGATGAAGCACCCGTGTTTGGCCGACGGCGGTATTAGACGCAACTGCATTTAAGTGAAAATATCCATGTTGGGCGGACGTTCGCAATCGCATTTAAGTGAATCTCGGCAATGTAGAAGGCCCGAGGGAGGCGTGACTTTCGATTCGGTTTTGAGTGTGCTTCGGCATGCTCTTTGTCATGTCTTTTGAGGGCTTTAGAAATGCTGGGCAGATCGAGGATGTTCGTGTTCTTACGCTTGGCGTGGGCAGGCTTGCTTGAGCGGCTTTCGGCAGTCATGCTCGGGCTCAGGACCATGTAGGCGCTTTCCCATCTCGGTGCTCAAATGCTAGGATGCCCTAGTTCGGATGGCGGCAGTCATGCTCGGGCTTAGGACCATGTAGGCGTGACTTTTTTGTGGGCTGGGTAGTGCGCTTTAGTGCACAGTGGTACCTAAGTCTGCAGAAGGTTGTTGCTTAACGAGCAATGTAGAAATGTCGGGAGGATTGGTGAGGCATGATCGGTCGAACTCTTAAAGTGGGCATGCTTTCAGTTGAACACGGTTTTGGGCATGCTCCTGCATGGAATCGGGGTGTGAATTCGAGATCAATCAATACGCAAACGTGACTTACCACGTTCGGATGGATGTTCCGATTGCTTCGAAGAGAATCTGAACAAAGTAGAAGGCGCGAGGGGCGCATGACTTTCGGACGGTTTTGGGCGCTTTCTTGTCATTCAATCCGAGGGGAAAGTCCGGGTCTCTGACCACCTAGTGTCCTCCAACCTATCCGGCTCGCTTATTGGCCATAGGGCCAATTGGGTGTCTGGAAAAGATTGTTGGCGCCGAGACCGAACTGACGCGTTAACGTGTGAGTGGTCGTCTGCTTGTTTGTGTTGGCTGGCTTGCTGCTCGCGCGGCGATATGTTGACGCTCTCATCTTATCAAGTCCATTGTGCGCGTGGCGCCCGACAAAAGTCGGATTCTTGTGTTGGCGACCAAGTGGATGGTACTGTCGAAGTCTTGATGCTTAATACTCCACCGATCGCCGCATTGCGGCGCTAGGCCAACATCTAAGCCGTCCCTCATCCTTCTTTTGGGAGATGGGGAAGTTGGATGTTTGCTTGTTGCCTCAGATACAGAGCACGAAGTGGGCGTGTTGGGTTCAAACCCTAACTGCCCATTCGGAGCTCAAAGTAAACGACCACCGATTTCGGATTTTGTCCTGCCGATCATTAGGTCAAAGCTCTGCCTGAGATCGGAGTCTACCGATGAATGCAAGCTGGTTGATCCTGCCAGTAGTCATATGCTTGTCTCAAAGATTAAGCCATGCATGTGTAAGTATGAACTAATTCAGATTGCGAATGGCTCATTAAATCAGTTATATTTTGTTTGATGGTACCTGCAACTCGGATAACCATAGTAATTCTAGAGCTAATACGTGCAACAAATCCGGACTTCTGAGAGGCATGCATTTATTAGATAAAAGGCCAACGCGGGCTTTGCCTGTCGCTTTGGGGATTCATGATAACTCGACAGATCGCACAGCCTTAGTGCCGGCGACGCATCATTAAAACCTATCAACTTTTGATGGTATGATAGTGGCCTACCATGGTGGTGATGGGTGACGTAGAATTAGGGTTCCATTCCGGAGAGGGAGCCAGAGAAACGGCTACCACATCTAAGGAAGGCAGCAGGCGCACAAATTACCCAATCCTGACACGGGGAGTTAGTGACAATAAATAGCAATACTGGGCTCAATGAGTCTAGTAATTGGAATGAGTATAACGAGGATCCATTGGATGGGGCAAGTCTGGTGCTAGAAGCCGTGGTAATTCCAACTCGAATAGCGTATATATAAGTTGTTATAGTTAAAAAGCTTGTAGTTGGACCTTGGGTTGGGACGTCCGGTGCTCCTTTTGGTGTGCACCGGCCGTCTCGGCCCTTCTGCAGGCGATGCACACCTGGCCTTAACTGGCCGGCTCGTGCCTCCGGCGCTGTTATTTTGAAGAAATTAGAGTGCTCAAAGCAAGCCTACGCTCTGTATACATTAGCATGAGATAACATCATAGGATTTCAATCCTATTGTGTTGGCCTTCGGGATTGGATTATTAATTCGGCACAGTCGGTGGCATTCGTATTTAATAGTCAGAGGTGAAATTCTTGGATTTATGATAGATGAACAACTGCGAAAGCTTTTGCATATGATATTTTCATTAATCAAGAACGAAAGTTGGGGGCTTGAAGACGATCAGATACCGTCCTACTCTCAACCATAAACGATGCCGACCAGGGATCAGTGGATGTTTCTTTAAGGACTCCACTGGCACCTTATGTGAAAGGCTGAAACATAAAGGAATTGACGGAAGGGCACCACCAGGAGTGGGGGGCGGAGGTGAAACTCAACACGGGGAAACTGACTAGGTCCAGACATAGTAAGGATTGACATATTGAGAGCTCTTTCTTGATTCTATGGGTGGTGGTGCATGGCCGTTCCTAGTTGGTGGAGTGATTTGTCTGGTTATTTCCGTTAACGAACGAGACCTTAGCTTGCTAACTAACTATGGGGTGGTGCCCCTCCACGGCCAGCTTCTTAGAGGGACTATGGCGATTTAAGGCCACGGAAGTTTGAGGCAGTGACAGGTCTGTGATGCCCTTAGATGTTCAAGGCCGCACGCCCGCCGAATCTGATGAACCCAGTGCGGATAGCGCAAAGGATTAAGAAAGAAAGAATGTATCCCCCGCGCCCATTCAAGGAAGTTAGAGGGGCGGAGGTCTGTTCAGTAAACAATAACGTTTCTCGGCAACTGATATCTCGGCTCTCGCTTGGTGTGAATTGCAGAATCCCATGAACCATCGAGTCTTTGAACGCAAGTTGCGCCTGAAGTCATTAGGCCGAGGGCACGTCTGCCTGGGCGTCATGTATTGTGTTTCCTCATCCATAGGGGGGCGGAGCATGGTTTTCCGTGAGTCACCGCTCGCGGATAGCTTAAAACCGAGCCTCGGGACGACATTGACGTCATGGCAAGTGGTGGTTCCAAGGCCCGAGCCTTTGCTCTTTGCGCGCAGCGTCTTCGATGGAGCCAACATCTTCCGCTCGAATGCATCCTCAAAGCAACGTCTTCGATGGAGCCAACATCACGACCCCAGGTCAGGCGGGACTACCCGCTGAGTTTAAGCATATCAATAAGAAAACGAAAAGAAACAAGGATTCCCTTAGTAACGACGAGCGAACCAAGAATAGCTCAGCTTGTAAATCAGGGGGCCATGCCATCTGAATTGTTATCTGGAGAAGCGTTCTCAACGGCGGACCTGGCCCAAGTCCCCTGGAAGGGGCGCAACAGAGGTGAGAGACCCGTCGTGCCCGGACCTTGTTGCACCACGAGGCGCTGTCGTCGAGTCGGGTTGTTTGGTAATGCAGCCCTAATCGGGCGGTAAATTCCGTCCAAGGCTAAATACTGGCGAGAGACCGATAGCAAACAAGTATCGCGAAGAAAAGATGAAAAAGACTTTGAAAAGAGAGTCAAAGAGTGCTTGAAATTGTTGGGAGGGAAGCGAATGGGGGCTGGCGATGCGCCCCGGCCGGATGTGGAACGGCGAGAGGCGGTCCGCCAATCGACTCGGGTCGTGCACCGATGCGGATTGCGGCGGCGGCCCAAGCTCGGGCTGTTGATATGCCCATGGTGACGTCGCCGCCGAGATTGTAGAAGGCAGTGCGCGCCGCCTAGGCGTGCTTCGGCACCTGCACGCTCCGGGCATCGGCCTGTGGGCTCCCCATTCGGCCCGTCTTGAAACACGGAACAAGGAGTCTTACATGTGTGCGAGTCAATGGGCAAGAAAACCCGTAAAGCGCAAGGAAGATATTAATTTGATTTTAAAAAGCATCGGATTGCAAAACGCTAGGTTGCAACTATCTCGAGCGACTTCAACCACCTTCGCTGCTCGTCGACTTATCTCCAGCGACTTCATCAATTCAGCGACTCTCCGGAGCGACGACACTCCACCTTCGCTGCTCGTCAACTTCATATCCAACAACTTCATTAATTCATCAATTAAACACCATCCTTTTGAGCAGTACGAAAGTTTATAAGGTTTTATGAAATTAATTGGGGATTTAAGATTTTGTGCAATTGATTGGGGGTAGGGATGTGGTTTCACTTCCCGTTGCTGTTGCTGCTGTCGTTATTGTTAACTCCATGACTTGTTTTACTCTTCTATGATATGATTTTACTCTTCTTTTCATTTGTCAATACTCTAGAGAAATATTAGCAATCTGCTTCTTCACTATCTGTCCATTTGAGTTTGATTCTTTGGCCATTAGGAAGTCTGCTTCTTCACTATCTGCTTCTCCGTGTCTATGAATGAAGTTAAAAATTAAAATTTCCAACAGTTGATGCAGGGAAATAAAAACCCAAAGAGACTCATTGGATATGGTCTTGGAGTGAAGGCAAGTGCAGTGTATGGGGTACAAGGGCTGTTTTGTAGTGGTAATTTAAGTGAGATTCAAGATAATCATTTTAATATTGGCTTTCGAATAATTATGAAACAAAATGAAGAGCTGAGAAAGATAAATGCATCTCTGGAAGTAAAATTTGACTAAAATCAGTGACTTTTATTACACGTATTGGCAGAACTTAGGAACATGAATGATGGACCTAGAGGATTAGATGTGGACCAACCAAATTCGCAACAGCGATCTTCGCAGTTTACTTTGTTATACATCTTATATTTTCTATTAGGGGAAAACCGAAAAGGGGCCCCGAACTACCGCGTCCTACCCAATTGCGGTCAGAACTATCGCGTTTTCCAAATAAGGGGCAAACTGTTAAATTTTTGACGGAAATATTAACTCTGTTACTGTAAATGAAACACCGTTAATCTATTAAACTGCCGTCAACCCCACCGTCTCCCTTCTCCACTGCCAGCAGACTCACCACCACTTCAAATAGGACGAATACGGAGAATAAGAAGATAAAAATAGAGAAGGCGAGAGCTCAGAAGCTCAAAATAAGGGACAAAGACAAATACTACTCGATCTTCCAGTTTCATAATTTGGGGAAAGTTGATTAGGATCGTTTTTATTTCGTTGCCGTAATTTTCTGGTGATGGAATTTGCATATTCGTATGGTTTTTTAATTACTTTTGCTGAATCCCAACTGTGCAATCAATTGCTATTTGTTTGACTAATCAGTGTGTGGTAGTGATTTTAGGGTTTCGAGTATTCTGGAATTTGAAATGAGGTTTGGTATATGAGTTTTTTGAATATGGATCAGGAAATGTAGCTAAAGTCACAATCCACCACCCGCACCGCCACGTCACATTTCTGGTAAAACCACAGCCCCTTCACCACGCCCAGAAGTTCCAAGCTCAGTGAATCGGAACAGATCTCGTCAATCTCATGCTCGGCGGATATAAACTGCTGCAGCACATCATCGATTGTGTCGGGGTTCAACTCGGGGTTGATTAGGGTTTGGAGCACAAGCTCACCGACGGAGGGAGTGGGTCGAGGGCTTGCCTCTGTTGGGGTCGTGGAGCTTTCCGATTCTGGTTCGGGCCTGCGAGGATTGGGGCTGGAGATTGGGGTTGGGGTTTAGGGTTTTGGCGGTGGTGATGGTGGAGGAGGGCTGTTCATCCAACAATTTGCAAGAGTCCCACTGTAGCTCATCCTCACCAGAATAGCCACTCCTAGAAATCTGCTGGTTTTGAAGAGAGGAGACGGTAGTTAAATATGTTAACGGTGTTTTATTTACAGCAACAGAGTTAACATTCTCGTCAAAAATTTAACGGTTTGCCCCTTATTTGAAAAACGCGGTAGTTCTGACCGCAATTGGGTAGGACGCGGTAGTTCAGGGCCCCTTTTGAGTTTTTCCCCTTTCTATTACTGATATAATTAGTTTGTTTATCTCTATTGAGCTTTGGTGTCATTTTTTTTCTGTTACGTTTCCTACATGTTAGTTTTTATACTAATGTCTAATAACTTGGGGTGCAAATCTGTTGCATATATCTTGTACTAATTTGTTTAAATGATCTGTCTCCTTAACAAACTGGGTACGCTCAATATGGATAAGAGAAGTAGAGGTAGTGGAAGCTTATGCCATTTAATATATATATATATGTTTGTTGGCATTGGTAGGATTCATTCGTTGTTGCGCCATCGATTGATTTAAAGTATATATTATTGTTGTATCGGGTTTGTTTGACTATTTAATAACTAATGAATAAATGTTGTAGCACTGTAACACTACTTGTCGAGGTAAAGTAGCAATGACAAACTGAAACAAAGTTCATACATATGTTAGTCATTTTAGAAATTATCTAACTGCAGTTATGTTTGCATTTGTTTGCTAACTTTGATTGTTTATACTTGATTCAAGCTAAAGTAATTACATTGTCTAGCTAATAAATGTTTGGGATAAAACCCAATAAGGACCCTGAACTACCACCACTTACCTAATTGCGGTAAGAACTATTACGATTTCCAAAAAAGGTGCGATGAAAAAAAAATTGGGAGGAGAAGGCGTTGACGATCCGACTACAACTGTCCAGGACGTTGCGTCTTAGCAATCGTTACATTACACCTACTCCAGAAGTGTTATTGATGTTGCGGAAGCACGATCAACCTGACCATGAAGGTCCTTGTACCTGCTAGCAATCGAAGAACAAGCAAGATTAAGATGAATAAGCAGTTGAAATTGCAAATCTAAAATAAAAACAAGAATTGGGATTTTGAAGACAAGTAAACGGGCAATCTAGCCGACACGCGCGAATACAGGAAAAAGAAGCAGCAACTAACTTTAATCTAAACAAAATCCAACTGAAAAAGAATACTACAACTATCTATATATAAGATTAGGACACTAGGGCTTCTCCTAAACTAATTAGGATTTCTATCACTGATAAGATTAGGATGCTAGGGCTTCTCCTAACCTAATTAGGATTTCTATCACTGATAAGATTTGACGCAGTTTGTAGATTCCATGGTGTGATGTCCTCATCAGAAATCGTTATCCGAAGTTGACTTTTAGAAACTCCGAGCTTAAGCTTCAGCTACAAAACATGCAAGCTGTTATATATCAAGGAATTGGAGCCAGCATGGAGAGTTCAATTTGCCTACAGGATGGTTTAGCGAAACATTCGGAAGATCTGCAACAAAAACATTCGGAAGATCTACAGTTGTTAGAAAAACATTCGATAGGTCTGCAGTTCCTGTCATGGTTGGATTCTGAGTTGGATAAACAAATAAGTAGAATAAAGAGTGACATGCACGCACCTTGTTATTATCCTATTGGAGAAGAAGAAGAGGAGGACAGCTTTTGTCTCAAGAGCATTATTAGCCCATCTGACGTCGAAGTCGAAGCTTCTGAGAATGTCAACCTGCGTGGAGCAGCTTCTTAGAATGGCAATGGAACCATGGAAGAAGAAGAGTTGTCGAGTGATAATACTAAAAAGAGGACAAGAGTGGAGGATGAAGAGGGAGATGGGG
>NQLW01000011.1:5722622-5765139 GCA_002312845.1 Kalanchoe fedtschenkoi
GGTGTAGATTGTACCACAAAATAAGAGGGAGAGTCACAGGACACACCTTCGAATAGAAGATTTACAAAGCATGTTATGAGAAGACATGGCGAAGAGTGGTAAAGAACTTAAGGGCGACTAAAGTTGTAGCATGAAGCCCAAGATCATAGGATGGGGTTACAGAGAGCACCTATCAAAAGAAGAATTAGACTTGATGAAGTCATGATCGAATAGAATGTGTGTCATATCAATGCTAATAGGCAGAGTTAAATTAGTCAAATCCACATTCAAAATTAATTGACAATGAGTGGGTGCGCTCGATTGTATATGAGACTCAACTTAGAGCTTAACTTGGGTGATGTGAGACTTTAAGTCCATATATGTTCAACACTCCCCCTCACTTACGAGGGCCTATGTTAACCTCGACAAGTGGGACCTCGTGCGAATTTAGTTAACCGTCACGTACATGTTCTAAGAGTCCGGCCAAAATCTGTTCTAATACCTTGTATAGTCGGATTCATACTCAAAATCAATTGACAATGAGTGGGTAAGTTCAACTATACATGACGCAACTTAGAACTTAACTTGGACGATGTGAGACTTGAAGTCCATATATGCTCAACAAAGAACCCAAAAGAAAGTAAATTTGAAATGTTCGAATGGGCTTACAAAAAGCCTTGCACCACCTAATTACCTATACCCACAAACCATAAGCTGGACAGGATCGAATTCAACAGAACATACCGGAAATTGAAAAAACCAGGGGAATGCATCCACTAAGTATAAAGAAACCCACAAATTTATCATGGTAGAATTCAACAAAACATGTTGAAAAAGAAAATTACTGATAAAAAAAATGAGCAACTCGGTCAGCAGCACAAATTACATACCTTAAACTCACAGGTAAGCTCTAGCTGGCTGCATCAGAAGCAGGAGGCACTAGCACATCATCACACATCATATCAAAACAAATGGAAAAGAGCAAAGCAAAGTTCCTTCAAAAATTAACCATCAATACTCCAAAAAGCTGTAAGTCGTTTAGGATTAGCAAGCAACAGAAAGAACAGGATGAGTTGAGCAATAAGCAGCACAACAGTTTCCTCTGTTTAATCAAACTAATCTACACTACATGACCATTCTTATGAGAATCAGCACAAAGCATGAAGGAGTGGCAGTGCATGTCACAATGACTACGCTCATGGTGGTGGCAACAATACTGAGGAAGATGAAGGCGGAGGCGAAGTTGGACATATTGAAAATTCGTTCATAAAATTTAATGCAAAGCACTCTAACCTCAGTGACTAGTTACTATGACAGAAGCTCCAAACTCTCCATCTACATTCTGAGCTAAAGCACAACATGACCAGCAAAGAAAAAATCCAATAAATAGTAAGATGTCCTAGTTTCAATGTCAATTTAAGCTGAAAAGAAAGAACAAAAGTACAGCATGGATTGGATTCCACTCCAAACTATCACCTGCCAGAATGTGAGTTCTTTGTCACTGAAGATGATCGGAGTCGGAACCCATACCCCAAAAATTGTTCCCTGTCTTGAAGAATCAAGCTTTTACTGATTACAGTCTCATAAACTGATAAGGATAACCATATCATACAGCCTGAAGAATGATGACCCAGTAACATACTTTATTCAACATCACCAATAAAAGTGAGAGAGTAATTTCACCAGTGAATCGATTATACTCAAACCTGGCATAGTAAATGGCCAGCAACAAAATTTAAGGTCACCACACGCCCCAAAAATTTCCTCTATCCAACCACTCTATTCTCAATCTTGCAAATTTCCTGCTTAACTCTATAATCTGTAAATGCCGAGAAAATGAAATAATGTTAATTAGTTGGGGGGGACTGTTGCTGCCTCCCCTTCAGCAGCAACAGCAGCGGCCGCCTCTGCAAGCTTTGTTTTGTTCTTTTCAATTGCTTGGGCAACCTCTTGGGGCATATACTTCTCATCGTGCTTTGCCAATACATCTGATGCTGAGAAGTAACAGTCCAGCGTCCTAGCCTTTTCAGATACCTTCTTTGCTGACTCCTCCTTCCTAATTTCACCAGTCATAGGTTTGATAAATCCTTCAACCACCACAGAATGTCCTTCTCGAAACAAGTCGGGCAAGGATCCCTGGTATTTCACTAGAACGTCTGTGATCAAATCAGTAACCACAAACTCCATCTCGGGTGATGATTCGGGATAAACCACACTTCCTTCAAGAACTAAGCCTCCCAGCCGAAACCGATTTTTTGTAGGATTTGAAGTATATTTTTCAAGGGCATCAGTTGGAGTCACATAGAATACCAATTGGTCCTGGAACTGGTTCAGGACAATAGTGACGAAAACAGCAATGCCACTAAATGCCAAGGCATAGGTCCATAGTCGTCTGGTTTGCATTTGTCTAGCTCTAGCACCAATATCAACTTTTGTAGGCTTCGCAGGCCGACGAGATGTTGAGAAAAAACGCAGACTGGAGATGTCAACTGTGGAGTTGTGTGGAATCACAGGGATGGTGGCAACTGCAGAGGATAATGGCCACGAAGACTTGAAATGGGAAAAAGTTGATATTGGAGGTCTATGGCGTAAGGATGAAAATGAGGAATTTGATTTGCTGAGTATAAGGCGAGATGCCAGATGCAGTGAGAGTTTTGAGGCCATTTAATTATTCTTGGCTGGTCGTGAGCACAATAAACACAGCAGCACAGAGCACGAAAGTGATTCACGAGTCAGATCCTTTGAAGCTAAACTGTGCTAATGACTCACCTGATTTATGGTCTACCAGAGCCTGGAAACAGATAGAAACAGCAAAGTTTCAATCAGTACAGTAGCTTAGTATGTATTCATATGAAAGTAATATAGGCTTGAACTCAATGCCAGAAATAATGAAAGAGTAAGAGCAATACACAAATTCATTCTAAACATTACTAAACCTAAAGATTCACCTTTTTTAAAACACATTTTCTTTCTAAAGATCCCACTTCTGAACATTTCACCATAATTTCCTCAGAAACACAATTTCAACCTAAAGATTCCACTCCTGAACATTTCACCATAATTTCCTCAACCTAAAAATTGCACTCGTGAACATTTCACTCAACAGCCTCAAATTAAATGCCAATGGCTCCACCAGATACACATTTTGCATCCTCAAGACTGGAAACCGGAAGATTTCACAAGCTTCAGAATCCAATACCAGTGAAACTCATTCTCATCCCATAAGTCCTGATTCAATAATGTACAACAACATGTTTCAAAATTTCCAACAAAGATAGAATCCTCTCCAAATACATCAATTCATCATTAAAAAAAACAAAAAAATCGATCTCCACTGAACCCTAAACAGCAAATATTTACCATTAAACTACAATAGCTTTGTGGCACCACAACATTCAATCCAACAGCAATCAACACAAAAGCAGCGCCTTAATTCTACAGCCCTGTAACAACTACACGTATCACATCATAACCAATCATTGAACACCTCACTTGGATATCACCATCAACCTTCCGCAATTGTCAACCCATTCTAACCCAAATTCATCAAATCTTAGGGCATCCCCATTGAACGCTTTTAATTTAAAAGCGCCGTATAAAGTACCTACCATATACGGCGCTTATAAGTTAAAAACGCCGTATAAAGTATATACGGCGCTTTTAACTTAAAAACGCCGTATAAGCTAAATTCACGAACCACTTCGTGCAGACGAAGCGGTGTTGTGTCAGAAAGCCACGAACCAACTTCCACATCGAAACGAAGCGGTTCGTGGCCTGACACAAACTTTCGCACGAAGCTTCAATGGGGATGCCCTAGTAACAATGAAAAAGGTAAGGATCTCAACGACAAATCAAACAGAAATCAATTGACCAATCTACGGAAGCAACTCCGAATCGCCATTCCGGCCACAAGCAACAGAAATGCAAACTAAAGCACCAAATCGAATTACCGTTTCGGACGCCGACGAAGAAGAGGCAAATGACAACAATCGAGCAGAAAGAAAATCAGCAGCGATGCGTGAAGACTACGACGAGGAGGAGATTCAGGGTTTCGGTGAGATCTCCATGAAGCAGAGAAGCGTGTAGAACAAGAAGATGACGAGCAGATGGTGCGCGAAGATTCTCCATCGGGTCGGGCCGGGTCAAGCCTTTGACTTTGATTAACGGGCGGGTGGGTATGTGTGTAAATCAACCCCGATCCAACTTTTCCTACCCGACCCGGTACGAGGAAGGTGGTGTGCAAAGACAGGTTTGAAGTTAAAAAGAACAAAGCAGCAAGAATCTGAGGAAGAAATCCCAAGTTGAGATTATGACATTTCTTGAACCTCTCAGTGAAACCATCTCTTTCCCTCTCTTCACTGTTTGGTGTTATTCCTTTTTCAGCATTGACATCTTATGATGCAATGGAGTCCACATCACCCAAATCCACCATAAATCTGATCCATAATGTTCTTCATGCACTCAAATTGAAGCTGGTGCGTGTTTGTGCTGGTGGGTGTGTTTCCGATTCATCAGATAAGGAGTTGAATATATTGGAGACTGGTGTGACGCTGCGGGGTCAAGTCTGCTTGTGTCAGTCAAATGGGTAGTGTTTGTTCAGTGGTGATTTGTGTTTTCATATAAAAAGTGCAGGCCATTTTGGAGTTTGAACAAGAAGAAATACACTAGAATGGATTCTCAGGTCTTGGCGGCTCTTGGACTTGCCATCATCGGCGGCCTCAGTAACTCTTTAGGTGAGCTTATGCTTGAATGTGATCTACTTTGATTTCCTTGCATTTCTGTTTCTTCATGTCAGGTAAACAAGGCTACATAGAGCTTTGAAGCCAGTTTAGTTTGTGCAGTCACTTAATTCAATCCCTGTTTCCTCAACCGTGAACACTGCTGTTTTTTGTTTTGTTTGCCGGCTTTTTACACAGGTGCGGTCTTCGTGATTCTTAATGATGCACCCAATCTGAAGATGCTTGGGCTTCTACAGGTGACAGACACGACAGCTTGATTGAACCTGAGTCCTGTTCCAAGCATTGAAGCTACGTTTACTAACAGTTTTATGTGTTCACAATTCAGGGCTTCGCTGCAGGTCTTATGCTCAGCATATCATTCCTGTATCTGGCACATAATGCGATGAACTCTATTGGTTTCTTAAGGGGAAACCTCTGGGTGTGTCAACTTCAATCAGACTTTTTATTTTCTTCCATTTGTTCAAAATGCATCTGTGACCCTTTATTGAGCTTTCAGTCGACATCCAGTTCTTTGCAGGTATAATTTTCTTTGCGCTTTTGTCTTACCTGGTGCCGGAACCTGAGCTAGCTCCCAGCAAAGATGTCAAAAACAACGAGGTGCACGTATGAGCATGGACCTCTTGATATTGACCTGTTTTTCCTGCACTATTTATTTCAAGTTATCACAAAGGATTTTGATTACACTCAGAAAAGTGGAGGCACTGAAGATATCACAGAAAAACATCGCCGACAAGTTTTATATAGTGGGATCATCACAGCAATAGGTCTATTTTTCCTCTTTTTTCATTTTCTCTTTCAAGAAGCGAAATGATCTTAAATGTGCAAATGATTTAATCATAAGAGTATTTTTTTTTACGACTTTCAGGAATAAGTTTGCACAATTTTCCAGAAGGAATGGCGGTGTATCTCGGATCTATGAAGGTATCACAACTATTCCTGGACATGTTGTCTAAGGATGTTATTTCCTAATCAGAACATTCACAATGGTATACACAAACAGATTATGATCTTACCTGTTAATTTCTGTAGGGCCTCCGAGTTGGTCTCAACTTGGCGCTGGCCATTGCCTTACACAACATCCCTGAGGTACATAAATTATCCAGATTCTGCTGCCACCCTTATTTTGGCTTTAGATATTTGTGTGCAGTTCATTTGAGGTTTGCACTTCCAGTGAAATCCACCACTTTAAGTGTTCCAAACTCCATTTTACAGGGTGTTGCCGTGGCTCTCCCGGTCTATTTTGCAACTCAGAGGTAAGTCCAGATACCCCGCATTAAAAGATCTAATTATTTCCAGGCGAGTGTAAGGAGCAGAGCATTATGATCAAGAGTTCTTCGATTTTGAATCTATCAGTAAATGGCAAGCTCTGAAGTATGTGACGCTTTCTGGTCTGGCCGAGCCCCTCGGTGTCATAATAGTAGGTTAGTCACCAGTCTCATAAATAACTGTGCTATGTGAAAATGTATGCGCGACGATCCAATCCTTTTTGTTTTCTTTTTCTCTTGTAAGCAATTCTATTCCCAAGCAACCTGAGTCATGAAATCCTCGAAGGTTTGCTGGGATCAGGTGAGTGGATTTAGATAAGACACAATTGAATCTCATTTTGAAAGGGAAGCAATGGCTGAAGCAATCCAGTTAACTTTCTGCAGTTGGAGGAGTGATGGCTTTTCTCACCCTCCATGAGATGCTGCCTCTTGCATTTGAGTATGCAGGACCGAAGCCAGTGGTGAAGGCTGTTTTCTGCGGAATGGCATTCATGTCAACATGGTAAGCCCATAAAGATAACAAGACATTCTAAAGATTATTTCTGAACTGCATCTGGTGTCGAACACCTAACCTGAGCCTCATGGCATTTCTCCATCTCGCAGTCTCCATCTCCTTGATTTCTTCCTACCCGAAGCAGCGAGTTTCTAACTGAAGCGCCTTGCTGAGTAGCATTTGTATTATGTGGCCGGCTAGTGTAAGTAAAATTGAGGAAACAAAACATCCTTAAACACTTGAATCAGTACTACCATTGCTTCTCAAATCTTACTGAAAATAGATTATGTAATGTGAACGACACAAAATGCAACAAATAAGTTCATGTGTCTCCATCTGCTTCATCTGTTTATAAACAAGAAGAGGAAACCATCCATGCTCACCATGTTCCTACTGAGTACAACTTCCCTGTGGCACCATGATCTTGACTTTTGAGTAAAATGAGCATTGAACTCCGTAAAACTAAGTTCTCTAAGCAGTATGAAAAATATCCTACGACCAAATAAGAACCTGAAATTGTAAATCTAAAATAAAAACAAGAGTTGGGATTCTGAAGACAAGTAAACAGACGATCTAGCCGACACGCGCGAACACAGAAAAAAGATGCAGTAGCTAACTTTAATCTAAACAAAATCCAACTGAAAAATGATACTATAACTATCTATATATAAGGAAGGAAAGGGCTTCTTCTAAGCTAATTAGGATTTCTATACTAATAAGATTAGGATGCTAGGCTTCTCCTAAACTAATTAGAATTTCTATCACTGATAAGATTTGGACTAGTATTAATAGGCTCAGTCCCATAGTTCAAATCCTATTATCAGTCTAACTTAAGCCCAAAGCCCAAATTTCTACTAAAAGCCAACAAAATTTATTTTGTTGTTTCTGGACAGCTCAGATGGACTTTTAACACTTGGCTGAATCCATTTGACATGAGACTTCAAGAACTTTCCAAATTTGACACGCGGCAAGCCAGCTCCGGCTTTGAATAAATCTTGGGATTTGAACTCGATTTATGCAGCGCAGTCACTTTAGTATCTCCTTCCATATTTCTAAGGACAACAAAATCATCACAATAATTTAGTAGCATCCAATCCTTAAAAAGATCTGTATGAACACTTAGGAATGAGTTCACCTGATAGTTTAATTGACGGGTTCGAGCTCGAGTAATTGGTCCGTGAACAACAGTTGCCGAACTTGTCGGATGTGTATCTGACAGAGACAACGACTCCTCATTAGACAACGTGATGTCCTCATCAGACAATATGTTCTTCAGATAAATTATTATGTTCATCAGATGAGTTGATATGTTTATGAGCTGAGTTGTTATGTTCATCAGATGATATGTTCATTAGATGAGACGATATGTTCATCAGATGATATATTCATTTTATGTTTATGAGATGAGCTGTTATGTTCATCAGTTAATATGTTTATCAAATGAATTGCTATTTTTATCGGATTTAATAATAAGTTCATCAGATTTGATAATTTGTTTATCATATGAATAAACCATTTTAATGAATATAAATATAAATTTATGAATTAATTATTTTTATTTTTAAATTTGGACTTTTCTTTTTAAATAATATTTCTAATATTTTCATTTATTTATTCTTTGCTCTTTATTTAAGAAAGAGTTGAATGTATCAATGAAAAAGACGTACAATGACGTCGTTTTCAAGAGTACCCATCTATATTGTTGCTCTCGGTCCACCCATGAATCATTGATTGATTCTTAATCAATGTGGAAAATAATGATTCCAGATTTATTAGTCATTTATTGCTAAGTTAAATTGAGTACCATATATGAACATTAATTGTTGATCAAATTTACTCGAGCAAAATGTAATATGAAGCGAATTATTATTGATGTTAAATGATTTTATTGTTGGAATTTGGCTCATACTATTAAAACTAAATGGTTTGATTTAATTTCAATAATTGAGTGTTGAACTAAACATGTTTAGTAACAATTTTATCTATGGTGGATACGAGCCAAATTGTGGTTGAAATCCTTACGTAAAATTGTTTAAATAAAAGTGAACCTGATCAATTCTCTTTTATTTTGTTTTGTTTGGTTCATAGACTTGCACTTATAGGAGCAGCTGATCCTATGAGAAAAACCAAGCGTTACTCAGTTCAGTTCTCTTATGATATTTATCGGCTTGAGAGAAGCAATCGGTTATCACTTACTGATTAAGTCAGTAAAGATAAAGATAAGAGGATGTAATTGGCTTATCGTGATCAGAAACTGTCACGACGGTTTCTCTCTACTATTAAAGTAGTTCTTCCTGTTTTTATAAAAGGTGATAATATGGCTTCTCGGTTGGTTACACATCATAGATGAGAGAAGATGAACTCTCTGTTCTCCGATAGAGATGGTGTTTTGTTCCGGCTACCTAAAGAAGTTTTCGAGGATCTCTTCTACTAGTGCGAGTAGAAAAGATGAAACCGTCTTATCCTGAGAAGACTATCGCGAGAACCTCACGCACTTCAGAGAACGTTAATTCTTCTAAGTCAAACTGTGATTCGATTTGTATATCATTCATTGATGTTACTGAAAAGTTAAGTTATTTTTCAATGTATTTTATGAGCAGATTGAACGATTAAGGCCAACATTTATTACTTATAATAATGAATCAATTTATGATTGACTTTTTAACTTAGCTGTTAAAAATAATAATTTAATAGCAAATAAAAATTGACAAAATACATTTTTGACTACTATCTCTATCCTCTAATATTTAGCCACTTGTCATTTCAAGAGTCAGTTTGACTTGTTTATTATGCAAAATATCAAGATAAATATTATGATGATATAATTTAGTATGTTCAAACAATTGAATTATGCTTCGATCATCTATTCTTATCATATTTTTTAACACCTATATTTATAACATTTATTTATAAAATTTAATATTCACTATTTCATGTGATATTCTCTCTGTGTTTTTTACATGTAACTATCTTAAACTTGTAAACATTAATCACTTTATTATCATAATCAATAAAAATACATTCGTCATCAGTAATTATTCATCAATTTTACTTTTTGCATGAATTTTATTTTTAAAAATATTAACTATCTACTTGTTACTATATTAATTTATTTTAATTTTTTCAAATTAATTTTAAATGACATGTAGTTGGATAGTAATAAGTGAAAGAGAAGAGTAAGCGAGAATAATTGCCTTAAAAATAGTACTCGAAGACCAAAAGACTGCTACGAATTCACAGAAAATTATGTAAGATTAATTAATTCAAATATTCAAAAACAAGAAGAAGTGGACCCGCCACAAACCCTAAAAAAAAGCACTACAAAACTTCAACTTCTCTTAAGGTTGCGTCGTCGTCGCCTTTGCGAGTTCCTCAAACCCTAGAAATTCTGAATCTTTTCCACTCCTTTACGGAATCTTTGAAACCCCTTTTCCCAGCCAAACCCATGCCTCAATAATTCATCAGCTTTACTTTTGTTTATGCTCATCTCAATCAGCTTTTGATCCCCTGTTTATCGGATTGCCCTGACAAAAGAAACGCCTCAAATCGAGGTACTGACGACGTTTACAATTCTTTTTAGTAATATAATTTATTACGCTTTTTTTTTTCCATCTGGGTATCTTCTGTTCGTTTGGAGCCGTTCGTGTGATCTTCAGTTTCTGTTTTGATGGTTGAAATTTTCTGGTTACTTAAATTAATTAATTTCTTATTATTTGCTGATTAGCTGGTTGGTTTTGGGTGCTGGGTTTTGAAGCTGATGGTGTGATTCAGCGTTTATGGGTTGTACGTGTATGGGACTTACTTTCCTGCTTTATTTTTGGTGCTCATGTGATTGATGAGTTTAGGTTTTCTTTATTTTCTCTGGTGAATTTGAATGGACATGCTGAGTTGTTATATCATCTTGTAGTGCTGTTGCTTTGTTTTACATCTTCTTTTCTTATCAGTGTCTTGAAGTTCCTCGAGCATTCATGTTTGCCTAAATTTTAGTCGAAGTTTGCTAAAAGCTCATTCTGATTGGCTGTAGACTCATTGTACCTTTTTCAAAGGAGAAATTGAAATCCAATGACATTTTGACCAGTCACGTACTCACGTGTCGTGTTGAAAAGTGAAAAAAAATTCAAAAACCAATGGTGAATTGACACATGTCATTTTAACTTTTTAAAATGCCACGTGACGCTCCACCAAAGAATTTCCCTGTTCAAAGTAGCTTACAGTTTGGTTTTTAGGATTTCTGTTAATATTAGGTGGCTTTTCTTTTCACAACATGGAATCAGAATCAGGTATTGCCGGTCCTGAAAAAAAAAGTGCTTTTAAGTCATGCATAGGGCGTGCGATGTGGCTTTCAAACTGTATGTGTATCACAGGGGCTGAGCTACAGCCAGGCTAGAGCCCACACTGATTTTTGTTTCACCCTGTAATAAATGTTTATTGAAAATGTTAGCTTAGCGCACCCTAGTTAGCCTAAGATGATAAGTCCATGCTAATGAGGCCACCCTAAATTAGGACACCTAAAAATGTCAATCCTTACAATTCAGGGTATTTTAGCACACCCTATACTAGCGCACTCTCAAAATTTGATATTTACAATTCAGTGTATTTTAGTCCCTGTAAATTTATATCATGACAATGATACTGGCCTTTTAACTAGTCTCAGTTATTGGTTTTCTATATGTTGTGTACCGATGTCAGATGCCATGAAAGTTTGTATTTACCTGATTGTTGAGTGATTGTTGATGCTGTTTCATCATGATTGGGGTAGATTTCTTCTCGGGCATTATTGACAAGATGATCGGAGCAAATGGGAAGTGCGAGCTTAAGGAGCCGCTGTTGGGAAATTCAAGCAGCACTGCCGTCTCCTTACCTGAAACGATTCAAAACGGAGATGATAAAGTTAGGTCTATATCCTTCAAGGTTAATGGTATTACGTGTGCATCTTGTGTTATATCCATAGAGTCTGCCTTAGGAGGCCTCAATGGGATCCGAAGCGTTATGGTGTCGTCACTGCAAGGTCAAGCAGTTGTGAAATTCATCCCGGAACTCATTATAGTAAGTCAGATTCAAGCTCGTTTTTTTCTATTCTAACCAAATGTAATATTTATACAAAATTATGTAACAGACTAAAGCCATTAAAGAAGCGGTGGAGGATGCCGGATATGAAGTTGAGGACTTTCCAGAACAAGAAATTGAAGTATGCCGGCTTAGAATTAAAGGGATGGCTTGCACCAGCTGCTCTGAGTCTGTAGAACGTTCTCTTTTAATGGTTGACGGGGTGAAAAAAGCCGTCGTCGGTCTGGCTCTTGAGGAAGCGAAGATACATTTTGATCCGAACGTGACTGACACAGAACACATAGTTTCTGCTGTAGAAGATGCTGGTTTTGGAGCTGATATTATTAGCTCCGGGGATGATGCTAATAAGGTGCAGCTAAAACTTGAAGGACTTAGCTCCCCAGAAGACGCGACGATCATTCAGTCATCCCTCGAAGCGTTGGATGGTGTGAGTTCAGTTGATCTGGACTGGAAAGAAAATAGGGTGACTGTCCTATATGAACCGGACGTCATTGGTCCCAGGTTTCTTATAAAATGCATTGAAGAAGCCGGTGATAGCTCTAAAAAATTTCATGCAAGCTTGTATAATCCCCCAAACCGTAGGGAGTCAGAAAGGCTGGTAGAAACTCAAATGTACCGGGACCAATTTCTTCTGAGCGCTCTTTTCTCTGTCCCAGTGTTTCTATTTTCTATGGTGCTTCCTATGCTTCATCCATATGGAAATTGGCTGGATATGAAAGTTTACAATATGCTCACTGTAGGAATGCTTCTAAGATGGATCTTCTGCACACTGGTCCAGTTCATTGTCGGTCGAAGGTTGGAACATCTATTTCATCTTGCGTCAACTAAAGTGTTTTACTTTTTATTTTTGGGAAAAAAAACCATTACTGTGAATAATATATGTACTATGATTTCTTATCTCAGGTTTTATTCTGGTTCGTATCATGCATTGAGACGTAAATCTGCTAACATGGATGTCCTGGTAGCTTTGGGAACCAACGCTGCATATTGGTATTCAGTCTATATAGCAATCAAAGCACTACTTTCGCACACATTTGAAGGCCAAGATTTTTTCGAGACAAGTGCCATGTTGATATCATTTATTCTGTTTGGGAAATATCTGGAAGTAGTGGCTAAAGGGAAGACGTCCGATGCTCTAGCAAAGCTAACCGATCTCACTCCTGATACAGCTCATCTGATAACACTAGATCAGGATGGAAATACTGTCTCAGAAACAGAAATCAGCACTCAGTTGATTCAAAGGAATGACATAATTAAGATTGTTCCAGGGGCCAAAGTTCCGGTTGATGGGATTGTAATTGATGGCCAGAGTCATGTCAACGAGAGTATGATCACAGGAGAGGCAAAGCCGATCACCAAAAAACCCGGAGACAAGGTACTATCCTTTTGTCTAAACACAATCCATGAATTTAGTCAGCAGACAATTTATGTAACGAAATGAATTGATTTTCTCTGACTTTGTTCTTTACCTTTTTTTAAGGTTATTGGTGGCACGGTAAATGAAAACGGATGTATATTGGTCAAGGCAACGCATGTTGGTTCAGAGACTGCACTTTCTCAAATCGTTCAACTAGTTGAATCTGCCCAGCTTGCGAGAGCACCAGTTCAGAAGCTAGCTGACCAGATATCGAGGATTTTTGTTCCCGTTGTAAGTTCAATTTTTGAGACTCGCTTAGCTTCTTGATGCACTTGCATTTCAGTTTTAGTTTTTCAGAGTGATTATCTTCCTGCAGAATCTGTTATTAACTTAGTTTGATGTACAGTTTGGTTGTTGCGAACAAATGTCTAAATGTCAGCCAGTAAATTTTTTAGTTTTTGAAGGTAATGGACTAGTGTGAAGTATGAACTGATTTTGTTTTATTCGGCAAATTTCAGGTTGTTCTAGCAGCTGTAGTGACATGGTTGACATGGTTTATTCCTGGAGAGGTCGGCCTCTACCCCAGGAGTTGGATACCGAAAGACATGGATGCATTTGAGCTTGCATTGCAATTTGGTATTTCCGTTCTAGTAGTTGCTTGCCCATGTGCTTTGGGACTTGCGACCCCGACTGCTGTCATGGTGGCAACAGGAAAGGGTGCGACGCAAGGTGTCCTGATCAAGGGCGGCAATGCGCTCGAAAAGGCACACAAGGTATGTATTTGGAATTATCCGATGTGTTGTCCTCCAGAGTGTTCATTCCTGGCCATATAAGCAGTTGCAAAAAAAAATAGTAGGCTGATCCGGTGACGCTGCTTCTGCAGGTGAAAATTGTGGTATTTGACAAGACAGGAACCTTAACATTAGGAAAACCCAATGTTGTTAGTGCCGTGCTGTTTTCAACTGTTCCGATGGATGAGTTCTGTGATCTCGCTACTGCGGCAGAGGTGAGGTTTCTCGGTTCATTTCATTCGGTTTTGAATGTGAAAAGTCCTATTGAAACGATTCAAATTAGATCCACACACGCTCTCTTTTGTGCCCAAATTCAAACAGGTGAATAGCGAACACCCAATAGCAAAAGCTGTGGTTGAGCATGCCAGGAGGCTGCGCAGGAAATACGGAACCGAAACCGAGCAAATTCCTGAGATCAGGGACTTCGAGGTTCATTCGGGGGCTGGGGTCAGTGGCAAAGTCGGGAAAGACATCGTCATGGTTGGGAACAAAAGACTCATGCGCTCATTTGGTGTCCCCATTAGTGATGAGGTTGAGCGCCACATGACCGAAGTTGAGCAGCTAGCGAGGACTTGTGTACTGGTGGCCCTCAACGGGAAAATCATAGGAGCTTTTGCGGTGACTGATCCTGTGAAACCAGAGGCCGGGCGCGTCATTGCGTACCTCCACTCAATGGGAATCTCGACTGTCATGTTAACAGGCGATAACTGGGCCACGGCTCAAGCCATAGGGAAGGAGGTGGGGATCGGCAGAGTGTTTGCCGAGACTGTTCCCTCAGGAAAAGCTGACAAGATAAAAGAGCTTCAGGTACCCTTTTCCGATCACTAGAATTGTAAAGAATCACTGTTCACCTTCTTTACTACCCGATCACATTCCTGATGACTTGTATGATTATGAATGTGACATTTTTTTCTGCAGCTGAAAGGAATGACGGTGGCCATGGTGGGGGACGGAATAAACGACTCCCCAGCTCTGGCGGCCGCAGACGTTGGAATGGCCATAGGGGCAGGCACGGACGTGGCCATAGAAGCGGCAGACATAGTCCTGATCAAGAGCAGCTTGGAAGACGTGATCACAGCCATAGACCTCTCCAGGAAGACCATCTCCAGAATCCGTCTCAACTACGTTTGGGCCCTCGGCTACAACATTCTGGGCATGCCGATCGCCGCAGGAGTCCTCTTCCCGTTCACCGGAATCCGCCTGCCGCCTTGGCTTGCCGGTGCCTGTATGGCCGCCTCATCGATCAGCGTCGTCTGCTCTTCTCTTCTTCTTCAGTCCTACAAGAAGCCGTTTCACGTCGAATACGCTTAAGGCATACACAACATTCTCTTTACTACGCTTACAAAATAAAAATGTGTATTTATTGAAAAATAGTGGATTTTTTTCACTGTGTTGTGTTGGTGCGTGCTAGCTCACGCGCAGGATCGGGTGTGCAAGATTAGCACATGGCTCCAATTTAAGATAATTTTTCTTAAAAAATAAAGTTCCAAATTTTTTTAAAAAATTTATATTATAATAAATTATTGTAAAGTCACTCTTCCATGATTCGGGGAGTACATACTTCCTCAAATGACGCTGTTTTGAATTTGATTAAAAAGACGTCGTTTTTTTTTCCCCTTCAGGCAAGATCATCACGGCGTCGTTTTTGTGTGTTTAATATTAATCAGATTATTCACCATAATTGATTGAATATTCACCAGAATTGATTATATTCATCAGAATTGCTCATATATTTATCAGATTATTTTATGATACCATATTCATCAGAAATTATTCGATATTCCAGAAATGCTTCTATATTCATCAGAATTGCTTATAAATATATCAAATTATTTTATGATTCTATATTCACTAGTTTTGCTTTCATATTAATTAGAAATACCTTGATATTCATCAGAAATGCTTATATATAGTTCAGATTATTTTATGGTCTATTAATTTAATATTAACCAGATTATTCACCAGAATTGATTGGATATTCACCAGAATTGATTGGATATTTACCAGAATTGCTAATATATTCATCAGAATTGCTCTTATATTTATCAGATTATTTTATGATTTCATATTCATCAGAAGTGCCTCATTCTTCACCAGAATTCATTAAATATTCACCATAATTTTTATATATTCCACAGAATTGCTAGTGTATTTATCAGATTAATTTATGGTTCCACATTCATCAGAATTGATTGGATATTCACCAGAATTGCTTATATATTCAACAGAAATGTTTATAAACTTATCAGTTTATATATTCACTAGTTTTACTTTCATATTCATCAGAAATGCATCGATATTCAACAGAAATGCTTGTATATTCTTCAGATTATTTTCTGGTCTATTTTCAATAGGACCAATTCTGATGAATATATAAGCAATTCTCGTGAATATCAAGACATTTCTGATGAATACGCATGTAAAAATAACGAATATAGACCATAAAATAATCTGATAAATATAGGAGCAATTCTGATGAATATATAAGCAATTCTGGTGAATATCGAAGCAGTTTTTTATAAATATGGAAGCGAAAATAATGAATATAGACCATAAAATAATCTGATAAATATAGGAGCAATTCTGATGAATATATAAGCAATTCTGGTGAATATCGAAGCAGTTTTTTATAAATATGGAAGCGAAAATAATGAATATAGACCATAAAATAATCTGATAAATATAGGAGCAATTCTGGTGAATATCGAGGAATTTCTGATGAATATGGAAGCAAAAATAATGAATATAAACCATAAAATAATCTGATAAATATAGGAGCAATTCTGATGAATATACTAAACAATTCTTAATCTAATGTAAAGATAATATATTTTTAAATTTTGTACCCTCAATTAAGTTTAAAAATATTATATTTCTTATTTTTATACCTCATTCAACTTAAGAAAAATTTTGTACATTCAATAATGGTTTAAAATATTTTATTTTTTATTTTTGCTTACACCCCTAAAATAAAATTCTAATTTCACCACTGCTCAAATCCGAAAACTATCTTTGTAGACATCAACAACTAGATGAACACTATGTTTGTCGCCTACTTCTAGAAAGAAGCATTCTTCTAGAACCAAATGTATTGGTTACCCGGACCGGAACTTCCATTCCTTGACATTGTCGCATTTCACGTCATTTTAGCAGCCAACATTGTTCATCGAAAAATTAGGCACAGTACAACATTTGACAGAGTTAAGGTTGTACTAGTCACTAGTCAGCAAATGTCAACGCACCTTTAAAAATTTGGGTTCTCATACAATTCAACTGAAGCAGACAGGATTACTATTTTACAACAAAATTGATCAGTTTAAGTAGGCCTTTCCCCAGTTAATTCTGAAGCTGGAAAAGTCTTTGATATTAGCAAACTTGTACACTTCAACCTGGCCTTTTTACTTGGTCAAATTCGGACTGAGAAATAATTCTCCCCTGCGTTTAATCAAAAAATAAAGAAAATATTTATTATTAATTAAGATTTTTTTTAATTATGATATCGTATGACCAATATGACTAGACCTAACACCTTAATTATTAATTGAGGTTTCATTACTGTAATATTTAATCTGTTATGTGAGAGATATCAATTGATTGGTGATTCATTATATATTTTAATCTAGTACGTGTGAGGGATACCGGTTGATTGCGTTCAATAATTATGAATGCCAATAGTGTTGTTATTGTTTTTTTTTTTTGGAATTAAATGTTAATTATAAAATTAAAAAATTCGAATTCTTATCGTGTGAATTGTTAGACTTCATCTTTCATCCTTTTTACAACTGGATCACACTCCTAATGACCCAAATGGTGTTGTCAGTGTGGCTAGTGTGCCACAACATGGCGACAAAGAATTTCCCATTTGGACCATATACTAGAAGTGAAGTTTCATTACATACATTTCTTTTATTTATCATTCTAGTTCACACGTAACTTCAATATATTTCTGTTCATGCGGTATCATTAAAAAGAGCTGATGATTGCCGCAACCGTCAAACAATCATCACGCCAACCCGAGCTGACAAACATAGAATAATACTTCAAGATGGAAACAATGAAGTAGGATCATTTCAGCTCTCTATATAAATAAATTCCCAACTAGTCTTCCTTCATATCAGATACAACACTTCCACACCCCAAACCTCAAATTTCTTGTTCCTTTTCTTGCAGTTTTAGTTTTTACTCACCCATTTCAAGCGATGATGGGCGATAAGTTTCAGCAGGACTGGTCAGGCATGCGTCGGCTCCATCTCGGGGCCTCGAGCGTGACCCGAGCTCCGTGTGCACCGCAACGGACAAACGCAGGATTCCAGGACAGGCCATTATTGCTGATCCAGGCTCCTTCTGAGAAAGGCCTCGCTGGTTTAGCCACTGATTTTCTCATGGGTGGAGTTTCGGCAGCCGTTTCGAAAACGGCCGCTGCGCCTATTGAGCGGATCAAGCTGCTGATGCAAAACCAGAACGAGATGATCAAGGCCGGCAGGCTCTCAGAGCCCTACAAGGGCATCGGAGAGTGCTTCAGCAGGACCGTCAAAAACGAAGGATTCGGGTCCTTGTGCGCGGCAACACTACTAATGTCATTCGCTATTTTCCCACTCAGGTGCGCTCTTCATTTGACGCGCTCTTCATTTGACGAAATGACTCATCTATGAGAAAAATAAAAAAATATGAAAAAATATTTATATTATTCTCTGTTGAAAATTTAAGAATGTTACTATTCTGAATTCGTAATTACACTATTTTTAATTACTTCATATGTAGTTTTATTGTTTTTAAATACAACCTTATGAGTATTTCATGTAGTGTAAGACTGTGTTTGGTTTAGGGAAAGTTAGATGGAAAGGAAAATTTGAAGAATTCTTTTGTTTGGTTCAGAAAAAAATTTATGGCGAAAAATATTGCATGAAAAATTGGAGAGAAAGTTAAAGTAAAATAAAATGAGTTTCGAAACTTTCCTTCAAATTTTCCACTTGAACCAAATAAACGAAAATAAAATGAAATTCATTATGAATTTTACTTTCCCTCAAATTTTCCTTTTCATTAAATATTGCATAAACCAAAACGCCCTAAAAGTTTTTAAATAGTTTTTTTTTGGCTCACTGCCATCGTTATTAGAACCGGACCGGAGGTCGAACCGGTTAGGGCCCCGGTTCCCTGTTTTCTGGTTGAACTACGGTTCGGACTGGTTCGACCGCCGGTCCAATTGAGGGGTACAATTTGTAAAATTTGATTATATATTTTGAGATTGTGTTTAATAATAAGTTCATTAGTTGGCTTAGTGGAGTGATTTTTTACTAATAATTAAGTCATCTAGAGTTTAAATCTTTGTCTTGCCATATTTTTTATTAAATTACCAGAATTACTTATCAATTTTTTAATATGCCTTTAATAATCAATTTATTGCTTGATTATTGTAATGAACTGATTCATAGTAAAACCGATCGGGTCGAGCAGTTTTCATCTGAACCGGTCGGTTCAGTCCGGTTTAACTCGGTTTGGTGTGCAAGACAGTAAGTACATGTAAATAGCCCGGTCAAATCGACCGATCCGGTTTTAATAACATTGTTCATTGCCATGAAATAAAGATGTATTTGAAAATAGTAAAACTATATGGGAGGTAATTAAAATAGTGTAATTATACATGGAGATCGAAATGAGAAATATCCCTAAACTACAAATTCGGAAGAGTAATTTCCTTAGAGTTTCAACTCGTGGTAGTATAGATCCATTTTTCATAATTTTCCCTAAATAAATAATTTTTATTGAATTATAATATTATGAATTAACTCTGATTTTTCCAATCATACTTAAAAGTTGTTTGTTTAACTTTTTCAGGCTTTGAATTTTGCCTTCAAAGACTACTTCAAGAGCATGTTCAGCTACAACAAGGACAGGGACGCCTACTGGAAAAGGTTTGCCGGAAACGTGGCGTCCGGTGGCGCAGCCGGAGCATTTTCCTCCCTCTTCGTCTACTCGCTGGACTATGCAAGAACTCGACTCACCAACGACGCCAAGGCTGTGACCAAGGGCGGGGGAAGGCAGTTCAATGGGCTCCTCGACGTCTATAGCAAAACGCTCAAATCAGACGGCATTGCGGGGCTCTACCGCGGCTTCAGCATATCCTGCGTCGGCATCATCATCTACCGCGGCCTCTATTTTGGCATGTATGACACCCTCAAGCCTGTTGTCCTCACCGGAAAATTACAGGTCAGCGTTATACAACTTGATTTATGATAATTTTCACGAAAAATCGAATTATCTGATGATCAAATGCGCGAATGTATATTCATTGAAAAAAATCATAGGCATATAAAATAAAGGGGAAAAACACAAAAGGGGCTCTGAACTACCACTGCTTACCCAATTGCGGCAGAACTACCATGATTTCCAAAAAGGGTGCAATGAAAAAAAAATTGGACTGATTTTCTAAATGAAAATGTACCATTACATTCCAAATCTAATATTATTATAAGACTTAGATTTGTGTGCAAAAATTATCATTTGATTACCAAAAGACGTTATTTTCTTTATGTGTGCAAAATGATATAATTTATTTTGATAACCAAATGATGTAATTTTCGCACACAAATCTAAGTCTTGTAATAATATAGGAATGTGATGGTAAATTTTATTTTAGAAAATCAATCTAATTTTTTTTTCATTACATCCTTTTTGGAAATCGTGGTAGTTCTGACCGCAACTGGATAAGCGGTGATAGTTCAGAGCCCCTTTTGGGTTTTATCCCTAAAAGAAAATATAATCATTAGGACATGATGATTTCTGACAATTCAAATTTACTGATGTTCGAATTTCTTGTTTCTGGCTGGATTCAGGACAGCTTCTTGGCTAGCTTTGCGCTCGGGTGGGTCGTCACGAACGGGGCTTCATTTGCAGCCTACCCCATCGACACGGTACGGAGGAGGATGATGATGACCTCAGGAGAAGCTGTCAAGTACAAGAGCTCGGTGGACGCATTCTCACAGATTGTGAAGAATGAGGGGGCAAGATCACTGTTCAAGGGGGCCGGGGCCAACATCCTCCGCGCTGTGGCGGGTGCCGGCGTTCTTGCCGGGTATGACAAGCTTCAGGTCGGCGTCTTCGGAAAGAAGTATGGCTCTGGTGGAGCTTAGAAGAGAAATGGAGATTTTTTTCTTTATATATAAGATTGATGATGATGAAAATCATACTTTTTAAATTTCGAGGACTTTTTTATGAATTACAATAAAGAAATAATTAGGTTTGACTTATCCTGACTGTAAAATTAAATAGAGCCAAATTAAAACTATGCAGTTTTAATTCGAATCGACTGACGAAATGTGTAAAATAAAAATATATTAATATTTTTAATACCAAAATCACACTCTTTTATTTTAAAACCATTTTAATTTTGTATAAAACCACACTAATTTTGTACAAAACCATTATCCATTAATTTTTTTATTTTAAATGTAATAAAATATTTAATGTGTATTAAAATTATTAAATAATTAGTAAAAATGAACAAATAAATGTCATTTACTATCTCTGTCCTCTTTTACTTGTTATTTTAACACTAAATAACTGAATTGTATATCATATATCTATAACTATCTTAAAAAATAAATATCAATCATTTCATTATCCTAATCAATAAAAAACATCATTATCACAAACCAATACTCCACCAATTTTATCTTTTACGTGAATTTTTAAAAATATATTAAATAATTACCTATTAAATTAGTTCAATAACTAATATTAACATTTTTTTAATTCCTCAATTTAACCGATACATGAGATCAACTTTTTACAATACAAAGATGTCTGGGCTTATTTTGTGAACAAAGCCATGCATTAGAGCGTCTTCAAGTTCGTGGTAAAATGAGTATCTACAAAGGGCGGGGAGGAGAAAGGTGGCGGTGGCTAAACGCTTAGTTTTGCACGGAAGTCCGCAGTGACAAACGGCTTCGAGAAGTCGTCTATGCACGTCATTCGGATACGTTCAGGCGTTGCTGGGTTGTCGAGAGGAAACCATTCAGTGTGGCCAGCTTCGGATCTGGCAGCAATGATAGCATCTTTGATGGCGAAAAACACAGCTGACGCTAAAAAGAAGGGAGGCTCGCCAACAGCTTTGGACGAGTGGATGGCATTCGCATTCGATGAATCCTGAGGATAAAGCAAGACACCATACGTCCAACGTAAGACAGCAATCATTAACCAAAACATGAAACTTAGGGAACGGAGGGCAGGAGAGTATAAGTGAGAAATTTTTTCAAGAGTGACTTATTTTTTTGCTTAGTTTTCTCGGGTTTTTTTCGGTTCTGACTTCTGATTTTTTCGCGGTGCAAAATTATTACAATCTATCACATTTTCGCAATTCCTAACTGTTACAATCTCAGTTGTTTGCTTCTGGCCACACAACTGTGTGTCTCTCATAGGCGGAGCCACTGGGGGCAGTCGCCCCGAATCCCACCAAAAATATCTCTGTCTATGTTAAAAAAATAATAATTTATATATATATATATATATATAATGTCTATGTTTAATTTCAACTAAATTTTTAATTTTGCCTCCAAATTCAACCTAAATTTTGATTCTGTAATTTTGCCCCCGAACAAAAAATCCTGGATCCGTCATGTCTGCCTAGTCGAATTTGCAAGGTGTGGAACTATGAAAAGCCAAGAGATTTTCGCAGTTCCGAACTGTCATATTCTGTTACAATTTGCGATGTGATGTTCTTAGTAACAACACAAATTGATTGTAACAGTTCAGAACTGCGAAAATCTTATATTTTTTCGCAGTTCCAAATCTTACAAATCCGATTGGACAGACATGCAGGCCAAAAACAGACACTTAGATTGTAACTATCGGAAACCGCAAAAATGTGGTAGGTTGTAACCGTTCTGAATCGTGAAAAGATCAAAATTTGCAAATGATAGAAGACTGAGCAAAAGAGTCACTCTTGAAAAAAAATATAGCAAGTGATAGAGCAGCTCAGGAAGAGTTGTCACCTTGAGAAGGGAGACGTTGAATCTGAAGGGAATGTCGTTCACCGACGGAATTTTGTAGCTTCCTGGGCCACATGTATACAAGCATCCGGGAGGAATCCATCTATGTTCCGCATCTCCCCATTTGAGCTCTTCTAATGCGACCCAACCCAGGCCTTGTATAAAGGCTCCTTCTATCTGCATTTTCGAAGAAATCGGTGCCACGTTCGAGCAGAAGAGCACAAGAGAAATTATGAAAGAACTTATGATGCAAGGATATTATGTTAAGTCTGACACTTAGAGAATGTGGATCAGGAGGAAGAGCTCACCTGACCGACATCAATGGCAGGATTTATGGAAAAGCCGAGATCCAACATAACGTCGGCGGACCGGGTATGGAAATCCCCAGCGAGTGTGTCGATTTCAACCTCAGCCACCGCTGCCCCATACGTAAAGTACCTAAAAGGGTTGCCATGGCCAGTTTTCCAGTCGAAGTGAATATCGGGTGTGATTGAAAATCCATGGGCAGAGAGGTCGATTCGGTTCACATAGCAGGTCTTCACAAGCTGACAAGCAAACCAGCATTTAATTAAAATCACTGACGTTATTTAAAAGACTGGCCTTCAGAGACCGAATCCCATGATTAATCTAACAGTGAAAAGCTTGAAGAACGTGTTCCAAAATTAAGAGCAAGATAATTAGGAATGTAAATAAAAATCGATAAAACTACGAATTGAATCAAATCAAACCAAACCGTTGGAATGTTAGTGGTTCGGTTACGGTTTCAAATTTTGAAAAACCGAAGATTAATGGTCTGGTTTTTGATTTTTTTCAAACCGAACCGAAAAGAATTAAAATTTTATATGAAAATTCTCCTATTTAGTAGTTAAATTATTCAATAAAGTTCATCAAAAAATTAACGGAACCGAATCGAACCGTGTGGTTTGATTCAATTTGGTTTTTTAAAACTAGTGGTTTGGTTCGGTTTCAAATTTCTCAAATTACCAACAATTTGGTTTGATTTTTTATCAACAACGGAACTAAACCGAATCGTCACACCCATAAAGATAATGTTTCTGCTTTGAAAAATATGCATCTGTAATGGAAAGAATCGTGCAGCATACCTCAGCAAAGGATGTAATATTATGCTGTTTCGCAATTGGCTCCATTCGCGCTTTTATTTGCTCGCAAGCATCCAGAACAGCAGCGCCATACAGATCAGAACTTGCAGAAGCTGCCGTAGGCGATGCATTAGGAACCTGAACAAGATGCACCAACATAAAGAGTAGTTTAATTATTTTTCCCTTTGTTTTGCTTGATGGAAAGAAGCATATATCAGGTTAGCCATTGTTAGCGTTCGCAAAAGCTTCACACTGATCAAATACATGGTGTCAGAAAAAAGATCAAGTGAGCATTAATCAAACTTATACATACTCCCTCCGTTCCCTAATAGTAACCCTTTAAGGTTAAATCGATTGGATTAAGGAGATGTTAATACTCGTTGTTTAATATGCATGTATTTAATGTATTTTTTAAAATTTTGTGATAAACGTGGTGTATTATTTCTGATGTAGAAAGATTTTTTTATGAACTATGATGATGAAATAATTGATTTCTTATTTTTAAGGTAGATGACCGTGTTGAATGTGTTATGTGGCAAATGAAAATGGATAAATACGAGTTAGTTAAGTGAAAAGTAAAAGATGATAGAAGAGAAAAATTGAAGCCGAGATCTGATTAACAACCTTGTCGGTACTTGTCTCCGATATGAACACCAAGCTGAGAGGGATATTAAATGCAGTGGCTGCAATCTGAGCAACTTTTGTATGCAAGCCTTGTCCCATCTCTACGCCTCCATGAGTGACCAGAACAGTTCCGTCGGTGTACACTTGAACCAGCGCACCTGCCTAAAATGATGAAAAAAATTTGATCAATGCCTCCCTGTTATCAAAGAGCCCAATACGAAATAAATGATAACGAAACCAAAAAAAAAAAAAAGGTGGTACTGTCAAAAGGCCCATAAAGTCGTTGGAATCTTAGCAAGTTCTATCAAAGTGCCAAAAAGGCACTAATAGTTCAGTTGGACATGCCTGATTCATGTGTTTCAATGTGAAAGCGATTCCGAACTTGGTAGGAATCATAGCAAGTCCTCGTTTCCGCCACCTATGGGTTCGATTAAATTGATTCACTTCTTCACGGGCCTTTACGAATTGGGACGACGATTTTAGTTCCTCCCAGATCCTGGGTAATGTGCAGTGCTTGAGCACTTGACCGTAGTGCAGTACGGAACCTTCGCCTTGGAAATTAAGTTCCTGAAGTATCTAAGACATAAGAACCCGACCGGAACAGAGAGACCGCAATGCAAGAAAAACATCGACCATACCCGTATTTCCTCAGGACTCTTATTAAGAACAGTAGCAATTCTTTGTATCCAGTTCTCGCAGATAATCATTCCCTGGGGCCCTCCAAATCCTCGAAATGCCGTGTTACTTGGAAAATTCGTGAAGCAAACAGCTCCTCTGATCCTAATGTTGGGAATCTCGTATAAGTTGTCAGAGTGGAACATAGCCCGCTCAAGGACAGCATGAGATAGATCGATTGTATTTCCTCCATTATTATAAATTTCAAGATCCAGCGCCAGCACTTTTCCATCTTTTGTGAAACCCACCTAAGTAAGAAAATGGCTAACTGGTTAATAATTTATAGCAACGTCGTAACTATAAATTATTGTCAAACACCAAGAAAATCATGGAAGAGTGATAACTATCGAAAGGCGTCAGATTAGCAGAGATACTTGTGAACTCAGAAGTATCCTCAACAAGTAAAATCAGCAATAAAAGCCATTCAGCAACAAAAAAAAATACCTTATATTTTCCCAGGAAACTGTGACGCTGTCCAGTTACCATCATATCCGTGTCCCTATCTAATATGAGTTTAACAGGCTGGTTCAAAATGTAAGACGGGATAGCAGCTGCACCGCAAATGAGTGCAGACCGAGTCTCCTTCCCACCAAAACCTCCTCCAATTCGCTTTGCTTTGCAGACCACTTTGGACATCGGAAGATCAAGAAGTTCAGAAACAAGTTTTTGGTGGTGTTGTGGGGCCTGTATGTATGAAGCGAAAAACAGGTCATTCAAAAATTGAGATGTTGAAAGCGTGATTGTGTTTCATCCAAATGCTGTATGAATTACTATATAATAGAGGTGTCAATAGGTCTCAACCAAAACCATTCGCAAGAAACGAGACACATTTTATCTGAGTCCGAATCCAGACTCAATATTCTTATACGCATAGGACCCAAACCAAAAATCCATTATTTGGACCCATTAGACCCAAATCCATTTTTCAAGTACTCAACTATCAAATAATAAAAATAACACAGAATGGAACTTACTTGGGTAGATGATATTATATGAACTTCATTGCCGCCATCCATTGTCCACACAAAACTGCCATGAGGCTCCAAATAAAAATGCTCCTGACCACCCACTCTGACTTCACCTGCGATGACATTATCACACCGGCCTGATTGAAAACAGCCTTCCACATCTCCCTTTCCTAAATATCTCTGAGTGGTTGGATGAAAGCTTTTAGCTTTGACAGCTTCCTCTATGGATAAAATGGCTGGAAGTTCTTCATACGTTACATTAACTTTTTTGGCTGCGGATCTTGCATTTTCATGAGTATCAGCCACAACAACTCCTATTATCTGCAGGATTAAAGCCGTAACCATCAAAGGAGAGACAACATACGTCAAGAAAATATAAAAATATAGCATAGCATGCATGATCACGGCAAATTTACTACCAATATGGTCCAAGCCTTGACCTATAAACATTTGTAAGGTGGTGTTCCTCCACATGGTGGACCCACATGTTTAATTGCTCTGTACGCGGTGGAGTGTTAGCGAAGACAAAGATGGAGTGTTGCACTCCATCCTATTGATCAGTCATGTCAGTGGAACTTGCCTATAAATAGGCAGTTCCTCTGCCTCATCTCAATCATCCCATCCACGAGAGGAAGAGAGAAAACATCCACGAGAGGAAGAGAGAAAATAGAGAGAAAAACTAGTAAGATAATTTTTCTGGAGAGCGACAAAAATAGTGAGAAAAATATTTTGAGTATTTTCGGGAAACACTTTGAGTGTCAGTTGTCACTATTTTGGGTCTGTCTCAAATCTCTCTTTGTACCCCTGTAATTTTCTAGTGAAAGATTTTATCAGAGTTTGTCCCGTGGACGTAGCCTAATTTAAAGATGAACCACGTTAAATCTGGTGTCATTTTGTATCTGCTTGTTCGATTATTTTATCCGCTGATGTACCTGGGCCTAACAAGTGGCATCAGAGCAAAGGTTGGTGTCTCTAAAAATTCAGAGTATGCTCTATGGTTGCAGCGTAGTCTGATCTTCCACATCAGAAAAGATTTTTTTTTAGACAACCATTCGGGTAGTAATATAACTCGTATATACAGAGTACATACGGGGGCATTGTTCATACGTAAGGGGTACTGTTCATACGTACGAGGGTACTGTTTACTTATACGGAGTTACTATTCACTGCCGGAAAAATTTTAGATCGAAGACTATTGCTGAATTTCGATCTAAATGGAGGCAAGAACAAGCAAGATGATCAGTCTCAGTGGCACAAACTACCACATCTGGAGAAAGAAAATGAAGAATCTCCTATATGTGACGAATCTACATTTACCGGTGTTTGCAACAAGCAAGCCCGAAGACAAGTCCGACAAAGAATGAGAATTTGAGAATGCGCAAGTGTGTGAATATATCACACAGTTTGTTGTTGACAATGTCTACAACCACATTTTTTATGAGTCTAATGCACAAGCTTTGTGGAACAAGCTTGAGGAGTTGTACGCTTGTAAAACCGGAACAACAAATTATTCTACCTAACAAAACTAGTGCAAATAAGATACTAGGAGGGTACCTTTTTGCCGGATCTCCTGAATAAATTTTAAGGGATCGCAGAGCAGTTGTCAAGAATGGGCATAAAGTTTAACGATGAAATGCTTACTCTATTAATGCTAGCCTCATTACCAGACTCTTGGGAGATTCTGAGAATCTCACTTACGGACTCTGCTCCAAATGACAAAGTGAACCTGAAATATGTCAAAGGTGGAATCCTGAATAAAGAGATGAGACGAAGAAATCAAGGTGCCTCTTCATCACACTCAGATGTTCTTATTGCAAATTCCAGGGGAAGAAGGGAGAGCAGGAAATCGAAGCAAAGAAGTACAAGCAGGGGGAAGTCAAACAAGTATGCTAACGTTGAATGTCATCATTGTAAATAAAAATCATATCAAACGATTTTGCAGACAACTCAAGAAGGAGAAGAGTAATGACAAAAGAGGAAAGAATGATGGAGGAAGTGATGATAATGCAACTGTTGCCGAAGAGTTCAACATCGTGTATGATAATGAATTTATCAATCTCATAGCAGACAAAACCTGTTGGGTGATTGATAGTGGAGCTACCATTCACACGACATCTCGAAAGGAGCTTTCTCATCCTACACACCAGGAGATTACGGTGTTGTAAGAATGGGAAATCAATACGTTTCAAAAGTTGCAGGAAAAAGAGATGTTTGCTTGGAGACGGAGAATGGTACCAAACGTATTCTAAGAAATGTCTGACATGTTCCATACATACGCCTGAACTTGATCTCTGTTGGTAAATTAGAAGATGAAGGTTTCTGCAACACCAATGGCCAATAGAAACTCACCAAAGGCTCTCTTATTGTGGCAAAAGGTAAGAAAGAAATGGAGTTGTATAGACTACAGGCGAAGCTCTCCCAGGATGCTGTAAATGCAGTTGAGAATGAAAGTGCCATTAAATTATGGCACAAGCGCCTCGGTCACATGGGTGAGAAGGGAATGAGGAGTTTGGCCCAGAGAAATGTCTTATCTGGATTGGATCAAGTCCATTTGAAGAATTGTGCTTATTGTCTAGTAGGGAAACATAACAGAGTCTCTTTCAAAAGCTCCCCTCCTTCACGAATGGCGAATGTGCTAGATTTGATTCACTCATTTCTATGCGGTCCGATTGAAAGGTCACTCGGTGGTGCTCAATACTTTGTGACTTTTATTGATGATCATTCAAGGAAGACATATGTGTATCTTTTGAAGAGAAAGGATCGAGTGCTAGACGTTTTCAAACAATTCATAACACTCATGGAGAGGCAAAACGGCAAGAAACTGAAGTGCATCCATACAAATAATGGAGGAGAGTATACTGGGCCGTTTCATGCTTTCTGTCAACAACATGGAATTCGACATCAGTCTACACCGTCAAAAACACCGCAGTTGAATGGTCTTACTGAGAGGATGAATAGAACTTTGATGGAGAGAGTGAGATGCATACTCTCACATGCAAAGTTGCCCAAGACATTCTGGGGAGAAGCTCTATTAGCAGCAGTTCATGTGCTGAATCTTTCACCATGTGTCCTTCTATAGCATGATACTCCAGAAAGAGTCTAGTCGGGAAAAGATACTTCCTATGATTATTTGCGTGTGTTTGGGTGTAAAGTCTTTGTCCACATTCCCAAGCATGAAAGGTCCAAGCTTGATGTCAAGACACAAGAATGTGTGTTTATTGGCTATGGTCAAGATCAACTTGGCTATAGGTTTTACGATCCTATTCAGAAGAAGCTTATCAGAAGTCGTGATGCTGTGTTTGTTGAAGATCAAACTATTGAGGATATTGGAAAAACTCAGAAGAATGTCTCTGAGTATAATGGAGGTTCAACAAACTCGAATTCAAATTCTACACCGACGGTGCCAAGGGAAGATGGAGATGAAGTATAAGATGATCAGCCTAGGATAAGTGATCATGATGCTCCCATTGAGGCTGAACCAGTAAATGTCAATGACGATGATCATAGTAATAATGATCAGCCTCAACAACCACCAGCAGGAGATTCACCAATCCGCACAAGATCTGACAGAGTTGAGCGACAGTCCACGAGATATCCCAGAGATCAGTTTGTGTGCATAACAGATGAAGAAGAGTCGGAAAGCTTTGAAGAAGCTATGTCCGATGATCACAAGGAGTGGAATGCAGCCATGCAAGATGAGATGAAGTCCTTGCATGAGAACAAGACATTTGAGCTGGAGAAGTTGCCTAAAGGCAAGAAAACCTTGATGAGATAGAAGTGCCAAGAAGTTGTGGTTATCACAAGCGAAGTACATTGAGAAGGTACTTCAGAGATTTAACATGAACAAGGCTAAAACGGTTAGTTGTCCTCTTGCTAACCATTTTAGATTGAGTTCCAAGCAAAGCCCTTCTACGGGTCAGGAGAAGGAGGAGATGGATAAAGTTCCATATGCTTCAGCGGTTGGAAGTTTAATGTATGCCATGGTATGCACACGACCAGATATTGCTCACTCAGTTGGAGTTGTAAGCAGGTTCCTTTCAAATCCTGGAAAGGAACATTGGGCTGCAGTAAAGTGAATTTTTAGGTATTTGCGCAGTACTTCCAAAATGTGTTTATGTTTTGGAAATGGAAAACTTGTATTAGTTGGTTACACAGATGCAGATATGGCTGGTGATGTTGACTCAAGAAAGTCTACATCAGGATACCTGATTACTCTTGCAGGGGGAGCTGTGTCACGAAAATCAACACTACAGAAGTGTGTTGCACTATCAACAACCGAAGCAAAGTTTATTGCAGCAACGGAAGCCTGTAAGGTGTTGCTGTGGATGAATAAATTCTTAAGTGAACTTGGATTC
This sequence comes from Kalanchoe fedtschenkoi, assembly GCA_002312845.1. NCBI lineage: Eukaryota > Viridiplantae > Streptophyta > Magnoliopsida > Saxifragales > Crassulaceae > Kalanchoe > Kalanchoe fedtschenkoi. The sequence continues at coordinate 5,753,023 of NQLW01000011.1, forward strand.
CAGCAGGAGAAATATCAACTATTTAGTGACAGCCAGAGTGCAACTCATCTTGGAAAGAATTTCTCGTTCCATTCGAGATCAAAACATATCGATGTGAGATATCACTGGATTAGAGATGTTTTGGAGAAGAAGCAATTACAGCTTGAGAAGATCCATGCAGATGAAAATGGATTAGACATGTTGACAAAGATTTTACCAAGAGAGAAGTTTGAATGCTGTCGATCAGAGGCTGGAATGGTGGATCCCTCCATGTGATCGGGAGGGGAAGATTTGTAAGGTGGTGTCCCTCCACATGGTGGGACTCAAATGTTTAATTGCTTTGTACGCGGTGGAGTGTTGGCGAAGACAAAGGTGGAGTGTTGGACTCCATTCTATTGATCAGTCATGTCAATGGAACTTGCCTATAAATAGACAGTTCCTCTGCCTCATCCCAATCATCCCATCCACGAGAGGAAGAGAGAAAATAGAGAGAGAAATTAGTAGGATAATTTTTCTGGGGCATGACAAAAATAGTGAGGAAAATATTTTGGGTATTTTCGGGAAACACTTTGAGTGTCATTATTTTGGATCTGTCTCAAATCTCTCTTTGTACCCACTGTAATTTTATAGTGGAAGATTTTATCGGGATTTGTCCCGTGGACGTAGCCTAATTTAAAGGTGAACCACGTTAAATCTGGTGTCATTTTGTGCATGCTTGCTCGATTATTTTATCCGTTGCTGTACCTGGGCCCAACAACATCAAGTAAAGAAGAAATGCATGCACAACAAGAGCCTCAAACAAATCCTTAGACTCCCTCGCTCAAAAGGAAAAATGTGACAACTGTTTTACCTGCCCGGCACAAGTGACAAATTCTGAAGCAAAAAGTTCTTCGTCACCAATTTTGTTCATGCCCGGAACATCATTAGCCGTGAATAACCCTACATATCCAGGGACGAGCTTGGCTTCTGCATCATCTATCGAAACAATACGAGCATGTGGTTTTCTGCTTAAAACCAAAGCAGCATGTAAACCATTTGGAGGCATTGGAGTATCATCCGTGTACTCAGCCTCACCTGTGACCTGGATAACAGTTGGAGAACAGCTATGTAAACAAGCATTGCATACTAGACGGCTATGAAGGAATCAGTGTGTGACATTTATCCCGACTTTACTGAAAGTAACGCTCAGCTAGTACCTGAAGTCTAGCTGAAAGATGAACTTCCGGAAGCCCCACAGAGGTGCCATTCTTTCTGATTTCATAATCCTGGATTCCAGTAACATTAGGCCTATGAAATGGCTGTATAGCAGACATATGAGAAGGCTGCACTTTGGTGGTGAAGTGTTCTGCGCCATCCATTTGATGAGACACCCAGAGAAAGAACTTGAAGAAGAAACTTAGAGTTAACGATCTTCGGAATTCCACCATGCCCCCAGGAGCATCCTCTTTGAGCACTATGTCTTTCTCTATGACTTTCAGCGCACCCGCGCATAAGTCCTGATCCCAGGTCTTCCCGATCAAATAATCCTTAGTATCCGATGCAGATATAGACAAAGGGGCGACCCCACCGTAGACGATTGATGCATCAGACACTATCCACTTCTGATCTTTTAATTCCAAAAGAACTCGCATTCCAGCATTCACTATCGCGATATCATCATCCCTCCGGTGTGCCTGTTTGAATTCTTTCATGTATTCAAAACGCCTGGTCCATGGTAAAAACACTGACAGTAAGATCTCATCCGGTGCAAGGTCGACTTTTCGATAACCCAGGAAGAATTTGTCAGCTGGGGTAGTCCTTATATTTCCTACAGAATCTATTATCCTAAACTCTGCTCGTGCAGCCATCCATAAAGGATTCAAGTCCGATATTGGACTAGCAGTACAAATGTTCCCGCCTACAGCTGCAACATTTTTTATCTGTGTTCCGGCAAAATATTTTATCTGTTCGATGAAAGCTTTACAAGCTGATGTTTCATGCGGATCACGTTCAGAGACGATCCTCCTCATTTTGTTTAGAAGCTGAGACAGTCTTACAGCAGATCCTATCACCAACCCGTCAGCATCCACCGCCAAGACATTCAACTCGGGCACATGCGTTAAAGCTATCAGAACGCGATATGGCAATCTCTTCAACCTCATCTCAATCCCCACTTCTGTATTGCCTACGACAAACTTAGCGTCCGGGTACAGCTTTTTCAAATCCAACACATGTTGGAGTTTTAAAGGGCGGTGCCATGCTAGACCACCGACTCCACTCAACTTCAAGGTATAGGGTTTTCTCAATACGAGTTCAGGGGGGAAAATATGCTCTTTGTCTGAGTAGGTGCTTCCATCTATATCCGTGTAAGATTTAATAACATGCTTCTTAACACACTGTGTACTTCTTTCGTCAGTCTCTTTAGCCTGTCGACTTTCAGAGCCACAAGAACATGGTTTTCCGGTTGAAGGGCAGATGAACTCCCCATTAGAGTTTGGTGAAGAAGCACCAGTGTATAATGCATCATCGGTTTTAGCGAAGACTTGGAAAGCATCTACTATAGGTCTGTAACCAGTGCATCTGCACAGATTTCCCGCAAGACTTTCCTCAATCTCTTCAGTTGTTGGTGGGGTTGAACTGGACCTCAGTAACGCGTACATGGACATAATGAAACCAGGTGTGCAAAATCCACATTGAGACCCGTGCGCCGATGCTAAAGATTCCTAGAGGAATAAGAAATAGTTCATGAGCATCTAGAATAATACCAAAGTAGAGTTCAAGCTCAAACATCTGAAAGTATAGCCATCATGACTGGACAAGCTCCAAAACATTAACATGTCATCGCATAACTGATCATCTCCCTTAGCACCCCCAAGTACAAAATGGTGCACGAAGGAGAGCACGATAATATCGAAGTTAATTGCAGCACAATGCAACAAACATTGCTTGTGTAAGATTTGAAATTGTGAGAATTCCATGCTTGCAAAGAAGATATCCATCCTTGTCGAAAAGAAACATGTCTAATTTTATCTAGGCACTTAGGAACATTGAGATAAGACATCAAAACACCTGAACTGGGTGGAGCCCTTTCCTGCGGTTCCCTACTCCCTCTACGGTGATCACATGCATTCCCTCAACGGAATACAAAGGAGCCAAGCATGCGTTTACGGAAATATGCCTACATATATGCAAAGAACAACATTTTTGTCATAAATTGAACCCGATACTTAATAGGAGGAATCAACGCCAAAATTAGACACGAGATCAAGCACGTGATCATATATTCAAGCAGGTGGGTGCTGGAGAGAAATGACGTGAATTGTTCCACCGGAAGCATGTTCACCCATTGACTGTTGCAAAACAAGCCATTTTCTGCGTGCTGATATTTTAAGTAGAATTAAATTGTTCGGTAATCTTATTACATCAATTATACGTACATACTTCATCGTACTTGATTTTTTGACAAATATAAGGTTAGGGTGTGGATACAATTGAAATAGAAAATGGTGCATACTCAAACACGAATATTGCAGCATGAAATGAACAGTTGCAAGACGATTGAGTCAATGAAACTCACACACATTTCTTCACTCTCATATCATAGTATGATACCATTACTGTGCAAGCACCGCATCCTCCTTCACCACATCCCAGTTTCGTCCCTGTCAGTCCAATGTCTGTACACCAGAGTAACACCAGAGAAAAAACATCATAACAATTTCCACCAAGATTCTTTGTTTGCTACAAAACCAGAAGATAAAGGATCCAAATCGGATATAAGGACTTCAAATGAATCTAAAAGTTCAAAAATCAAGAAGCAAGCTAAATCTGAAAGGAAAGCAAAGGCATATTCCTCACTGATGGGATAAGCCGATAAAGCACATAATACTTATACAGTTCCTTCGACTTCCTGGAACTCCTCATAACTTTCTACTTAGAGCAGTGGAGCACAGCAAACACTCCAAAAAAACGGACATCCATGCTTGGCAGGTTTGAAAAAAAGAGAACAACAACCAATTGACAAAGGACTAAAGCTCTCTCTACTGATCAAGATGACCGCACCGGCTACTAGCCACAGCAGCCATTTCAACGAATTCACAATCTCAGACACTATTGCCAGATCAATCCTACCCCATTCCACAGCATAGCAAGTCCCACAGTTCTTGCAGTCAAACCTCCAGCTCCAAGCACACGAAATTGCTCCCACTTTTCCAGCCACAGGCACAACAACATACCCCATCTGTCATCTCTTATTTCACTTAACTAACACATATTTACCCACTTTTACTTGTCACTTAACAATTCCAATGCACATTTAACACTGTCATGTACATTAAAAAGTAAAAAATTAATTACTTCATCATCACAATCCACAAAAAAATCCTCCTGCACCAGTAATAGCACACCACATTCTACCTTTTACACGAAATTTAAATAGAATACATTAAATACTCATCTCTTGAATTTGTTCGGCCACTGGTATTAATATCTTCTTAATCCATACTATTAGAGGACGGAGAGAGTATATCTCAATGTTGCATAGAAAATTGTATGCATCATACTGTTAGACGTATATGTACCTTTTTGTATTTTCCCCATTCTGTAAGGGGTTTTGTGCATATTTAGTAATTCCTATACGTGTATATATTCAGGCCAATAGCTCTCATATGGAATACAAGTGTTATTCATAACATGGTATCAAGAGCCAGAATTAGGGTTAGGTTTTTCTCCTAATCGTCGTTCCTGTGTGTTTGCACTTGCTCGTATAATTCGCCGTCATTCGTCAATTTCTTCTTGTCGTTCGTCGTTGCTGTTTCAATATGGCGTCTTCTACTCCTCCAGCTCTTTCGTCGGGTGGTGTGCAGATTATGCGATGTCCGGTGCTTTTCAATGGCACTAATAATTGTGATTGGGTTCGTCGCATGCGGCTGCATATGCGCGGTCTTCGTCTTTGGGAGTTTCTTACTGGTGATTTATCTTGTCCAAACTTTTCCTACTCCTCCTACCATGCCTGTGATTCCTGATGGCGCTGATGAGACTGCGAAGAAGAAATTAATTGCTGATTATGATGACGATGTGGCATCGTATGAGTCTCAGTTTGTTGCCTATAGGACATGGTTAGATGAAGATGCTCGTGCTGCTTCTATTTTTGTTGCTAATATGGAGGAGCGCCTTTCTGCAGATATTATTGACTTCGATCAGGCACGTCAGATGTGGACTTTTCTTCGTAATCGTTATGAGCCTACGGGTCAGTCTACTTACATTACTGCTCTACGTCAGGAGCAACTGTTACGGCAGGGTGAAGCTACAGTTGAAGAGTTCTTTGACCAGATATCCGAGGTGTGGCGTCAGCTTGATTCTATTGGTCCTCTACTGTCACCTAGCACTTGTGAGTCTTGTAAGGCTCAAAAGATTGCTCTTGAGACTCGTCGCACTTATGATTTCTTAACCCGTCTTCGTGACGAGTTTGAGCAGCTTCGTGCTCAGCTTATTGCTCGAGAGCCTTGTGTGTCTATGATGGAAGCTCTTACTGCTGTTCGTAATGAGGAGATACGTCTTCGTATTGCAGGTCTTTTGCAATGTCCTTCAGTCTTGGCCGTTCACTCTTCTGATTCTAAGATTTCCGCCCCTCCACATGCAGCGCCTCCTTTAGGTGGGAGCTCTTCTGGGAGTGGAAGGGGTAGTGAATATCACTGTGACTACTGTGGTAAGGATAATCATGTGGAGGCATTCTGTTTCAAGAAGAAGAAGGCTCAGTCTCGTCGAGGTGGTCATTCCTCACAGGGTTTAGGCAGTACTGGTAGTTCTGCTACTGGAGATTCACAGCGGAGTTCTGTTAGTTCCGAGACACAGAAGATGCTCATGTCGTTTCGTCGTATAGCTGCCTCTACACCTACAGGCGCTGCTGGTTCTGTTATTTAGCCTTCTGCACCACCAGGTTCTGCTACTGTTTTTCAGACTTCTTCTTCAAATACTTTTCCATGGATTCTTGATTCTGGTGCTTCTTTTCATATGACTCCTGATAGTACCAGTCTTTCTTCCATTCGTACTCCATCTATTCCAGTCACTGCTCAGACCGCAGATGGATCGACTCTCTGTTGCAAGACAGGGCACTTTTTTGTCTTCCTCTTTTCATGTTCCTGCTGTTTCTTATGTTCTCAAACTGACCATGCAGCTTATCTCAGCTGGCTTGCTCACTGATCATGGTTGCCGTGTTATCCTTGATTCTGACTCTTATTGTGTTCAGGATCGCAGCACGGGTCTCCTAGTTGGTACTGCCCCTGTCGCCGTGATTCTCAGCGTCTTTGGGAGCTTGACTGGCTTCGTCTTCCTTCTGCTGCTTCAGCCAGTCTAGTGGGATCAACTTCTTCTGCATCGTCTTTTGCTCAGTGGCATCATCGTTTGGGGCATCTTTGTGATTTGCGTCTATTTACATTAGTTTGTCGTGGTCTTCTTCCATCTGTCTCTGGTGATGTATCTTTGGATCTGTGTCAAGGTTGTAGGCTTGGCAAACAGCTACAGCTTCCTTATTATTCTAGTGAGTCAGTGTCGGAGCGTCCTTTTGATCTTGTTCACTCTGATGTATGGGGTCCGGCTCCTTTCGTCTCGCAAGGCAGTCATCGATATTATATCATTTTTATAGATGATTTTTCTCGCCACACATGGATTTATTTTATGAAACATCGTAATGAGGTTTTATCTATCTATAAGACTTTTGCTACCATGATCCGTACTCAGTTTGACACTGCTATTAGGGTTTTTCGTGCTGACTCTGCTGGGGAGTATCTTTCTGCAGCTCTTCGCCAGTTCCTTTCTGAGCAGGGCACCCTTGCTCAGTTCTCTTGTCCTGGTGCTCATGCTCAGAATGGTGTCGCTGAGCGCTAACATCGTCATCTGCTTGAGACTACTCGTGCTCTTATGATTGCTTCTTCTGTTCCACCTCTACGATACGCTCTTCGTGATCGTCAGTCGATCCGGCCTCCAAATCGTCTTGGTTTTGCTGGCATTGTCCTTTCTGAGCCAACTACACCGTGATGCCATTCATCATCAGGAATGGCAGCATGCGATGGCAGAGGAGATTGCTGCACTTGAGCGCACTGGCACATGGGATCTTGTACTTATTCCCCCACATGTTCGTCCTATCACTTGCAAGTGGATTTATAAGGTTAAAACCCGCTCTGATGGTTCTCTTGAGCGCTACAAGGCTCGCCTTGTGGCTCGTGGTTTTCAACAGGAGCATGGCCGGGACTATGATGAAACATTTGCTCCTGTGGCTCACATGACCACTGTTCGTACCCTTCTTGTTGTGGCCTCTGTTCGTGAGTGGTCTATCTCTCAGCTTGATGTGATTAAACCTTTTCTTAATGGAGAACTCCGTGAGGAGGTGTATATGCAGCCACCACCTGGGTATTCTGTTCCTGAGGGTATGGTTTGTCGTCTTCGCCGCTCTCTTTATGGCCTTAAGCAAGCCCCTCACGCTGGTTTTAGCGTTTTACTTCAGTAGTCACTGCTGTTGGTTTTTCTGCCAGTACTCATGACTCTGCACTCTTTGTCCACACTTCATTTCGTGGTCGGACTCTTCTCCTTCTTTACGTTGATGACATGATCATCATTGGAGATGACTCTCAGTATATTGCCTTTGTGAAGACACGTCTCAATGAGCAGTTTCTTATGTCTGATCTAGGTCCTCTTCGTTATTTTCTTGGGATTGAGGTTTCCTCCACACTTGAGGGTTTCTACCTGTCTCAAGAAAAATACATTCAGGATCTTCTTGATCATGCTTCTCTCACTGATCACCGCACTGTTGAGACTCCTATGAAACTTAATGTTCATCTTCGCGCCACCGATGGTGAGCCCCTTGCAGATCCCACTCGTTATCGGCACATTGTTGGGAGCCTTGTTTATCTTGGTGTCACTCGTCCTGACATTTCCTATTCTGTACATATCCTAAGTCAGTTTGTTTCGGCTCCCACTCAGCTCCACTATAGTCATCTTCTTCGTGTTTTGCGATATCTGCGTGGGACTATATCTCGTCGTCTGTTTTTTCCTCGCTCCAATACTTTACAACTCCAGGCATATTTGGATGCTACTTGGGCTAGTGATTCCTCTGATTGCCGATCTCTTTTTGCCTATTGTGTTTTTCTTGGTGGTTCTCTCATTGCTTGGAAGACTAAGAAGCAAACGGCAGTTTCTCGCTTGAGTGCAGAGGCTGAGTTGCGTGTCATGGCTCTTGTCACAGCAGAGATTACTTGGCTACGGTGGCTACTTGAGGATTTTGGTGTTTCTGTTTCTATGCCGACTCCCCTTTTGTCTGATAGTACAGGTGCTATCAGCATTGTTCGTGATCCAGTGAAGCATGAACTCACTAAGCATATTGGCGTTGATGCTTCTTACACACGAGCCCAGACACAGAATGATATTATTACTCTTCGATATGTGCCTTCGGAGCTTCAGTTGGCAGACTTCTTCACTAAGGCACAAACAAGAGCTCATCACCGTTCTATCTCTCCAAACTCAGTGTTCTTGATCCACCTTGAGTTTGAGGGGCATTAGACGTATATGTACCTTTTTGTATTTTTCCCATTCTAGAAGAGGTTTTGTGCATATTTGGTAATTCCTATACTTTATATATTCGGGCCTATCGCTCTCATATGGAATACAGGTGCTATTCATAACACATACAACATAAGTCACTAGAAATTATAAACCGCCAGTAACATAAAATAATTAACCAAGCTAGCGTGCAGCTCCAACTCCATCAGCTCAGTCCATCACAGCAAGCAAACATTTTTCTAACTAAATAACAGTTAACAATTGATCAAGCCCAATCCCTCTGTGGTTTTTTTTCAACACAGTTCAACTGACAGAGACATAAATGCATACCTCTAAGGTACTCCAAAAGAGTCATGTGAGCCAAGCCATCAGGCAGCACCTTCCTCAACCCGTTAACATACAAGATCGCCTCCGGCGTGCCTTCAGATCCCGCCACTTCAACTCCCGCCTCTCTCACCAGCGACCCCATCACCGATCAACCAAACACTCACTTGTTTTCAACACCCCCAGTCTCCCAACAGAGCATCAGACACACAACCTCGGATTTCGATCCACCGAAAAACTCCAGGACTGTGAAAGTTGAAACTTTTATACCTTAAATTAATCGAGCAACGTGGAATAGTTGGGTCGTTGTCAGGTCCAACTAATCCGGAGGAGTGGCGGTGGGGGACGGAAAAAAAGGAAGAAATCGAGCGCCAGAAAAACGACAAGGAAAAAGGGGGTCTGAGGCGGATTAAAAATTCGAAATTGATCCATACGATTGGACATCCGGTGGTAGACTGGTCGTCGTCGTCGTCCCCATGAGGTGGTCGGGTGAGCTGATTCAGATTCGATTCTATGGTTGTGCTTGAATCCAGAATATTCATAATGTATAAAAAGAATAATTCTCCAAGATTTTACTATCATAATTAATAAAAAAATAATTTTATATAAATATTTTTTAATTAATTATTTTTGTTATATTGTTTTGTGCAAGATATTTTTTTTATGATAAAATGATATAATTTTTACACACAAATCTAAATCTTATAATAATATTAGTTTTGGAATGTAATAGTGAATTTTATTTTAGAAAATCAGTTCAATTTTTTTTCATCGCACCTTTTTTGAAAATCATGGTAATTGTGATAACAATTGGATAAGCGGTGATAGTTCAGTACTTCTTTTAATTTTTTTCCATAAAATTAAATGAAAATCAAATTTAGGATTAATGGCACGTGAGTTTTTAAATCCAACACATCGACCGGTTATTCACTGTTAAAAATAAAATAAAATGAATTTTTATGTTGGTGCAACGGACAGGGTATTGTCTAATGACTCTAATGTTTCAGGGAGGTGTGCGCGAGCTGGCCGCAGTGAGTAAGGACGTCACTATCAAGGTGAAAATGGGTGTGCGGTCCCTGTCAATCGCAAATAAATAAATAAATAAATTTATGTTTAATTTATTTTACATGTATTTTTTTTTTATGTTTAATTTAGCTAAAATGAAGAGACGTGTTGGAATTTCTTGCATTATTTTTATTTGATGGAGAGACGTGTTTGGATTTGGGACTCTAAATACGTAGCTTCTTTGCACCATTCCCTTTCGATTAACAAGGTTAATAATCAAATTGATGGTATTCATAGTTAAAATTGTAACTGAATTGAAAAAATTTTGACGAATAAATTAAAGTAACCATTTCAAAACCATCGCACCCACTTGTATTGTAAATACAACTGATGTATAAAAAAAATCTTGTAAGTGTTTATATAAGAATACTTACTCATCAATACCATATTTTTGCAATGAGTTCAGACTGTTATCTTTATGTTAACATATTGTTCAGCAAAATATCACATTTCATTATATTAAATCAATTGATTTGTAAAATAAGACGGCTCAAACACAATTATCATTCATATTTATCAATTTGGTGGAATGTGTGTCACAAAACTCAAATTGTCAATCCGTCACAATGCACGGTATAAAATTGTATGAATCACCATCTAATTTTTTGGTATTTTTCATCTTCAATTCTTAGCGTGAATGCAAGAAAATACAAGGATTTTTTTTATTCACTTATTATGTCCATTTGTGAAACATCAATTTTGATGGAATTAGTAGCAATGTCGTTTATATGATTTTTTGCTTCTTCTGTACATTAGAATTTATTAATTATGTTTAAACTATAGCTGAATGAAAATACTTATTAAATTTAGTGAAAAGAGCAAAGTTTATATAATTGTCTTACTAATATATTTTTCTTGGTCTTTATTTATTTGTCTAAGAACTTATTTTAGTCAAAGACTCAACATTATCAAAAGATATATTTTGCGGTCAAAATATGCTAACTAGAAAATTAGTTGGGAGTTTTAGCCATTTTTCATCAAACTTACCGTCAAAATAGATATTCTGTGATTAAAGTATCTCATAAATAATATTCTTTGTATTACAAAAAATCACTTCCAATTTGGATGAATATGACTGAAAACTTGCCGGAAACATACATATAAGTTTCCGTCCACATATTATTTAACCGCAAAAAGCGTTTTTTTTTATAGTGTCTTTTAAATTTTGTTAAATTTCTCTGTTGAACTTAGTTAGACTTACAGACTTTGATTTTTAATAGCATTGTCCAAAAGTTATAAACTTCACATCATCATGCATTATCTCCTGGGGATCTCGAGGAGGATCTGTGGATAAGCTAATAAAATTGATCGACTTGTTCTCCAATGCTTCCGGGCATAGATTCAATCCGGAAAAGACTTATATCTATTTCGGAAAAGGTATTAATCAAAAGAGAAGGGAGAGAATTTGTGGGCTTTCTGGCTGCAAGGAAGATGGCTCTCCTGTTAATTACTTAGGCGTTCCAATTTTCAAAGGAAGGCCTCCGATTCAATATTTTAATGGGTTGATTGCGGGGAGGTTAGCTGGGTGGAAATTAGGGGTGTTCACTATACGGTTAAAATCGTTAACCGAACTCGGTTAACCGAGAAATTTGGTTCCGTTAACCGAAAAATTCGGTTCGGTTAACGGGTAAGGTTATTTGTATTTTCGGTTAACCGATTAACCGAATAAAAATAAAAGTATTAATATTAAATATAAAAAATTATAAAAATCATATTAATATTAAATATCAAAATGAAATATAAAAAATATAAAATCATTAATATTAATAAAAATTAAATATAAAAATATTGAATATAATATTAATATTAATTTAACCAAATTAATTGAATTTTCGGTTATTCGGTTAATCGGTTAAAATAACCGAAATTAACCAAATTTTTAATTAACCGAAAATTCAGTTCGGTTAATAATTAATACTTTTGATGGTCGGTTAACCGAATCGGTTAATCAAATAAAGAATTCGATTGGTTAATAACCGAATGTTCACCACTATTGGAAATCTAAATTGTTGTCTGCTGGTGCTAAACTGACTCTTGTTCAGACAACGATTACTTCCATGCCTATCCATTGTATGGCAGCGACAAATGTGCCGAAAGGTGTGCTGGTGAGGATTGAGAAGATTTTGTGGGATGCAGGGGAACAGAGGCGGAGGCATTAGATTGGAATGGATAGGATGTTTAGGAGGTATGCCGAAGGGGGTTTGAATTTCTGCAAAA
>NQLW01000011.1:5776139-5788189 GCA_002312845.1 Kalanchoe fedtschenkoi
TGTGTTGCGGAGCTCAGGCGACCTTGTCCGGCTGATTTCTTCAGTTTCGAGTAGTCAATTCACGTATTGGAGTTGGAGAATTTTGGTTCTTTTTCCGCTTCCATCACTATCTATATTTACCAATTTACTTGCTATTCAAAGGAGCATTGTTGGTGAGGTTGGCTGTAAGTTCTTCTTGGTAATGTTGTTGATAATTCTTTATCAATAGTTGAAGTCCTTTTACATCTAAAATGTGGTATAGGCTAGAAAGCTCTGACTGAAATGTGTGATTTGGGCGGATTTGTTAGGCTTAGGCTCCATGTCTACTGAAGAGTGGGCATGTCTGAGAAGAGTAAGAAGTCTGTCAGCTTCACTAACAGACTAGTTACTAGGTGATTGTCTTGTATATGTCATTGTCTTTATCACATTGTGAGTCTTCAATGGCAGGTCGGCATTGTGAAGTTATGATGAATCTCTTGGATCTTTTCTGATATAATTGTTTTCTTATTTAGGGATAGATCCAAGACCTGGAAAACTGTATGAATACCCTTTAATTGAACACTCGTCAAATTTTCCATACGCATGACTTCGTTGCCGTTTGTTTATTATTCGGATCTGAAACCTATTTCCTTGCATTGTGTCCGTTGCTCCTGACAATCGACAGCTAGTCAAATATTTCTAAAATATACATTCTGAAAATATCCTATCTACCTATAGATGGCTAACTTTACATTGAAGGATGGAAAATGATTCATTTGACAATGCACGATAGTCTTATTGACAATGTTTAGTTCCTAGCATCGTGGATGGTGATCTGAGGTTGTTTGCCCAAACTTAAGTTCTCAATATCCAGGCACATGGTTTTCTTATTTGTTTGCGGCCGCAGATGTATTATTATGAAATTTTTTATAATTCTGCAGCTGCTTTGTTTTTTTATTATTTTGCTTCTGACAGTCTGTCTTGTTCCCATGGCTTTGATTGTTTCTACCCTCTTATTTGTTTGCGGCCGCAGATGTATTATTATGAAATTTTTTATAATTCTGCAGCTGCTTTGTTTTTTTTTTATTTTGCTTCTGACAATCTGTCTTGTTCCCACGGCTTTGATTGTTTCTAGGTGGTAGATGCTGGTGCTCGGTCACTAAAAATGATTATCAATCAAAATTTGCTCCCAAGTATGAGTTCTTTCCAGGAAAGCAAATGGATTTCATTCTTTCTTTGATGAATAATGAGAATGAAAACCTTAACGGACTGGGTTTAAGCATCATAACCCATTCATGCAAGACCAGTGTAGATCAGAAGACATTATGTGAAGCTGGCATTAAGAAGAAAATTATTGATCTTCTTAATGGTTCCATAAATATGAGAGATGCATGTTTAGAGTCTCTTACAACCCTCATTAATGCCAATACTGAAGTCATTGCACAACTAGAGACCCCAGTATGTGGAACGGCATTAAGTTCTATAAAACAGCTGACCAATGATAAGTCTCCTCGAACGAGGTTACTTGCTTGCTCATTCTTAACAGTTTTGAGGAACTCAGACCCTACTCATCTGCAAGATGCAAGTCATAAAATCAAACTGATGCAGACCTTACTTGAACTTGTTGATGATGCTGGTCAAGTCGGGGAAGATGCCTTGTTTGTTTTGTCAGACCTAATTGCGAACAAAGAGGACATACAGAGTCTACCTTATGATGTAGATGCTGTTGACAGACTCTGTAGTCACTTTTCGAATAATCCTTTATCTGCCAAGAGGCTCAATGGAATATTACTGGCACTGGCGGGGCTTTGCTCAGTGCAGGAAAGCTGCAGGTCTAAACTACTCTTGTACACACAGGTCAGTTTAGAATAGCTTTTCTTATGATAGGACTCAGCACCATTGTGTAATACATTCCAGTGGCGATCTTAGGTAGTATGGCTTGTTTTTATGGCATAAGAAGTATCAGTTTCTTCTTCTTGTTCTTTACTCACTTGCATGCATGAAATGTAAATAGTCACCTTTGAAATCTCATGAATGCAGGCTCTGAACTGGATAACTGATGCACTCACTGATGACAATCCTGAAGTACGTGCTGCAGCTTGCATTTGTTTGAGAAACCTCTCCCGATCAGTCCAGGTTCGTTGTTAACACCATATGATAACATTTTAGGAGTTTATCTCGTCTGAGATTTCCACTAATATAATGTCCTTCAGTTTGTAAGTACAGGTCATTATATGGCTGAAAAGACAATCAAGTCCTTGGTTTTCCTTTTATATGATGTGTCGCATTCCGTCCTGGTAGGCTATACAATATTCTTCATCTTGATTATCTTATAGGCTGTCTGATCCTGACCATTCCATCTGTGATATTAAATACATTTTTTGTAGCTGAGACTGAGAAATGGCTGCTTAGTTCCGAACCTAAATCATGACATGCGGCATGTTCGAATCCCAACTAATTAATTTCGTCAATGATATATTGTACGGTTCAACTGCTTGAAAAAAGTTCCAACATTAAAAAATATATATATTGATGCTATCTAGCGTTTTCTTACAACCTTCGATTTGTTTTTGTTTTCACCAAACAGATTGAATCATCATGTCGCTATGTGAATTGCTCAATCTGTATGCTTAGCCTTTACAAATATACGCACATGCGTCACACTCCTACTTTGACCTCTTCTTCAACAATGTGTATAACAAAACTATTATTTTGCTGAAGTGTGCTTGTGAGAGCGGTAGCCATACACTTGAGATATATTGGTTTATATTTTCTTTCAAGAGGTCAAAGCAACAAAAATCTCACTGCTTTGTCCTTATTCATCATAAATCCATAGATTTATTTTTCAATTCGTCCTCATTCCGCTATTTAATTTCGATTCTACCCTACTTGGCTATTTCGATTTTGCCCCATTTTACAAAATCGAGAATGATATTGGCGGTTTGGTTGGAGAAAATCGGAAATGACATTCTCGGTTTGTTGTGATGGCAAACATGTGCAAGACCTCTTCTGAGCAATTTGGGGATGACATTCCCGGGCTTTTTTAAACAAACCGCCAATACCATTTTCGGTTTTGTAAATTGGGGCAAAATCGAAATAGATTAGTCAACTAGGGTAGAACCGAAATTAAATAGTGGGATGAGGGCAAATTGGAAAAAATGTCTAAATCCATAGTAAAGTTTCTTGCAGGCACTACTCAACTCAACAACTGCTTGAACCTTCATTGTAATGTTTGAAGGTTGCTTCATTGGCCACAGTTAGCAACATAGTGGTTGACTTACTATGCAGAAGTCAGTGTTTATAGAGTTTGGTGGATTAAATTTGCTCATTGAGCTATCGAAATCGATGGATTCAGAAGTTAGAGTTAAAGCAGTGAAGGCTCTAAGAAACATGATGTTCCATGCTGACAAAAAGTTGAAGGAGGAGATTTTATCAGACCTGACAATACCATTTATAGAATGTCTGATCCAAGGTATGCATCACTACCAGTAACTATAGTTTGAGGTGAAAAATAAACTTTTTATATGTTATATTCTTGCCTATCAACCTGATCCTCAGATTTACATTTCAGACGCTGAGACGTTTGTCCAAGAACAAGCTTTAGCTATGGTTCGCAATCTGGTTGATGGATCTATTAGCAATATTGATTTCGTGTTTGCTGAAGATAGTGTTATGCTGAATGCTGTCTGTAAGCAACTGCAGAATGCTGAAGTAGTTGAAGTTCAGATCCAGGTAAAGTCCCCATTTAAATTGCATCATTGCTCAACATGACACGCGTACCACCTGCAGGGAATGATTATTGAATTTAACCAACTGCTCGTCTAGTTTTTTTATCGAACTCTACCAAATTGTTTACGATGACTCTCATGTCTGCTGTCATTATAATGCTTCTGGTATGTCAATGACATGTCATTGTAATGTGATTAAGACTATTTACATTCCGGTGCTGAATTTAGTGTGTTTGTCCTTAACTGAATATACTATTTTCATGATGCAGGGAATGTGTGTTTTGTGCAATGTAGCTATTGGAAATGAGCTTCATAAGGATGCAGTTTCACACAAAGTGGCTCCAGAAGCTTCCAGTGGTAACGACTCTATTACTATCAAGAGTCTACAAAGCACTGACAACAGATTGCGAACAGCAACTATATGGACCATTATAAATCTCACACTTCCAAGCACTCCCGGTGCACACAGGCGGGTTGAAAGATTACGCAATGCTGGAATCATTGCTCAAATAAAGACCATGGTCAATGACCCCTGCTTGGATGTGAAAGTAATTGATTCCGTTCTCTCCTTAATTTTTTACTGTTTAGTTTAATTTAAATATTTGATTTTATTGTATTTTGTGTCTTTTTTTTTTTGTGTCATTATTGAAAACTCCTTTGCAGCTTCGTGTTAGGACAGTAATTGAGTATTCAGCGACAGTAGGGGAGGGCTCTGTTACTCTATGATCATGTGCGAACTGTGAAGCAGAAAACTAGTGTCAAGAGATGAGTTGAAGCCTACCATCTTGGCTGAAGGCTGCTCCTACACATTTTGCAATGTATGCATCATCCTTGCAGAACTATATTTCACTCCAACATATTGCAGTCCTGCATTTTCTTGAAATCCAGATATTTACAGAACTATCATGATCTTGTCTTGAAACCTCGAATTTGTATATGTTGCTTAACCTCATTGTTAAACTGATTCGATTGCGGACTTGAACCTTCTCACTTGACTAGTCCAGGACCACACAGATCTTGTTTTTCTCTCTGTATAACATTACTCTCCCTTAAAAAATTGGTGCGCAGAAGATTGATGTTAGAATTTTCATATCTGAGAAGGTGTGGTTCCCACAGAGTGTTATTGGCTTGCTTTGCTATCAGTAAATAAATAAGTGTGTGCTTGATATCTGATAAACTAATCAGATGTATTGTTTACAGGTGTGACCAGTGCTTCAATGTTCCAGATCATGTCAGCAAGAAAATTAAACATGTTGTTTAGCACTCTACAATTCGCAGGTGCGATTTCTATCATACATATCCCCCTCCCACTAATAACATAATATTAGCCACTCTGTCTGCTTTGTATGACTTCTCCATACACACACACACACCGTTTTTCTTGCTTTATGTAGCCATGTCCAATGTAAATCTAAATGCACGACCCTATCAACCAGTTTTGTTTCTTGAATTGAATGTTGGTTGAATTGAGCACATCCACCTGTCTCCAGCCTTTTACTTCCTCGCTCATCTGACTTTTATTCATTTCTAAATGTTGGACAGCATAGATATACATGTATATTTTTCTTAACAAACTTCGCACATATCTACGCACATATGAGTTCTTAAAATCCGGTTGACTATTAATTGGATTTTAGAACCTGGGAAGCCATATCTATTCTGCATATAAATGCCACTATCACAGTCATTCTATTCTTGTGCACTCTCTGCATTTATGTCCTTCACATCTCAAATGGCGTGCTGCTGTGTATTTTGCAATATGCACTGAACTCCGAGCAAACTTACAATTTCTGCATTTAATTTCTTCATGGCTTTGTGTATGGACAGAGCCGCGCCCCTTGTGATTCCTTTCTCCCTACAATTAAACGTGACATTTCACAATTCAGTCAAGCATGTTTTTGCCCGCAATCTGTTTTCGAAGTGTCCACCCATTGCGTTGCTGATTGACTCTCGCATA
Source organism: Kalanchoe fedtschenkoi (assembly GCA_002312845.1). Lineage (NCBI taxonomy): Eukaryota > Viridiplantae > Streptophyta > Magnoliopsida > Saxifragales > Crassulaceae > Kalanchoe > Kalanchoe fedtschenkoi. The sequence continues at coordinate 5,781,783 of NQLW01000011.1, forward strand.
CTACTAATTTCTGGTTGTGTCATTAAAACGAGTTGGGTTGGGGTTGCACAAAATAAGAGCTGCTTGATTATGAAACCGTGTTTTTGGTATTTGATTGATTAAATTAAATCACCCCACTGCATCATCATCATGTTTGACAACATAGTGGTGTGCGAAACGAATCCAATGCGCAAACAAGCCTTCCAATCTTTCGAGCAATGCACGCTGCGTCCATGTATCAAACGCGTAAATAAAGTACTCGGATTCGATTAAAGTACGTGTATAAATTAAGGAATGGAAAAAGGTGTTGGGAGGGGGAGCAGTCACACGTGTGAGAGTGAGGCGTAATTGGCTCATGTGGGCTGGTCTGGACAGGCTCTGAACTGATTGATATATGATACTGTAGATAGATGCTCTCATCTGTTATCTTGGATACTCTGCCTCTGTCCCAAAATGTCAAACTCTGCTGCCACATAACTACAAATCAAACCGACCCCCCACCCCTACAACACTGTGCCATAATCTTACTCTGTACTAACCCTGGCTACATGCACATGTCGATGATGTTGACTTAAGAAACATAACCCAACAAAGAAGAGAAATAAAAGAAAAATAGAATCATTTCCAATGGCTTAGAAAAAAAATGTCATCACTATGATGGTCATATTACAAATGTGTTGCACTATGACTCAGTAGTCTCAAAGTCTCATTGGGATGTGGACAAGAGGAACATCGTCTCCGAGTCCGTGTGCTGCTGCTACCACCATGGCTATCTGGCTACGTGCCCAAACAGTGAGTGTCTAGCTAGCTTGCTGGGAAGTAGTGAGCAGCAGGCCGGTGTTATATATTGTCTTATAATGTAGCAAGTAGGTTCTGCACGGTTCAGAACTGTCTGGGTGACACACTTTTACACACACAGCTTCACAAGAGTGTACTTACACAAACACGCACACATTCACATTGTGGGTGTTATTATTTATCAGTAATAATATTATTATTCCTTTTTCGATCCATTTCACCATCTTGATTTATGAGATAAACCTAACTCTTCAAACTATGTGCAGTAAGTAATTCATTACGTACGATCCCTATTACTGTTTCTCCTTCATCCGTTTGACTGTTTGGTGAACTCCAACCCATTCATTCTCCTCACATTCATGATTCATTCATCTCCGAGTTAGGAAAACAATGGCGTCACTCACTCTTAGGGTTTCTGTTAAGGTCAACTCGGAAACTCATCAATCTTGCTGCTGTTACAAACGTTACAAACTTTGACATTTCTATTCTCAGGTCCCGTTCCGATCTTCAAGATTTTCAGTTGAAAAAAAAAGCTAGTCCTACCTTCCCCTCACATTTTCCTTTTCATATGATCTTCCTTGAACCAAACAGAGCCTGGCCACCTTCTTTTTTTTTTTTTTTAAATATTGATTATATTTGGAGATACTTTACTATTGCTCTAGTATATGGTCTGGTTAGAGGTACCAATTAATGAGATAGTTAAGTGGTGTCACCTGCTCCAATATCATCTCTCTCACACACACTATAAAAAGCATAGGCAAATAGTTTTAGGGTTATTCATCCATCCACACACACCAAACCCACCACCACCACTTTTTCTTTATGCTCCAATCTCTATAGAAATATATTGCACTTGATCATCTTTCAGTGGGCCGGGTCTCCTCCTCCACTTGATCATTATCATCTTCACACCTTCACTTGCCAACACTTTCTCTTAAATCAAAAACCCTACTTTACTAGTTGTGGCAGGTTTCATTTCATTTCCTTGGTTCCATAAACCATATATAAACACACTTTTCGTTACCCAACTTCTCTTGTTTGTTGTCGCTCTTTGCTGTTGCTTCTTGCAAGTTTGAAATTGATACGGAAGGAGGTAATTAACTAAGTTGAGAGCCAGCATGGCTACAAGGAGGAAAGCTGTTTCCAGGTCAAGAATTGCAACAAGGTCCTCATCCATAGCAAAGCAGCCAGCAAAAATAGATAATGATCAAGAGCAGCAGCAGCTGCTAGAGGTGGCCACAACCGGATGCCAAGAAGCATCGGCTATATCGTCAACTGAGCAACTGTGCTCACCTTCGCCTGTGAAAAAGTCTGGTGGTGGCCGGGCTGAGATCAGAAGTGATCATATTGAGGATGATGGGTGCTGCTGGTCGACGCCTAAGGCGAAGAGGTTTCGCATCCCGGAGATGGAGACCTGCCCACCTGCCCCCAAGAAGCAAAGAGCAGCTGCTGAAATTGGCAACTGCATGTTGAGAAGATCTTCCATACCCTTCTTCACCCCGCCGGAGCTGGCTGAGTTCTTCTTCAGAGTCTCCATTCCCAACATGTCGTCGTCAGCAGTTTGAAGCTTAGTAGCAGGAGGACATGATGTACAAGTACAACCTTCCATCTCATCAATCATATTGCTACATGTACACAAAATAATAACGACTCAGATGATGATGTGAGGAGGCTCTCAGCTAGCTCGTGGGTTGATTGTATTTCAAGGAGCCTGGAGGTCAGCTAGAAACCCACAAAAATGAGCCCTAAACCCAGTTAGGAGACATACATACATGGTGACTTTATCAGTCATGTGGTGATGTTTGTTACTTCACCATATTAGTCATGCACTATTTTAGCATTTTGAAGTTTAGGGAGTCCTTAGTTAATTAGGGTTTCTCTTTTCTTTGTTTTCAAGAGAAATCAAGACTAGTTATTTACGAGTGATTCTCTGTGGCAGAATGTGTGACGTGTTTCTTCATAAACCCAGAAAGGGTTTAAGATGGATGAGTTTGTGTGGTTGGTGTAGGTCAAGAGTCTTTCAATGGTGGCGGGACTTTAGTGGCTTTTGATTTTGATTGATTAATGAAAAGAGTGAGTGCATGCAATTTTATCCATGGAAAAATGAAGAGAAAATATACTTTATTGATTTGTGTGATTGAAGTTTGAAATCAAATTCCAATTTGAATGAAAGCACTGAAATTAATAGTGAAAGATGTGACTTTTAGGTCATCAAAACTTTTCATGTAAGACAATACTCAAATACATGTATATAATAAACTCATATGGAGACAATAAGTAAGTATTTACTTTTCTAACCCTAAATAAAAATTTCAGTTTTGTGAATAAATAAAATGCATTTACTTTTTTTTTGCCTCCCTAATTAATACTCCTTCATATATTTGTCGAAAATATTTATTATTTTTATTCTTTTGAAATAAATTTTAACTTTATATTTTATAAGAAAAGTATGAAAATCACCGATTGAAAATTTAAAGGAGTTACCATCTTCAATTTGTAAATTTGGAATAATTCTCATTTTAGCCCGTAATTACATGATTTATAATCACCTCCGATTTACTTTTACAATTATTATCAATCACATTTACGTCATCCAAAAATTTAATTATAATTTTTAGTGTGTTAATAATATTTTTGAAAATTGGTGGGCCAGAATTTGTGGGGTCAAATATAATTGAAGTTGGGGCAGGTTTTAAAATTATACAAGGTATTTTTGAGTAAAATGAAAAATCATGGAACTTGATATATGAGAATCAAAATGAAAAATACCTAAAAACTATTTTTAAAAAAAAAAATTCACGCACCTAACTACATAATTTGAACCGAAGAATATAAGAATGATAGATTGCCACCTAACCCAAAAAATACCTAAAAATTACAAAATTGATATAATAACACTTTAAATTTACAATTGATGGTAATATAGACCCTAGTTTCATATGTTTCCCTTAGACACCCGTAAGCAATGGCCGAGCCAACTAAGGGTCATGGGGTCTGCCCCAATCTCAAAATATTTTTGTATATACTAAAAAAAGAAAGAGTATTTTTAATTAGTTCAAATTACAATTACGCACTCTAAATCAAGAGATTTTATTTTAAGAATAACTTATTTTCATTATTGTATATCAAGAGTACCATACTTTTTGGTTTGTTTTCAACAACACTCTACTTTTCTGTTTCCATTGTTACTAGCAAATCTGCTATTAATAACAACGTATTGTTTTTTAACATATTTTTCCTACTAGCAGAGACATATTCCGTAGGTGGTGATCGAGTTATTGCTTTAGGAAAGTGTCTCTGCTAATGACGGAAATGTGTTAAAAAGCAATCTGCTGTTGTTAACAGCAGATTTGCTATATCAATCTACTGTTACTAACAGCAGTAGTAGAAAAGTAGGGTTTTGCTGAAAAAAGCAAAAGATAGGGTACTCTTGATACAAAACCATCAAAAAAAAAGTTATTGGTGAAAAAAATCAAATCAACCCCAATTTTCAATAATATTCATAATCGAAATTCAACCAAAAATATCTTAATATAGTCAAATCTAGCTCATAGTTCATCAAAGTAAATGAAAAATATTAAAAACATAAGAACAAAAATCTAATGCATGCGCCGTAACATTCAAAACTCAAACTCCAGTATCCAAACCAGTCAAGAGCTAAATTGACTTTATCAAACTCTCTATTGTGTGTCTATTACATATCGCTCAAACTCCAGTATCCAAATCAGTCAAGAGCTAAATTGACTTTATCAAACTCTCTATTGTGTGTCCATTACAGATTGGAGACCCGTAACTGTGATGCGAGCTGCATAATAATTAGAATGAAAATTTTTTTTCTCACAATCAAAATTTTTAAAACCGCCACTGCCGGTAATTCAGGCGGGTGTAAACTCTCATTACCATCACAAAAATAGAGTGAATTGCTTTATCAAATTGATATACGTGCTGGCTCAATTCGTCAAACTTCAACCTTTGTCGAATTCAATTCAATAAAATTCGAAAAGCGAGTCTTAATTAACAAAAAGTTTATTATATACAGTCAGTGAGAGTACACACTATAATCCCCACAAAATATTTTCCAGTCAAAAGAAAAGCAGCATACTGCATTGTCCTGCTAACTCATTCAAATTTAAATTTATTAGGTCAAAAAAGCTTCACTTCCCATTATTCACAATAAGTGCAACTTTACCCACATCTCTACAAATTTAGTCCTCCTCCATTTGGTCACTATTTGTCAGATAATTTTGCAATTAAATTAAATATTATTGTGCCAATAATTAAAATCTACTATATCCGTGTCTGGAATAATTGTGTAACTACAAATTTGTAGTGATAATTAAGCTTAGGTCTTGCTAGCAAAGAAGATATATATAAGCTTAAAACACACATGTAGGGATGGCAACGGGGCGGGTTCGGGGCGGTTAGTGGTATTACCGTACCCTATCCGTCTCGAGACATATCAAAACCATACCCGCACCATAATCGCTCGGGTATGAAAAACTCAAAACCATCCCCATCCCCGTCGGATTTCGGTTTAACCACGGTTAACCATTTAACCAACAGTCGATCTCACATATGAAAAATCAAAAGTATTATCATTGGTCACGAATGAGGAGAATAGTCCGCTCATTTAGTTTTTCTTTATAACAATGTTTGAAAATACCTAAACTAAGTTAATATCTCTAAAAAGACAATGATACTAATTAATATCCAAGGGCCAAAACACAAACCAGCAGCAATTAGATAAAGGATAGAAAACTCCTTAGCCAGCTTATGATGTTCATGAGAAGACTTAATATTAGCATAATCGACTTGTCATCAATCTGTACGTCAGGAATAGTCACAGCATCTAATTCTTTAAGTAATTGATGCAACCAACAAAAATAATACATGAGTTTCAAGCATTAAAATTGATAAAAGGATTCAACCTTTGCCTTAGATCTGAAGTATTGGCAGCCAGACCAGAACCCAACCACCCATACCAACAAACCCTGAACATGAAAAACAAATCAAACAAATAACTTCACACAAAAGCAACACAATTCAATCTCAGAAACACAACCTGCACATTATCCACAACTCAAATCTCATCTAATCTCCAAATCCCCATCTAATTATTATAAACCAAAATCAAAGAAACACAAACCCCAAAAATAAAATGTAAGAGACAAATCATCAAACACATTATCTGCAACTTCAACTTAACTCAAGCTTTGAGGTCAGAGTTACAAGCTCGAAATAATATTACAGTAAGATCGAAATCAAAGTTGCCTTCACAGCGCATCTCAGTATTGATCGTAAGGGTAATCAAGTTGCCGATGTAGGAATACCCGGAGGAACTTGATCTGGAGTCGTCATCCGCCATTCCGGCTGCTGTGCAAGAATCGGACGAGGTGTGCAAAGGGAGATCAAAAATAGGTAGGGACTGGAAAAGGAAAACCGAGAGAGATAGAGAGAACATGCTATTGGTTTACTTCGGCTTGGCTTTTGATTGCTTTGGAGTTGAAACGAGACCAGACGAGGCAGTCGGGAGGGTGAGAGAATGAGAGAGGAGGCTGCGTGGAAGAGACTAGGTAGCGAGGACGGTGAGGGAAGGAGGGTGGGCGAAGGAGAGGGCAGAAAATCATTGG
>NQLW01000011.1:5789346-5807287 GCA_002312845.1 Kalanchoe fedtschenkoi
ACGAAAGGTACACTTAACGAAGAATTCGTCAATTATATAGAATATATAATTGACGAATCATGAATCGTCACAACAAATTGTCACATATACTAATAAATGTGACAAATTCTTTTTTGGTCATTTTTAATCTGTTAATTATATGCATTTTTCTTGTAGTGATAATTAAATGTCTCACTTAATTTAAATAGTCGGGTCGGGTCGGGTATGGCAAATACCATACCCTTAACCTACCCGCCCAATTTTTTCCGGTTCGGTTACGGTTTTAACCGCGGATGTGGTCAACTCGGTTATTATCCACGTTGACCGGTTCGGTTACGATTTGATTACGATTCAATTGTCATCCCTACACACATGTGCATGCAGCTGGAGGAGGAGACATGGAGACTTTGTATTGTGGCTGTGGTTTGTCTTCTATTTCAACTGTGGGCAATAATTTTTAAACCATAATTGAAGTGCGGTGCATCAGCAGCAGCAGCAGGCAGAGATTGTCAGTGTTTGATACTCTCTGCCAACTCTGAGCAAGAGAATCCGATGAAAGTTTCACATATCTTCTCCACCATCACTCTCATGCACAACCACCATAGTAGACCTAGCTTTCCTATTTCTTCTTCCTCGCAATGTGACACTGCAGTTAAGGATGTTTTGTGGAGCTTAACCTTGGATTAAACTACATTGAATTCATTTTTATTTTGTTTAACCTTTTATATTGTAAAATATGAGTTCATTTCAGCAAATTAAGTAACTTTCTAAATTGTTAACCCTACAGATATATTATTCATCTTATAGAAATTTAATTAAGTTCAACTGCATATCAATTTAATGAGGAAGTACCATAGATTCCGAAACTTCGAGCACATATTATGTGTGTTGTGGATTCAGTGGCGATTTCAGTATTTTGTTTTCTGAAAATAAAATTACATTAACAAAATTTTTGATTGAATTCGGAAGAACAAAATTAAAAGTTTAGTTATAATTATTAGAGCGACGGTCCCCATTACCCCAGTAGTTCCAACACTGATTGGACTATGGGGACTTGATTCGCAACGTATAGTTTTTTTTCTTTGTTTAATTAGTCTTCTTCGGATATTTTATTTTTATCTCATTTTAGTTTAATTTTTATTTTTACTATAATGAAAATAAAACAAAAAAAGAACCCAAAAATACAAAATATTGGAAGAAGGTTAAATTGATAGAAAAAATCTGATTTATATGATGACCTAACGCGTAATGCAAAACGTTGTCATACACAACATATGACCAATGTGGATAATTGAGTCACTACTCTTGTCTTGTGTTTTTCTCTATTTACACCCTTGACTAATTATTATATACCGTTGGTGTTTACTTTCATTTTAGTACACTTTTAATCACCTAATGCATTATCTATCATAAAGCTACAACTTTATTACTTTGGATGGTCTTATCATATGGGGAATCCTAGGTTAATTGGCCTCTCATCCATCTCCTTTGTCCACAATATATATACTAGTCATCAATATCATTTATCAACTTTTTGTTGATTCGAGTTCGAAATGTTTTAAATCATCCGGTGAAAAAAATTATAGTTTACACAGAATTGTTGATACATGTTACAAATTTAGATACACTCAATTGTTGATACATGTTACGTTACAAATTTAGATTTTTATGAATCACAATGAAATACAATTTGATATGAGTTAGTTTGAAATTCAACATATAAAAGATGTACACGAATAGAGGGGTGTCTCTAGCATCGGGACTATTGAATAGATTTCACCTGGTGATCGAGGCACAAGCAGAGACATCCATTCCAAACATGGGATAGATTATTCAATATATTTTTTTTGGCAAAATATTTTACATCGGGTAAAAAATATAATTTTTTTTGAATTGGAGTGAATAATCAATCTAATTGAATCATTTTTTACCATCGATAGAATAAACAAAAATAAAATACTCACGCACTCAACCATCAATTAAACTTGAACTCGAAAACTTGGTTCAAAACTTAGAGTCATAAGACCCACACCTGGCCACCACTAGAAATGACAATTAGTCCAAGTTCAACACTTTGATTGTTCAAAAAAAATATGTGGTGACCTCCTCGACAACAAACGTCCTTTTGTAACATCATTAGTGAACTAATTGTCCTTTCAAGTTTCAAAACAAGTCTAGCAACTTCAAATCCTACAAAACTTTAACATCATCATCTTAATTTTTCATTTTTTGGTTTCAATTGAGTTGAATAAATTACATATCAATATAAATTAGTTTTTCAATGGTTGATTTATGAAAAATGAAGCTAATTAAACTTATCCAAACAGAAACATTAATCAATAAGGTGTTGATTTAGATTGTTGTCTAACGATCCTCTAGTCATGTATAAGTAACGATACGTTGGAAGTGTGTATGAACTGTTCTGTAACGAGTCTGAATTCACTATTAAAATAAAATTATCTAAATCGAAACACTACATATATGTTCGTATAAAAATTTGAATTAATTTTTTTTTCAAATCAATGAATTATAAAGAATAAAATTAAATTGAATTGAAGTATAACGAAGTTGAACTAAATTGAAGCACCAAAATATTTTGTTCTACATAAAAGAATTTATTAATTAAAAATTTTCTTCTACACGATAACTAAGATAAATAGATAAGTCTAAACCTAAAATAGAGTACGAATTTTAATATAACATTTTGACTCTCTCATTTGATTTGTTTATAACATTGTGGACATATTTAATGTTTGATGTCACATTTTAAAATGACATGTCACATCTCATTTTAAAATAACACATCATCAAAACGTGATTAATTCTTTTAAAAAAATGAATCTAATTCCAAACCGTCAATCAATCGGCTGCCATGACAGTATTGAGTTCATGATCAATACGTAAGCGACACATAACTGACTAAATAAAAATAATATTTAAAAAAGTTATTATTTTACTGATGGTGTTTGTTCTGAGGTTAGATCTCTACATCATCCTTGTTAAATTTTATTTATTTTTATATGTTATAAAATATATAAGTGATTAGATCGGCGGTCGAACATATCCGAACTGCTGATTCAACCAGTAAACTAATAATTGAAACTCACACCAATTCGACTTAATGTCCGATTTTAATTACTATGCAATTCATAGCAATAACAAACTCATTTTGTTTTCCTTAACAAACATGAAAATAGTGAGCTTATCTAAAACAAAAGATGTCAACAGAAAGTGAAACTACCAGCCCATTCTAATACAGAGGCACATCTATTTGGGCCGCAAACAAAGGCCCAAACTCGACTAGTGGGAGTGGGCCACGCAAGACTTCAGATCCATTGACTGAAGGGTGACGTAATCAGCTGCTGGTAGTCTGCTCTGCTGCTGCGTCGTCCTACCACCAACATTCATTCCCATAAAAGTACCGAAGAAGCCAGAAACGATAAAAATTCAACACACGAGAAACCTCGCGACTCGCCAAAATTCCCGCGGCTCGATTCCTCTTCGCTAACCAAGTAAGAGTGTTTACCATGAATCTCGACTTGCGGCCACCTGCAATTTTTCCGATTTTTTAAAATATCTTTTATTCTAGGGTTTCGTGAGATTCGGTGTTTGTTGCTTGCAGTTTATTGTTCGGATTGTGTTTCGTGGAATTGCATGTGATTACTGTGGAGATTGAGGGGTTTGATTGGTGTGATGTGGTTGGTGCATGACGATTTGGATTCCAGTTTTGAAATTGGTTTTGGGTGAGTTTGGATTATATGCTGATTTATTGCTCTCTGAGTGATTTTTACTGATGGGTGTCGCATGTTTGATCGCTTACCTTATCTGGAGTTTGAGAAGTGAATGGAAGTTACTTTTTTATGGAGGAAGTTGGCTGTGATTGAGTGGTTTTACTAACTGATCATTTTGAACTAGTTAGCTTTATTTGCTCGAGTGTTGTAGCTCGAAGGTTGCGCTTTTATGAAAGTTTATTTGTATGCGGGTCTAATTGCTGTTTGTGTGACTGTGTCCTCCTTGTGGAAGCTGAAGGAAGAGATTTATGAAGTTGAAAAGCCTGTAAGGTACTTTTTACTTCTAGGCATCTATGCTGATAATTTTTATGCTCTTAATTGCCTTTATTTGATTTGGATCTGAATGCGTTGAATAAATTTTTTTGGAAAAAGTTTTCATGAAAATAAGTGTTGAATTTCGTTGAAGTAGATTTTGTCTCTTTTATAACGGAAAGTAGAAGATGTTACTGTTTTAGGGCTTGAAGTTTTTGTTGTTTTATGTGGATCTTTTGTGAATTGGTGATTGATATTGGTTGAAAATTTTCATCTTTTGGGTATCGTCAGTTTTGGAAATCAGTTTGTCAGTAAATCTGTTATCCGTTTGTAGAATTATGTATTTGTATTTACCTGTGAGTTACACACTTTTTTTTTGCAGGTTCCCATCAGGTCTTCTTCATCCTTTCATGGTGTATGGAAACATGCCGACAAAACCGGAAAGCGTGAACAGGCCTTCAATAGGCTTGCATGGAAATCCTTCACCAGCTGTGTATTCTGAGCCATGGTGGTGCTCTACTGGTTACAACCCAGCACAGTCTGTTGTTGCAACGGTAAATGCAGGCCACCAACCTTCTGGCAGTCTGGAGTCTAACACTGTCCAGTCATTTTCAAACAGTGGGCCAAATGAGGATGATGAGGACAATGATGTTAGTAAAAAGTCACAGCAAGATGCTGCACGGCAACAAGGTAAAATCATATTCATGGCCACCCCTGCCCAGCAAGCTGTTATTTTCTCCCGTTAAAAAGTCATTAATAGTCAATGCAGCTTAAGTTACTCGATTAATATTCTGGAAGTTTTAACTTGTACTGGGAAGCGTGGATCCAGCTAATTATAGATTAATGATGCTATCTATCAGAGAACTATGTAGCTGAAAATATATTGTGATGCAATGCATGATTGAGCCACTGGGTTGTTTTGTTTTTTACTTTAACATGCCAAGTCTTGATAATCAATCACTTTGAAACATGCATCAGTGTGCCGAACATCCTATAACTGAAAAAAAGGTGCTAGTAACGTGCATCTTCAGTATCAAGAAGAATTGTTTACTTCACCCTCTTAAATTATTGAGCGAATGGCCTATCGAACTCCCTAGTAGGTGTGTGTTGGCTGTACATAGGAAGATTATTTACTAGCTTCGCTATGGACGCAGCAGGAGTTTTCTAGTACTTTAAGGTTGTATTTGGTTTAGGGAAAATTTACGGGAAAGAAAAAATTGAGGGAAAATCATAACGAATCTTTAATTTGTTTGAGAGAAAGTTGAGGAAAGGTAAATTAGATGGAAAATAGGAAGTAAAATTTTATCCAAAAAAAAAAAGAATGTGTTACTTATTTCCCCATAATTTTTCGCCCAATGGAATGGAATCCATGGGGAATTCAATTTCCCTCCTATTTTCCTCCCCTCATTTTACCCTAACCAAACACAACATAAGTGAATGAAACTTAATGATTGCTTGTTTACTGTTTTTGTAAATGTTCCAAGTGAAGTGGTAGATACTAAGTGATACTAACTTTTTATTTTTCAATCGACTATATTTGTATATTGTTTTATATTGGGTTACTCTTGTAGCTTTTAATACCTTGTGTTTTCAAGATTGCTCTTTTACTTTTGTGCTCTCCTAAACTATTGTTATTAAGTTGTCTCATTTATACATTTGATGATTTGCGTATTGGAGGCCTGCCTCAATTCTCCAAACAGTCACCCCCAATCAATTAGTTTTTGTACAGTTTTCCGTCACTTTATGTGTTGAACATAACAGAAATCCAAATTACTTTGTTGACAAATCTTTCTTTCTTTTTGGTATGACAGAAAGAAGTCTTCCCGGAGATGGCAACAATATCATGTCCGTTGCACTAACTTCCGCCACTGATAATTGCATTACACAACAACCTCAACTTGAACTTGTTGGTCATTCTGTGGTGAGTGGAAATATTCAACCTCTCATGTTGAGTATCTAACAAACAAAGCAATAACTTAAATTGTTTTCTGTTCAGAATTGAATCAGTTGAAGTGATGATATGATTTATGGTTTTTCCCAAACATTTCAGGCTTGTGCACCAGGCCCATTTCAGGATCCTTATTATGGGGGCTTGATGTCAGCTTATGGGCCTCAGCCTATGGTATGCTTTTATTTGCCTACTTGCTGCTGATGTAGCTTTTTTTTATCCTGAAGTTTAGGCCAGTGAGTTTTCTTATTTGCTGATTTTCTATTTCTATTATTAATTTCTTTTATGTTGGTGCTCGACTGGAAGCCCTAAAGCTAGTACTAACTTCTGTCCACACGTGTAAAATTATTAAGCCACTTGACTAAGGGAACTGGTTTTTGGGGAGGAAATGTGTGGCATCTACCTTCTGCCTGCATTATTCATCTTTGTCTTACATCTGTTATTTTGGACACTTTTTGAACATCTGCATTTCAGATCTACCCTCATCAACTTGGACCGCAACACGCCAGAATGCCCTTGCCTCACGAGGTGGCACAGGAACCACCTGTCTATGTAAACGCTAAGCAGTATCATGGTATTCTAAGGAGAAGGCAGTCGCGTGCCAAAGCTGAATTGGAGAAGAAACTCATAAAAGTGCGAAAGGTAGTTTCAGAATCTTTTGAAGTATCTTTGAGTGACTTGGATTTGCTTTGAGACAGTGGTGGCTATTGTTTGTCCATTTCAAATATGAGCTATTACCATTGGCTGATAATCTTAGATAACAAAATGGTGTCCTTGTGGAAGATTTGCATTCGCATAGGTATTTTATTCACAGTGATAAAAATTTCAAATGAATTTATCGTTCATGATGTGCCATTTGGAGACTACTCACTGATGTTATCCGTGTTTTGTTTTTACCCAAGCCATGTTTGGCCTTTGATCTGACTAGATTTGCACATAATGGGCAGCCATACCTCCATGAATCTCGACACCAACATGCTATACGCAGAGCGAGGGGCACGGGTGGCCGGTTTGCTAAGAAAACAGATGCTGAAAATGGTGGTCCAGCTGCGACACAATCTGTGAGCTCTTCTGGCTCTGAACTCATGCCCTCTGACTCAGCTGAGACATGGAACTCCCCCATGGGCCGAGATGTTGCAAAAGGCTCCCAGGCTCAGATGCAAACTGAGCAGCACAAGCAAGCAGCTACGGATCAGAATGGTGGGTATGGCAATGGCAGTGCCTTCCAGCCAGCATCATACCATTCAGGCAACAGGAATGAGGAAAATGACTGTTCCAGCCAGCAATGGGGAAGCATATCGGGGAACAACAAAGCCACTTCCCAGAGGCGTTTTGCAATTCAGTGAACTTTCGTTCTCCTCTCCTACATGATGCTGTGGATTTCATTTGGGGTCGTGTATGGTGATTGGCAAATCATTCTTGGCTTTGTTAATGTTTCTGGAGGAAGGGCTGGTTAAACTAGTTGCATCTTTATCTGCAGCACCTTACTTCTTCGTGTTCGTTGTCATCTTTTAAATTAAATCGGTCGGTGTGTTGATCTTATGTACAAAGATAGCAATGAATCAAAAACTTGCTTGTGGAGGAAGCCGGGACCTGGGTGAACATCAGTTTGTAAACTTCTTGAATGTGACCTTGAATAAATTTGTCCCAGCCTCCAATGGTTTGGACAATCTTGCTCAATTAACTATTCTTTCTTGATCCTACTTTATGAATGGATCTCATGTTCAACAAATAGATGGGATAGCTTTAAAAGTTAACTTTGGTGTCAGTGACAATCTGCTTGTGAAGGGTCCAGACAAAATATGAATACTTAAAAGCCCGTGAGAGATGGCACTTCGTTATATCTTCTTATGGAAGTTTCTCCTCCCTAGAAGGCAATAAGTACCAAACAAATCTTAAATACAATAATAACTTCTTCTTTTTTGCGATGGTCAGAAACTGCATATTTTCTCCATCTTGATAGTGGTGTCAGACTCACTATGCACCACCTCACACACACCTCCAGCATATTCATACGCATGTAGTACCCAAATTCAAATCTAGGACCTTGGAAAATTACTTTTCACCAATCCCTAATTTGCAACTTTCTTGAATCAAAGTGTGTCCTCCTATTTTTTGTAGATGCTTTTCTAATCATTATTCATGATCATATTTTTGAATCGACTTCAACTCCAAGTTATCTTACATAGAAAGAATTTTTCCTTGAGAGTTAGATCTTGACAAAAATGATAACGTGAAATTTTTGAGTCTCCTCCAAGAAAAGTGAGCTTGATAATAATGATGCAGTGAATTAAGAAAAGGTTGCTGCATTAAGAGGTTATACTCGATTGGATAGGTTTCCTTAAAGGTGCATAATCGACCCGAGTATGAGGATGAATTGACTTGACAATCTCTATGATTAAAATTGAAACAACAAAAAGTTTTAATGAGAGATTTTTGAAGTTGAGATTTACATAATTAATTTTGATAATGTATGATTATTCTCTAACCAAAGATGATTATAGTCATATACTGTTATTTTTGATTTTTTCTATTAAATAATTAGTTAGAGATTTTTTTTCAATTCATCCAATGATGATTTGAACTAAAATTGTCATTAACATATTTTTAAGCAGACCAACGTATGATTAATTACATGTAAGTCAGTGTTTCTTTGTACTTACTACTTACTAATGGTAATTTTTTTCTAATTTAGTCCTTCATGTCTTCAGCATTGCAAGCCATACTGCTGCCATTGATAAGCTTAATGCTACTAACCTTTCATACTTCGAAATAAAAGATTGCGATAGTAATAGGAGTTCTTAATTTAAACCATACCTTACGTGAGACGACTCTCATTATGTTGAGAAGAAGGTTATTTATGATGCCAATTCTCAAAGGTGAGAGCCATCCAACTGCTTATGTTTTATGATAATGAAAACTACCATGAGTGATACTATCAGGGGAGTCATTCCTGACTTAAAAAACGTCATGGACTATCTTGCAATAGTTGAGGAATAATTTAAAGGTTACTCAAAATTTATGCAGCACTCTCATTATGCAAAATGTTGACCACTAAGTATGATGACTCCAGAAGTATAAGGGGGCACATATGAGGATATCTGATTTGACTGCTAAGTTGAAAACTATGGACATTATCATTTATGATGGATTCGTTGTTTACTTCATAATGATTTCGCTCTTTTGGGAGATTAATGCTTTAAGGTAAATTATGATACTTAGCAAAACAGGCGGATAGTGATGAAATTGATTGGATATTGTACCAAGTACATAACGTCAGCCTTGGAAAAAAAGAACCATCAAGATGATAACAAGGGTAAAAGGAAGCTTCATTTCTCCCTCAGGTGGAGTCCAGTCCTTTGGCATAAGAAGATTAAGGCACCTGCTCCATCCTTAATTTTTGACTTCTATAAGTAGGAGGGTCACATTTAGAAGAATTGTGCGGATTTTAAGAATTGACTTTCCAAGAAGGATAATTATGAAATTTTCTTCATTGATGAATCCATTCATGTTGTTTATTCGATTAGTTCCGACCCAGTTGCCACCATGCATGTTACTAATTTATTTCAGAGATTCCATACCGTTAAGACACTAAGAAAGGAGATGAGAAACCTTATAGAAGCGAATGAAAAAGAGAGTGAAGTTGAGGCTATATGATCACGTTCATTAGTTTTACAGAGCGACTTCGTCCTTCGTCTTTATTATGTCTTTTATGTTCCTATCATGAGGAGAAATCTCAATTCTATTTCTCTTTTAGATAATGATGGTTTTACTTGTACGTTTGGAAACAATAAGTATGTTATTCATTTTGATTAGAATATTGTTGGTCATGCTGCTAGACATGACAAACTCAATATGCTTTCACTTAATAAATCTCTTTTATTATTAAATGTAAGTGATGATGTTTTAAATAAGCGCTAGCGTGATGAAAATAATAATGATACTTTACTAAATTATGGCATTTGTCATTTAAGCCACATTTCGAGGGGGAGGGAGAGAATAGATCTTCTCATTAGAGAAGAAATACTCAACCTCTTGACTTCTCTGATTCTCATGCTTGCATTGAATGCATCAAAGAAAATTATGTTAAGTAAACTAAGAAATGAGGCACATGGAGTACGATTCGTTTAAAACTAATGCACAATGATAGTTGTGGGACCATTTCCCGTGATCTCAGTTTACGAATTTGACTCTTTTATAACATTACTGATTATTTCTCCCAATATAGATTCATTTTTCTAATTCATGACCTATCTTAATCATTTGATAAATTTAAGATATTTAAGACTGTAGTAGAAATTCAACATAAATGTAGAATTAAGGTCGTGCAACCAGTTCTATGTGTATAATATTATGAAATAATTGTTTCATACATATAAATTCTTGACCCATTTGCTAAATATCTTCAAGAAAACGAAATAGTAATTGAATACTCAATGCTCGTCAAACCTCAGTAGTATGGAGTAGGTGAAAGATACAATCGTACACTTATGAAAATAGTATGAAGTATGCTGAGTTGTTCTAATTTACCGGTAAATTAATGGATGAAATCATTAAAAATATTTGCACACTTATTTAATTGAGTTTCTTGCAAATCAGCTCCTAATACACCTTATAAATTATGGACTGGAGAAAAATCGAGATGTAAGATAGTTGACCTTAAGATTGTAAGTCGTCAATATATGGATTATCCCGATGGATCAAAAGGTATCACTATTACTGTCCAGACCGCACAATTAAATTTGTTCATTCGATATGCTTTGAGAATGACAAAATCAGTGAGAGTTCAAAAAGTAAAAAATTGATCTTAACGAGATTTAAATTTATGTCTCTTTACCAGTAATCCAAAAGATAATTATTCTTGCACCACAACTAGTTACACCTCCAATTCTAAATTTTGGAGGTGACTCACTGACTGAGGACACAAATACTATTCATATTATGACTAATAAAATGATACAAATAAACTAGTCTCCTATGACAGCTGATGAGCCTTATGTGGTTACTAATAAATCTTTACAAAGATCATAATGTGAAAGAAAATCTGACATCCCTAATGATTATTGTACATGAATGAATATGTACATGACATAGGAAAAATAGATGACCCCAATTCATTTAAGAGTGACATAATGTGTAAGAATTCATCAAAGTGACATAATATGTACGGAATCAAAAAAGCAGGTTGTAAGTGGATCTACAAAACTAAGCATGACTTTAAGGGAAACATAGAAAGATTCAAGGGAAGACTTGTATTGAAAAGCTTTACGCGAAGAGAAGAGGTTGAATATCTTGATACTTTCTCTCATGCCTCAAAAAAAATTAATTAAGAATAGTTATGACGCTAGTGATTGATTATGATTTAGAGTTGCACCAAATGGAAGTTAAAACCGCATTTCTTAATGATGATTTGCGTGAAAATGTATACATGGATCAACATGAAATTTTTGTGATTAAAAAAGGTAAAATGTGGGATGTTTGCTTAAGAAGTCATTTTATTGGCTAAAACAAGCTTTGAAACAATTGTATCTTAATTTTGTTGAAACAAGAAAAAATTCGACTTTAATGAAAAGCGTTGAACCTCATGTGGTTGCTAATAAGTAATAAAAAGATGCACCCATGACAGTTGATGAACCTCATGTCGTTACTAATAAGTCTTTACGAAGATCACAACGTGAAAGAAGGTTTGCCATCCCTAGTGATTATGTTGTGTACATGAATGAAGATATATATGACATATTAAAAATAGATGACCCTAATTCATTTAAAAGTGACATAATGTCTAAGGATTCGTCAAAGTTGTTTGAAGGCATGGAAGATGAAATGAAGTCTATGAGCATTAATAATGTCCGATATTTAGCAGAATTTTCTGACGGAGTCAAAACAATAGATTGTAAGTGGATCTACAAAACTAAGCATGACTCTAAGGGAAATGTCAAAAAATTAAGGCAAGACTTGTATCAAACAGCTTGACGCACAAAGAAGAGATTGATTCTCTTGACACTTTCTCTCTTGTCTCAAAAAAAGATTTATTACGAATAGTTATGACGCTAGTAATTGATTATAATTTATAGCTGCATGAAATGAATGTTAAAACCATATTCCTTAATAATGAATTGTGTGAAAATGCATACATGAGTCAACCGGAAGATTTTGTGATTAAAAGAAAAGAACATTTTGGATGTCGACTCAAAAAGTCATTTTATAGACTAACAATTTGATGACATTGGAGAAGAGGCAGTAGTGTGGATGGCGGAGTAAATGTTTTGAGTGATGGAGTGAGATTGACGAATTGAAAAAATTGCAATAGGGGATTTCTGGTTTTGTCCACTGCTGATGCCTTCATCTCCTTAGTCGCATTGATATGTGAAGTTTCAATCTTTGTTTCGCTATCTGATTTTAATTGTTAAACTGAGTCTATCGAGACTGTAATACTTTAGTTCAGTTTTTAATAAAAAATTAATTCAAATTATTAAATCATCAGTTTGAGAAATTTGAAATAGGACCAAACCACTAGTTTGAAAAAATCAAACCGAATCAAACTACATGGTTTGATTCGGTTCGATTAATTTTTTTTTCATAAACTTTATTGACTAATTTAATTATTAAATAGGAGAATTTTCATATAAAATCCTAATTTTATTTGGTTTGGATTGGTTCGGTTTGAAAAAAATTAAAAATCAAACTATAGTCGTCGGTTTTTCAAAATTTGAAATTGAAACCGAACCGAACTTATCGATTCGATTCAATTTAATTTGATTCATAGATTCATCAATTTTTATTTACATTCCTAAGTCTAACGATATTGAGGTTGTATTGAAGGGTGTGATTGCGTTGTTTGCGGTAGGAAGAATCTGAGATTATATTCGGAAAGGTTGAAATTTGCTTAGCTAAATGTATGTTTACTGATTAACGTGTTTTATGATAAATATTGCTAGAGGAATCACATACACTCCGCCCAAAAGTTTACTGGGCCGAAGGACATTAGCAGGCCCATAAGTAGGAGCAAGAAGCCCACTAGAGGCTCGGGCCGAGTCCGACTATATAATGAATTCTTCACGATGCTTTCTCCGATTTCGAATTTGCGAACCCTAGCGTAGCAGCTGTAAATTTCTCAGATACTAAACATGGCGGAAAGAGGCGGTGGAGATCGTGGCGGCTTCGGCCGAGGGTTCGGCGGGAGAGGTGGACGCGGTGGCGACCGTGGCAGAGGCCGTGAAGGCCGCCGCCCGAGAAAGGAAGAGGAGGAGAAGTGGGTGCCGGTGACCAAGCTCGGTAGACTCGTCAAAGAGGGTAAGATCCAGACACTGGAGCAAATTTACCTCCACTCGCTTCCCGTCAAGGAGTACCAGATCATCGACAGTCTCCTCGGACCGATCCTGAAGGACGAGGTGATGAAAATCATGCCAGTGCAGAAGCAGACTCGCGCCGGGCAGAGGACCAGGTTCAAGGCCTTTGTGGTGGTCGGGGACAACAACGGGCACGTCGGACTGGGAGTGAAGTGCTCGAAGGAGGTCGCGACCGCTATCAGAGGCGCGATTCAGTTGGCCAAGCTGTCTGTAATTCCAGTGAGGAGGGGTTACTGGGGGAACAAGATCGGGAAGCCGCATACGGTGCCGTGTAAGGTGACGGGTAAGTGCGGCTCCGTAACTGTCAGGATGGTGCCTGCGCCTCGTGGCGCTGGGATTGTGGCTGCTAGAGTGCCCAAGAAGGTTCTGCAGTTTGCTGGGATTGAGGATGTGTTTACCTCCTCACGTGGATCCACCAAGACCCTCGGAAACTTTGTCAAGGTCTGGACATTACTACTCTCTCAGTTGCCCAATTATTCATTTGGTGAATGTTGTGTTAATTGTTTGACAATGTTGATTTGGGTGGATTGTTTGTTGAAAATGTTGTGTTGAATTTTAATTGCAGCATACTACTATGCAACAGCTTGATATATCCTTTTATTGACTGACTTGTTCAATTTGTGCCATTATTCAATTTGATATTTCTTCTGAGGTTGTTTAGTTGATTGGGCTGGTTGTTTCGTCTTTCGTTGTGTCGATTGATGGCAGTCTTATTTTTGCGTGAGATTTGTAGTATTTTACTGATTGGTGATCAAGAATCAATTGTAATGTTGGTTGTTGGCGTTGAGCTGTCTAAGATCAGTTGAAAAATGCTTGAAATTTAGGTTCTGAAGTTACTTCATGGTGCTGTTCTAACAAGATGATTTTTGTTAAAATGGTTTCATACAAAGCGTTTTGTAAACATGTATTGAAGTATGTATGGTGTGTTTCCTTCCCCATCTTGAAATAAGAGCTTCATTTCTGGTGGATTATGGCACATGTTGTTTCCGTCAATGTAACCTTGATAACTCATGGCTTGCTGTATTTGGATAATGGGTTTTTCACCACTTTATTCTTTTAAATGCCAGGCTACATTTGAGTGCTTGTTGAAGACCTACGGGTTCTTGACCCCTGATTTGTGGACACCCACAAAGTTCTACAGGTCACCCTTCCAAGAATACACAGACTACCTGGCTATGAAGAACAAGCCACTCATCCTTGACAATGTCGAGAAGATTGAAGCCTAAGTGAGAGTTCACATTTGTTCTCATTTTCTGGTTAAGTCTTTAGTTGTGTCCACTGTCTCAAAACTTGTTCTCAATTTTGCTAAATGTTACTTTTATTCCTCAAGACTTTGAGGTTTGGCCTTCGAGGATATTTATCATGCTATGCAACATACATTTTTTTTTGCATTTATGTGCTTCTTGTTGTGTATTTTTGTATTGTATATTCACTCTCCAACCTTTTGTTGATCCTTCAGTTGTGTTAATAATGAAAGAGTAACTAATTGGGTGCAAATATTTAATGGGGCTAAGTTGGCTTATTTTGTTTGGTGTCTTACTGGAACTGAACACCCATTTTTTTGTAAGAGATTGGTTGCAACAAGAAATCTGTAAAATTGAGTTCAAATAATTAAATGAATTAATTGAACAAAATAAAATATTATATAAAATCTACATATAAACTCTACTTTTTTAGTTAATATGTTTAATTTTTTGGTTAATTCGGTTAGCAGAATTCACCAAATTCGTAAATTTCTCTTTCTTTAATCAAATTGAATTAACCGATTTTTTTTTCCAATTTCCTTAATCAGTTCGGTGAATCAATTTTCTCCGAATATGACACTCCCTATTTGAACATATTCTTACAAATGAGGTTGGAGCATCTGAGATTAACTGACTTGATTTATGTGCATCTATTGAAATTTTTTCTGCTTCTGCTGATTTGTGTCCGTTTTATGTGTTGAGATTTGATACTACTATTTAACACCAGAGGTTTGCAGTCTTCACTTAGATTATTTGGCTGTGCTATTCGCTTTGTATTGCCAAAAGATCCCTTGGCATTTAGCCATCCATGCTAGTGGGTTCTCTAATATTATAGGCACTTTCTTTTTGTTGTATCTATTGGATTTTTTTTCATACTAACTCTTTCGGGTAAAAAAGTTTCCCACATGATCTCATTTTAAAAAAAATTTAAGAAATGGCATGCTTTTGACCAACTACCGTTTGAAACAACGGCTTGATGAAACCTAACGTGCGTTATGGAACCTCAGTTGGATGTTGACTTGACTTGTTGCATCAGAATACACATGATAGAGCACCAGTTTGAAACTGAAGTTGTAAGAAGACCAACCACCTTATAAAACGGCTGGATCTTAAGTTCTAACATTCATTTGAAACCGTGATTGGCTTTTATCTAACACCAATTTGAAACCGTAATTCAACCAATGAATCAGATTGCTGCGAAGTTTTAATCAAACACTTTTTTTTACGATACAACTGTTTGAAATGACGATTCGACTAGATCTAAAATCAACATGCGTGATTGTCTTCTCCCAATTCCCTCATATCTCTTAATCTTCTCCAAAAAGACAATTGAGCAGATGCCACCAACAATTCACCGAAATTGCCGCCGTTGTTGGGTAGATCAATCACAGTCGTCTCAATCCAGTCTGTCTCACATGCTTCTACAGGTATGTATCAACGTCTAAAGTTTAGGGTTTCACCGACTGCTTTACCAACTGTTTCTTTCGAGTCTTGAAATATGTATTAACCACATTGTTTATATTGATCACAAAACTTGGCCTCAACAAGTAATATATCCATATTTGAAGGCAGTGCACTACCACAAGTATCTCCTTCTCATGGGCTGAATATCAGATCACCACATCTTTTAGCTTCCGACACTCAAAGACAACAGGGTGCCCCTCTTGCACCAACACTCCCCCAAGTGTTCAATCAGATGCATTAACGTATACTTCAAAGTGTTTTTCAAACTTGAGAAATTTGGGCACAGGTTCCGTTGCGACAACCTTCTTAAGTTTATTGCCCCAACGCATTCTTCAGTCTACACGCAAAGAACATCCTTTTTCAACAAATCCATCAAAAGTAAAATCATCTTTAAGTACCCCTTGATGAATTTTCTAAAATAATTGGTTGGTCCCATAAGTTATCTTAGCTAGGCTACTTCGTTGGAGCCTTCCAATCCAATATAGCCTCAACTTTCCTCCCATCCATTTACCCCGGTCCATGACAGATCACATGCCCTAGGAATGTGATAATCTTTATACAAAACTCACACTTCTCCTTCTTCACTTAGAGTTGGTTCTCCCGCAGTCAAATGAAGACTAAGGTGCTTCAAGTGTTCTATCTCCAACTCATTACAGATTACAATATTCTCCAAGTAAACAACCATGATTCTGTTAATGTAGTCATAGAATACTGAATTCATTAGATTACAAAATGTGACATGTGTATTAGTCAAGCCAAAAGGCATGAACAGAAAGTCATAAGAACCTTATCAAGTCACGCATATAGTCTTGATTTCATCTCCTTCTTTGATCTGAACTTGCCAATATCCAAATCTAAAGTCAAGCTTCATAAAGCTTACCGCCTTGGACAATTGAAGGAACAAGTCCTTTAGCAGTGAAATCAAGTACTTGTTCTTCACCGTCACATTGTTCAATGCCGATATTCGATGCACGTCCTTAGGCTCCCACCCGTCTTCTTCTAGAACAACATCAGTGTTCCATAAGGTGACTTTAAAGATCAATCAGCTCTTTATTCAACAATTCTGTCATCCAATTCAGTAGGAGTGTAATGGTTCGGTTTGATTCGATTATAGTCAAAAAATCAAACCGAACCGATATCTATCGGTTTTGAATTTTCAAAACCGAACCGAACTAACATATTTAAAGAATTGAACTGAATCAAACCAAACAGTTCGGTTCGATTTCGGTTCGGTTCGATCATTTAGACATACAGTTCTCCCTGTCGTTGGTGAACTAGGGTCACGAATGATGTCCTCAATGGTGATTCTGGCCGCGAAGGTAAGGTCGACTAGGCGGAGAAAGTGGCGGAGATCAGGGGAGATCCATTTCAGGTTTGAGGTCGCGGTGGAAGACGCCGCGGGCGTGGCAGTAGCCGACGGCGGAGATGAGCTGGTGGAAGTATTTACGGCTGATATCCTCGCTGAATCGTCCTCTGGAGACCTTGGCGAAAAGCTCGCCGCCCTTCTCGTATTCCATAACGATGTAGATTTTGGTTTTGGTGGCCATGACCTCACACAACTTGACGATGTTGGCGTGGTGCATCCGGCGCATGATGTAGATTTCTCTCTTGATTTGAGAGGTCAGCCCTCCGGTGACGATCCTCTGCTTGCTAGTGGCCAGGACTAATGCTATTGCTGCTACTTTGATTCAAACTAATGTTGATCACATGGACCATCAGTTCACCCTCGGCGCCACAAATCCCAATTTGAAGGGGAAGAGTCTTGCTGGAATGCTGGCTGAAGCCATGGCTGCAGGTAGGGGTGAGCAAAATCCGGTCCGGACCGGAAAATGACCCGGAACCGGACCGGAATGGACCGAACCGGACCGGACCGAAGGATTCCGGTCCGGTCTTCGGTCCATTCATTTTTGGGGT
>NQLW01000011.1:5807416-5821460 GCA_002312845.1 Kalanchoe fedtschenkoi
AATCGATTGACTTGAGATATGTATTTTTAATTATCCGATTCGGTTCGATTCGGTTCGACTTGTAATTAAATTTTTTAAATCGAACTGAATTGATCGGTTTTCTTCTAACAATTAACTGAACCGGCTAATTAAAAAACAAAACCGAATCGAACTGATCGATTCGATTTGATTTGGTTCGATTCATCGGTTTGACGGTTTATTCTTACACTCCTACAATTCAGCAGACCCCATCTGATAATGCGCCTAGGCAAGAGGCTTTGAGCTCAGCACCAACTCAATCTGATGATTGATATCTCGTTTGTGAGACAATCTCCTTGATGGTGGGGCGGTAAATCTATAAACTCGCCTAGCAAGTTGACCACTAGATTCGGTAATTCATATGACTCCCCCTCATTGATCTCGATTAAAGTTTCTTGAAAGATAAGACTCCCCTTTCTTATTCCTTCTGTAACTGAATGACAGACATCATCCTCACTCCAGATATGTGGTTGCTCGACAAAGCATCCACAAAGTAGAGCTATCGTTCGTCTCAGATAAGAATCCCTGCAAGGTAAGGCATCACTGAGGTCGTGCTTTATGACAAATAATCTCGGCCAAGGATAATATCGAAGTCATCTAGGAGCATCACCATCAAATTTATCATTCCCAATCACGTTTTGACAGTCATCTCAACGCCACGAATCATGTTTCTCACACCCTTTACATTTGAGTAGGGCCATTACACAAATAAAAATAATCATTTCTCTTTCTACCATTCTTCAAATGAGCGTCCCCAGTTAGAGGTTTAATTCCATCCTTGTCGAAACCCTTTCGCTTGTCAAATAAATCTTCTTTGCGCTTCTCCTTATTTTTCTTTTCTAGTTTGCCATGTTTCAGGTTAGTTGAGAGGTCAAGGGTTTTGTAATCCATCAAGCAATTTGACGCAACAATTGCTCATTGAAGTTATTTTAATTCCAACATAAAGTTAAAAAATTAATCTTCTTCCGACATGTCCTCCACATCCAAAATAAAGAATGTGAGTTCTTTCACGTAGTCGCAAATACAGCCCGCATGCTATAACTTTATCAGATTTTTCCGCTTCAACCAACTTAAGTTTGTTAGCATGAACCGAGCCATCAATTTCTTGATCAAGTAATTCCTAGACCCGATCCCCGAATTCCCCACATATTCATTCTCGACCTGCTTTACTCACCACAAAAACTTTACATCTTCCACCAAATACATGCACTCAATGTTAACCTTCTCCCCATCTGCAATACGTGCTATTTGGAAGTATTTCTCCATGTCTCAGATAAAGTTTCCTAGCCTCTTAGTATTCTTTACCAAATTGAATGCCTGAGGTTTTGGGACCTTATGTGTTGAACGTACAAGGCCAGCCCCGACTGTCAAATTAGGGCCAGCACCACTGCTTGCTAGGCCCGCAATGACCAGCTTCAGTATGGCCAAATCCTTCTCTAGATTTTTGGATCAATTTACAATACCCATATCCTGCTCAAAGTATTTCGTAAGGTGATCCCTCAGTCCCATTCGACCTCCATGATTTTTTGCATTCATTTCCCAAAGAGTTTGACAATGGAGTCGCCTGAGGGTTCCTTTAATCTCTTTTCGAACAAAGAAATTCTCGATTCTAAATTCATGTCTGCTATCAATACTTTCCCCTCAAATATCTACATACCCTAATACCAACTGTCATAAGAATTTTTTCTAATCCTTTATCGAGATTATGACAATTGCATTCATGCAACAACAAGGTCCTGGTGCCCTGTTCAGCCATCCTGACTTGCCCCAAATGCCAGATAAGTTATACAAAAGATAGAAGTTTTAAGTGTTGTCATAAAAAACTTGGCAAGAAGATAAGCTGAGGAAATTTGCTTGACTTTTAATCTGAATGCCAAACTTGCATAAGAATTCTTGGATGACTTATTTGCCTACAAAACAACATATTTATAAATAGAAATCCTAAGGGATAGACCCTTTCCTAAAGGATGCGATTTTAGATGAACAGGTGAGACTTGTGACCCTTTCACCAAGTCCTTACCTTTTCAAGTCTTGGGCTACACTAGCCATTTTCCCCCATTGCATAAATGTCGTCCAGAGTTTTCCCAGCCTTAATCTGCCGCCCATCATAATGTCTTGATCCACAACTTATACTGAGCCAAGAAATTCTCGATGCCTTCTGATTGATCCAGCCTAACTTAGGGCTGGTTTTGCCTAATCAAAGGCCTTGAGCAAAGGCTCTCACGCCATTGGATCTCCATCTTGGCCTTGGAGAGCAGATAAGGCCCTCCGCCTTTGGATCCTCGCATGGGCCCTGTCGAGCTGCGAAAGCCCCACGACAGGATCTTTGTCTTGGCCCTTCGAGGAGACAATACCCTAACCAACTTATCCAATTTAATCTTCCAACTTATCTGAATCCAATCCAAACTGATTCAAAATTCTCCAATTTGACCACGATAAATAAATATGCCAAGTTAGATTAGATTCAACTTTAGGATGTGACAACTAGCCATTAGGAATAAGCTTCAAGAGAGACACTTTCCACCAAGGTACGCCAGACTCACTTAAAAACACATAAACATCCCTACCACAGTTAAAAACACAAACATTCATGCCTCACATAAAAATATATACATCATTTTCCACATACAATGTTTTCTACAAAATCCGAGCCCCATCCTTAAGATTCGAATTCGTTGCTGCGCAACTAAATACTGTGAGCACGAAAACAATGTCATTTTGATAATTGTAACTATCACTCACGTGCGCCTCCCAATTTGTTATTGGCAGTTCTTATAAGAAAGGTGATTCTAATTCGATAAACAAACAACCATGCATCTCAAATAAGAAAACATATCCCATAAAAACACTATTCCTGAAATTGACTATATAAAGCCATAAGCATCTGAATTAATATTTGATTGTTTATAATTAAATATTTGATTATTTATAATTATTAAATTTTTTTTACTTTTATATAATACAAATTTTAAATAATAAAAACTTTCAGTATGTATAAAGTTTTTTTTTTTAAAATTAATTAATTATGGTATAAAGATTTGTATAATTAAAATTTTTTAAAATTTAAATAACATACCATATATGACGCTTGTAATTCAAAAGCGTCGTATAAACTATTAACATATAAAACGTTTTTAAATTAAAAGCATCATATATCATAATACTTTATACAGCGCTTATAAATTACAAACACCGGCGCCGTATAATCTTATTTCTAGAACCGTTTCGTGCAGACGAAACGGTGTCGTGTCAGAAGATCACAAACCAACCTCCACATAAAAAATGAAGCAGTTCGTGACCTGACACAAACCTCCCGACCAAACTTCAATGGAGATGCCCTAAGATCACATCTCTGTCCACCGAACTTCATTTTCCCCCAACAGGTTTGACCTTGCAAACGCATCTCTGAACCATGAAAGATGCAATTTTCTCCAAAAAGAAAACAGTTGAAAAATAACTGGACTTGAATGATTGGTTTTCCAGCTATTAGATCCCAATCTAATTCATACAATTTCAACTATGCCACGACCCTAAAATTATAGAAGATCAACCCAGAGTAATTCAGTAGCTCACTTTAATAAATATATAAAACAGAAGCAATGAGAAAAAGGCCTAAGATCATCTTATATCAAAATCTGTAAAGAGGCTCCCACCTTCCATTGTAAAAACTAAAATTTTCATAACAGAAACTACAGAAAACTTCACAAAAGCTCTGCAAATGTGAAACTATCAAGCTTCAATCTCTTCAAGGATGATAGGCTTTGTTTTTCTTGCCAAAAAGTCAGTATTCTCCTGGAATGGTGACTTATAGAACTTTGTGGGTGTCCACAAATCAGGAGTCAGGAATCCATAGGTCTTCAACAAACATTCAAATGTAGCCTGCATTGCAAAATAAACACAAATTTAGTGCAAAATGGACCAGATGACCCCAAGACATCACCAGATGACTCTGTATGATAAGCCAACTAACTCTATCAGTACATTCACTTCAATACCATCACTAAAAAACAAGCTTCAAAACATATAAACAAACATAGCAAAAAGAATCACAAGAAAAATGGTCACACCATGAATGCATACACGATTTAGATAATTCTAAATTCAAATTTATACTCAGTAACATCAATGAATAGATGATGAACAATTGCAAGAGTGGTAAAGTTCACACCTTGACAAAGTTTCCGAGGGTCTTGGTGGACCCACGTGAGGAAGTGAACACATCCTCAATCCCAGCAAACTGCAGGACCTTCTTAGGCACTCTAGCAGCCACAATCCCAGCGCCACGAGGGGCAGGCACCATCCTGACAGTTACGGAGCCGCACTTACCCGTCACCTTACACGGCACCGTATGCGGCTTCCCGATCTTGTTCCCCCAGTAACCCCTCCTCACCGGAATCACAGACAGCTTGGCCAACTGAATCGCGCCTCTGATAGCGGTCGCGACCTCCTTCGAGCACTTCACTCCCAGTCCGACGTGCCCGTTGTTGTCCCCGACCACCACAAAGGCCTTGAACCTGGTCCTCTGCCCGGCGCGAGTCTGCTTCTGCACCGGCATGATTTTCATCACCTCGTCCTTCAGGATCGGCCCGAGGAGAGTGTCGATGATCTGGTACTCCTTGACGGGAAGCGAGTGGAGGTAAATTTGCTCCAGTGTCTGGATCTGACCCTCTTTGACGAGTCTACCGAGCTTGGTCACCGGCACCCACTTCTCCTCCTCTTCCTTCCTCGGACGGCGGCCTCCGCGGCCTCTTCCACCGCGTCCGCCTCTCCCGCCAAACCCTCGGCCGAATCCGCCGCGCTCTCCGCCGCCTCTTTCTGCCATGGTTGGTTGCTGAGAAGTTTACAGCTGCTTCGCTAGGGTTTGCAAATGCGATGCGAAGAATCGAACGTGAAGAACTCGTCATATACTCGGACTCGGCCCGGGCCTCTATTGGGCTTTCTGCTCCTCCTTTTGGGCCTGATGATGTCCGTCGGCCCAGTAACAAGCATGACGCGTGACGGGACACTATTCGTGCTCGATGATCTGACTGCGCAACTATCTAGTACTATAAAAAATAGCGCGTACAACGTTTCGGGTGTTCGGTTCGATTTGAAATTGACCGGTTTAATTTGGTTTGAAATATTAATAATTCGGTTTAGTTTTAAATTTTAAAAATTTATTGATTTGGAACGGATTTGAAACGGTTTAAAATGTTAGTATTTTAATTATAAATTCATATTTTAAAAAAAAATAACTAATAATGTGATTCGATTTTTTATGTTTCTGAAAGTGAACGGTCGAGTCGAGGTGTCTGCGTCTGCGATTCTTCGGTACCATTTGCGAAGCTTTTGTCTCTCAGATCGGAAAGCTCGAGACTCGCACAGCGATTGAAGGTGAGGGTTTCTCTATCTTTGATGCCGAATTTGATTTTTGCCAGCTTTGATAGTTCATGTTGATTGGGAATTGCGTCCTGGGGCTGAGATTTGGTTCATGTGGTCGATTTTGGGGTTCCTGATTCGATAAGCGTGGTGAGTTATATGTTTAGATTTCCGATGGCTGTGGTGATTGATATCAATATCAGGATGTTGATTTGGTGGTGATGGTGGAAACTGGTGTTTATGTGAATCTTTAGTTTAGGCTTTGCAGCAGTGATGATATTATGCGCTTTGAATCATTGTTTTATATTTTGAAGTCTGCAGAGGGTAAGGGTTTGCTCTATTTGTTTCAAGGACAATTGGCTGACATGCTATAGATGTGGGTTGGCACCCATTAGAGTATGAAATAAACCATGGCAGAATATTCCTTTGGAAAAGCTATTTCCATTGGCCTCTGGTGTTGAATATGTATTTCTTAATGTTGATTTAGCGATATTGTGATAACAATTTCTGGCTGAGTGTCTTGGTAGGTGACAGAGCTCTACGCTTCCTGTTTTTTTTAGTTGATCTTGTATGTTGGTGTGCGTTCGGAGCTTGTTGTAAATTTGTAATTGCTTGTTTTTTTGTGAACCTCATGTTTCCATCTGTGTGTCTGGTGGATACGTAGAACAATTTTATCTGCTTAGTGCGGAGAGATGATAAAAGTCTAGTAGCAGTCATAGGTAACATTTCGCTTACAATTTCTTCTTGCACATGTGAGATATGTAAGCGGACTTATGTTAGGACATTGATTTACTATGATATCGAAGAAGTCAGCATACTTTTCCCTGCATTTGCATTTGTTATTACCAAGACTTTTTGGTTTTAGATGATAAAAATTGAATTCGCAATTATAGTGACAATATTGCCTCATGAGTACTGGAATGTGCTTGTCTGGTGCTACCTTTTTACAACTAGTCCCTGAGTTTCTAGAATGTGTAGGAATGGCAGCCAAGTACATTGTGGGATCTGTAGCAGCATCATTTGTTGTTGCATTTGCATGCGACTACGTCATTGCTGACAGGAAGATTTTCGGAGGTGGGTAATGATGTAGTCAGCATCTTGAAGTACATTTATGATGGCTAACTTGAGAACAAGTAATTGATTTATTCACACTCTGTTTATAATTAGGTACCACCCCAAAAACTGTTTCAAACGAAGAATGGAGGGAAGAAACTGACAAGAAATTCCAAGCTTGGCCACGAACTGCTGGACCCCCTGTTGTGATGAATCCTATCAGCCGACAGAACTTCATCGTGAAGTCACCAGAATCATGAAGATCCAATATGCATAATTAGACCATGTATGTTCATCTTGTTTTTCCCTCAGTAAGAGTAATGTTATTAAGAGCCATGCTCACAATTAGTCCCTGACAATTTGAATAATGCATACTTTCTTTGCTCAGCGACTTTTTGCTGAACTTATTTTTTTTAATAAGAGTTCTCTGCCGAAACCTTTCTGCAAGGCTGCTTCATCTCCTTTTTGAATAATAATTATTTTGTAACACTTGTGAAGTCACTCTGCTATTGGAAACTTTTGTATTAAATAGTAACATATGTACGTTATATGTATGGCTGTTGTCTCTTTTATGTGTAGAAAAGTTTCTGGATCAAGTCCATCCTATCAGTTAGCCTAGTGGGGGATTGAGAATCTCAAATCAAGGTGATATCTGCCATTGACTTTACATTTCCTGTTTGGCAAGTCGAAATATCTAGAATATTGGGTCTCTGGTAATTTTTTATTAGTTTTGCTGTGTTATATTGGCAAGTGTAGTCAATGGCTTACAAAATAAATATGACCAGAGTGTTGTGCTACAATTTGAAGGAAAAACTATTAATTATAAGTTTTCTTTTAATGAATTGGCGAGTTGAGACCTTCCTGTGAAGACAATGAATGCACCGTGTGGTGGTGTCTCTGGGATGAGAAGCTTGGCTTCTTGCTGAACAACTGTTCCTTGGTCTGCTGCTTAAGTTCTCTTTTGGCAAAGAAATTCTGAAAGAGCGGCATTGATCTTTCCTTCAGCTTGAGAATAATGATGAATAGAAGCTTGTATATTATTAGGTTGGCTGTGACTATTGTCAAATCCCACCATTTTGAATGTCCTGTGTCCACTCCCAGAATGTTCTTCATGACATACTCGCCCGTTAGTCTAGATTCACTGGAGGCCAACAATGGATCAAATTCCAGGCCTATAAAGTCATTCTTGTATGCTCCCTGATTTTCATAGATCACACCTCTAGTTAGTCAGATGCTTGCCAGTTTGTAATCTTGTGGACTATGTATCGAATATTGATATGAATGTGCTGCTCACTTATATACCTAGTGATAGTTTACTTGGTGCTGATACTAGAGGCTATTTTCTGATTTTAAATTAAAAATGTACCTGCAGTGCCCATGATTCATAGCCAATAAATGACGTAGGGTAGCGCCAGAATGGCTTAGGGAGATCAGGAAGTGGCCGGAAGTACCCTGCTGTCAATGTATTTAAACCCTGTATCAGAGAAAAAAACCCAGTTAAAACTGAAAGGTGTTCTATGAATAAACTTGCAGTATTTTAGAATTTGATGTGGAGAGTCTAATAGTTTGTTGCTATTTTCAGGATGATCTAGTTGGATAAAGAGCATACTCACAATGATTCCCAAACCAACTACAATCCCCATCAAGTAATTGGGAACCAGAGACGCCACAATCATCATGCAGCTCTCGACCACAGATATGGAGACTATAAGGTTCAGGCATGCATACGCAATGTGTGAGAATCCGGACTGTAAATTGACCATATAATAGGTAATGATCACAGTGGCCAAGGCTATTGCCACCAGGAATGGGGATGAGGATGTGAAATTCGATAAAACATATGGGGTCACTGCATAATGCCCATTTAGCCTCTCCTTGTGAAAGACCTGCAAAAATGCACTCAAATATGTGTGACTCTGGATCTATTTGAGTTGGGGATTTTAGTCGGATATAAGATGTTACCTTCATCTCTTCAGTGAAGGATGGGAAGCCCCCTATAGCGATGAATGTCATGAAACCAGATATGAAAGCGCCACAACCTGCTCGTCCAAAGATTTCCATGTAGCTTGTGCCAATGTCGAAGAAGATGGTACCGACACCTAAAGATAAGGTGATGTATACCACTATCCTTAGCCAGTAATATCCCAGATCTCTGGTCATATTCACAAATGACCTCTTTGTAAGTGTTCTCAGCTGTTTCCGCCATGTTGCTTTGCTCCCTCTTTTTGTTTTTGCCGGCAGCACTTTCTGGAAGGATGCACTACAGGCTTAAGCGTATAATGACGAAAGTGCAGTGGCTGGTGTATTGAAGTTCTTGATTGATTTGGGCTGTGCTTACCATGCTTAAGATCTCTTGTGTTCGAGCTTTCGCTTTTGCTCTGAATGTTGAGGACTTGTATTTCTCAACCAGTATTGCCTTCATGTCCGCTGTTGGCATGGTGTGAAGGGTATCTGCTGCTTGCTCTGGCTAATGAATGCAATACATAAGGCAGGTTAGACAAGTATCTTCAGTTAAGCTCTATTTTCTACCACTTCTAAGACCTTGAATAGCAAATATATATGTTCAACGTACACATGTCTCAATAGAGGAGTTCAACGTCTTCACCACCGCATCAAAATCTGAGTTGATACATTGGAGGAAGTGATCAGATGGGTTTTGCCAACTGGGGCAGGGATATCCAGCCCATTCGAAGAACTGTGCTGACAGATAACACAGCAGGAAGTAAGACTCATGCTGGACAAATGTAAAAGTGTTGGCAACAATAAGAAACAACTGTCAGGCTGTCTCCATACCTCCTCGGCTGATCTTGCGTCGCCGAAATACACGGTCTCGCCACCAGACAGCAGAAACAGGTCGTCAAAGAGCGCAAACACCTCGCTACTAGGCTGGTGAATGGAGGAAATCACAGTCCTCCCACTTCGTGCAATCCTCTTAAGTGTCTGAACAACAAAAAACGCAGAGGCACTGTCCAACCCGCTCGTGGGCTCGTCTAGAAACAGCAGACTAGGCCTTGTGAGTGTCTCTAAGGCAATGCTGAGCCGCTTCTTCTCGCCTCCGCTTATGCCTCTCAAGTGCCAGTTACCGATCATCCGGTCTGCACAATCTTGCAGACCCATTTCTAATATGGTGGCTTCCACAATGGCGCTGATGCCTTGTTTGGTCATTGTGGGTGGAAACCTTAGGTTTGCGGAGTATGTGAGTGTTTCTTTAACTGTTAAGGTTCCTAGCAACGTGTCTTCTTGTGTCACATAAGCCTGGTTTTCCATGAAATCAGTATTTTTCACCGCTTAGAAAAAGGAAGTGAAAGCAAAAAAAGGGATTGGGGAAATATATATCATATGTATCCGAACGAATAAGATTATGCCGATGATTTGTAAGAGTTTTAAATTTTATAATATTTTTAGTGTTTGAAATTTTTGGATTCCATGATTTAGATTTTTAAGTTGTAAGAATGTTTCAAAAAAAGGGATCCAGCGTAATAAGATTATTGTGTTATTATTATTTTTATTTATCATTTTAGGATGTTCAAAACATATTTTCATATATCTTAAAACTTTAAAATTTAAAAAACTATATCATAAATCCAAAAAACTCATAAAAGCTCTGAAAATATAAATATAGTTCTAACATGCTAAAATAATAAAACCCTATAGTCCCTAAATCCAAAAACAAAAAAAAATATCCGTCATCCACAAGTCTCGGATTCGAAGCCTCACGATAATGGTTGAGTGAGTATGTATTTTTTTTGTGTTTATTCTTTGTAATGTCAAAAAAAATCATGTATTTTTAGCCGATTCCTTATAAAATAAATGAGGTATCACTTCATATTCCTTTCTCTTAAAATTCAATCATTTCAAAATCCTGAACCTTAGAAAAAAACTTAAAATTCAAAACTTTCAAATTTTAAAACAATATAAATCTTAAAATGCTAAAAGCTATATATGATGAACTCTAAAACCATAAATAAAATCTAAACCACTTAATTTTTCGCGCTCAGGTACACAGCTTATATCCTTCGACACGGTATATTAATTTTTCCGTAAACTGATAGGCTGTGGTTTTTACAAGTGGTAAAAATTTGGGTAAAATTTTTCAAAATTATTTTGATCCAATCCAACTCAATTCAAATTCAAACGATATAACTCCACATATATTCATAAGTATTCAATTTGAATCCACCCATTTTACTTTTATTATAAATAAAAAATTTTAAACTTGTGTTGAGTTTAATTTTAACTCAATCCAAAATCATTTTATATCAACAAAGCTAACCCACCACTTTCAACCAACCACTGCACTATTGTCAAGCCCCTAAAGTCGGATCATATCCGATTTGGCCGATTTACTTGATCATCAGGCAAAGTCGGAGGATATGAATAAGTTTTAACTTATCGGGATAAGTTTGGGATCAAGGAGGAAGTGATCCGGATCGGTCAGCGAGCTGGCTCGCAGTGCCGAGGTGGGGGCCTTGGCGAGGCGCTGGGGGCC
The DNA here is from genome assembly GCA_002312845.1 of Kalanchoe fedtschenkoi. Taxonomy (NCBI): domain Eukaryota; kingdom Viridiplantae; phylum Streptophyta; class Magnoliopsida; order Saxifragales; family Crassulaceae; genus Kalanchoe; species Kalanchoe fedtschenkoi. Next base: position 5,818,335 of record NQLW01000011.1, read on the forward strand.
TTCGCAGGGCGCATAGCCTAGGGCCCCGAGGCAATTCGAGGCAAGGGCCTCGGATCAGCGAGGCGAGGACCTCGGATCAGTGAGGCGAGGCCTTAAATCAGCGCATGATCCGGGCGAGAGGCCCAGATTAAGCCAGGATCAGCTCTGGCTCGGCTGGATTTCTGGGCGCCGGATGAGTTTTGGATCTGGGCGTTCAGAGGTATCTTGAGAGCAAAGCAAAGATCTTTGGGCGACGATTATGCTGCAGGCGGAAAGTTTATAGCCTATGCGTTCAAGGGGGAAGCATTTGGATGAAGAGGTGCAAAAGCACCCGTTCGGCTAAGGTTGCATCCCTTGGGAAATTATTCATCCCTTCGAGATTTTCATGTATAAATAGTGTACCTTGTAGGCTAATAAAACCACATCCACGAAATTGTATGCTTCTTGGCACTTGAGATCAATAAAGAGTCGAGCAATCTTCCTTATAAACCTCTGTCAACTTCTTATGTCCAATCACTTATCCGTTGTGCACTAATCTAATTTTTGGATTAGATCCGGAAAGGCGAGCAAGGCACCGAGGTTTTGTTGCCGCACAAATCCGCTTCTCCTGAACTCCGATTAGGGATTAGAGAGAAGTCTCGTGACAACTACCATATTGGTGGCACATGCGTTAATTATTATGGAACTCATGTAACATCACCAAGACTTACTTAAGACTTTCACCCCTAAATTTAAAACCAAAAAATAGTTAAAGATAATTGAATGTTCAGTCATTTTTAGTAATATAATTACTGAGATTTAATTAGGAATTGTACAATAATTTTGATTGGAGAAATATAATAAATAAAGTATTTTTTATTTTTCGAGGTAATGGAGGACGAGTAAAAGTTCATTGGAAATGTTAAAGTGATACAAAAATGTTCAATATATTTTTCAAGTGACATTTAAAAGAAATGATATTTTTTAACAAATATTCTCATATTTGACGTTTTGATTTTTGTATGATGGTTTTGTTTACATTTTTATTACGAAATATCATGATAAATGTTATAATAATACAAACTGATTTAGGTGATAATAAAATAGAACATGATAAATATACATGTTATTTAAATTAATTAACACTACATTAAAAAAATTATTTAGCATTATTCGAAGAACAATAATGAGGGTAGACCCCGTAGCACTTACAACACCACCATAGTCTAATCTTGTCTTCTTGCCGTTGAGAAGGACATCCCCGGACATTGCTAGGTTTCCGGACAATCTTCCTACAACATCAAAACAGCAAGAGAAACCCAGATAAGTCTATGTTGTCGTCTCCACACTGGACTGTCAGCTGATCGGAGCAGACAATTAATGATGCTGTGTCTGATTCTGAGTTACAAGAATAAAGCCAGCCAAGATCATGACTGAGATTACGAGTTAGTAGTCATTTCTTATACTGAAAGTTGGTTCGTAACAAATCCGTGAAATTTGCGTTATATTTATTCATTATTTTTATAAACATATTTTTCATAAAATTTTTATTTACACTGAATAAACTTTATATCCAAAATATAAAGTTTCATTTATACTTTTATTTATTTTACAAAATAAAAAATAAAATATTTCATCATCATAATTCATAAAGAAAATCTTCTACACCAATCATAATACACCACATTTTTCATTTTATATGAAATTAGTACGTATTACATACATTAAATACATACTTGTGATATTTTGATATAAATATTAATTCCTACTTAATTCATTCAATAACATAATCTTAGAATTGAAGTGATCTACAATAAGAAACAACCGCGCTCCTCATCGATATCATTATCGGCCTGTAGTCACACTTAACTTTTAAGTAAAGTTGATTTCTCATCGGACAGATGCCGACATGGGACAACCATGTCATTCAAACCAGTGTTCTAAAAATCGGCCTGGGCGGCCGATTAATCGCCGCCTAGAGGTTAGGCGCCCTTCCAACGCTTTTCTTTGGCTGAATCGGTGAAAAATCGGATTTGTGGGGTCAAAAGGTAAATAATCAGTCAACTAACAACTATGAGGGTCAAAACGTAATTTTAGGAAAAGCAAAACACAGCGTTTCTACTGTGGGTTGCTGGTTGCTGCACGTCTCGTCTCTCTTCTGCCTTAACCCTAAATGTTGAAGCGTTTCTACTTTCTGGCCGAGACGACGAACGAAGTTTTGGGACAGGCGGAGGTCGGAGGGACGTGGGAGGTTTGGGACGGACGGAGGCCAGAGGTATGTGGGAGGTTTGGGACGGACGGAGGTCCATTCCAATTATTGGCGGATGGACAATTTTGTGGGTAAACTTCTATAATTTTTCTGGCCGAGTCTTTGTCGCCATGTTCGGAGAGAAGTTGGGAGCTTTCCATCTTGCTATATCTCAGTTTCGTCTCGTCGAGGTTCGTTGATTCATTTGGGCATAGTTCAATTTCTGTGATTTTTTATGGTTTCTTGGTATTTCAAAAAGCTGAGTTTCGTCTCTGTTCACCTGGTTTAGGGTAAGATCTATTTGAGGGAAAATAAAAATACAAGATGCAGCCCTAAAATGTGTTAACTTGGTGGTGTTTAGCTAAATCAGCAACATGTGCTGCTATTTTGTATGATATGACCCAAATCCTCTTTTGGAGTTACATTGTAAAGGAGGACAGTTCCCAGGGCCCCAATTTTAGCAGCACCAATGGCAAAGATTATATGATCACACCCTGGGGCAATTTCAGTGGTCAAAGCTGAATTTCTGTGGAATTGATGAATCTCTTCTTCCTTCAGGTAGAAAATTAGAGTATATGTTGAAGGGTAGTTGTTGTATCTTGTAGTGTGGATATTAGTTTTTTATTGTTGCCAAGTGATTCTGTTGGATTTGTGCATAACAACAATTTTAGGTAAAATTTCTACAATTTTTGACAAGGCAGCTTAAGTTCTTCTCAATGTTTCAACTGGTGGGTCATCTGGAATCCGGATGTCATTTTATATATGCAATTTTTGTATCAGTTTGGTATTCTTAATGCCATTATATATATTCTAGATGCCATAATGATATATGATGAGTAAATTGTTAAAGAAATGTTATATTCCATTTAATTATGATGAATTGTTCTCTTTTTATGAAATTGAGACTATGTGTTATGTTT
>NQLW01000011.1:5827681-5862785 GCA_002312845.1 Kalanchoe fedtschenkoi
TGAACATTTTATTATTTAAAAGTGACAAAATAAAATGAAATCAGTACCTTTTACCATGCTTTAAACACTTGAGCGTGGTAAAAAGCATCAACCTAACCAAAGTACAACCATTTTGGTAGATACCTATTACCACGCTTCAGGTTTAATTCCAAAACGTTATCGTTTTCTGTAAATCTATCACCACGCTAAGAACTTTTAAGTGTGATAATAGATGCATATTTTTTACCAAACTTTATTATTTATTTATAGGTTCCAAACTCAATTATCACACCTGTTTGAAGTTATTTACCATACTTGGTTATAATAAGCGTTATAAAAGAGAGAAATGTGGTAAAAAGAAAAATCTCTAATAGTGACTAAGGTTAAAAATGAGAAAACACGAATAGAATTAAGACAAATGGACAAACAGATAATTAAAATATCATAATAATTTTTTTCAAAAAAATAAAATTAATACAGTTAGTTAAAAAAAATATCAAATTTGACATGCTATATAGCATAAAGTTTCATTAAAGAACATTTATATAAAAAAAATTATTATCACGTTTCTTCAAAAGAAGTGTGATAATAGGTACAGTTTATTATCACTCTTTTGAATTTGAAGCGTAATAATAGATGTTTCTTTTATCATGTTTGTCAATTATAAGCATGATCAAATGTGTATACTTATTGTCACGTTTGACAACCTTTATCACGTCAATATTTATCACGCTTGTTAGAAATGTGATAAACACGACTTCCTCTGTCCTGTTTTACTTATCGCTTAAATATCGTGCATTAAATTTTGAACGCAAAGTATTTAAAATATAAATATTATAAAATTATAATGAAATATATTATTGAAGTAAAATTCGATATGAAATATTGAGATCCATCATCATAATCTTTATTATAAAATTTTACATAAAAACAACAAATTAAATTCAAATTTATAAAAAAATGATAAATAAAAAAAACTGAGAGAGTATTAAAGAAACATGATAAAAGGGTGATAAAATGGCTTCGACAACAGTAATGTAAAATGGCTTCGACAATAGTATTGTTTAGGCTGATATTTGGGCAATTTTAGTGTGACAGTATCATATGACTTTTTCACGTAGTTTAGTTATAGGGTTTTTTGGGCTGCACTGTTGGGACTTGGGGAGATTTCTGGGGCAGCTATTGGGTGGCTTTCAGGTGGTTATTAGGTGGCCTTCATGCGCCGATGACACACATGGCCCATTTGTGTATACAAATCTCCAGCAAAATAAAAACTATTTTAAAAAAAAAATATGATCAAGTGCTGTAAAGTAATTGACAAACAATTAAAAAGATATAGTTTTCTAAATAATATGTGTCTTATTACAGTTCATCTATCATGTTTTATATAAAATCAAATAATTTTGCATAAAACCACTCTTATATTATATGTAACCGTCCTCGCGGAAAACTAATTCACCACGCTGGATAATCTCTCAGTCCTCTTTTACAAATCGTTTAAGGTTAATTTGAGTAGATTTAAGTGAAGTTAATGCTAGTGGTTGAACAAATTTAATAAGTAGGTGGTTAATATTTTTGTAATAAATTTTGTGCAAAAAGTAAAATTGGTAGATTATTGCTGGTGAGGAATGAATTTTTCATTGATTATGATAAATAAGTGATTAATGTTTAATGTTTTAAGATAGTTGTTGGTATTAAATACGCATTGAAAATTGTTAAGTGACAAGTAAAAATGGACAGAAAAATTCGATTAAGTGACATATAAAAGAGAACAGAAGAAGTATTTATCATTTCTTTTAATCCAGCAGTTTGACAAGAAACCCGACCTTGTAAGGGTCAGGTAAGTTGCCCCAAAAAGCATTTTTTTGTTGAGTTACTGGATCCTTTTCTATTGTTAATTATCTTTCCGAAAACTACACACTTTCGTACTTACTATTGAGTCCCAACAATATTTTTTATACCTGAAAAAACATTTTAGTTTTGGTAGTGAGAAGTCAATTTCAGGATGATAAAAATCTGGCTGTGTGGCTGAGTAGAAATCTCTGTAGCGTACTTATATCCTAAAATTTATCATTCGCATATAATGCTAAGACATTTTGGCTATATGTTCAGTTTGTTCTTAGGGCATCTTTAATAAAGGTTCACGGAGGAAGGTTTATATTAGAGTATGAAGTTTATTTGATATGAAGCTTCAATTTGGGTGATCATTCATTTTTTTCTAACATGATACCACTTCATGCATATGATACGCTCCATAAAAAATATATATACGATGTTTTTAACCAGAAAGCGTCAGATAGGGGTGTTCACTATACGGTTAAAACCGTTAACCGAAGTCGGTTAACCGAAAATTTTAACCGCGGTTAACCGAATTCGGTTAACCGAAAAATTCGGTTCGGTTAACCAATAAATTCGGTTCGGTTAACGGTTAAGAATAAATAAATTTTCGGTTAACCGATTAACCGAATAAAAAAAATATTTAATAAAATTAAATTATTATATAAAATTATTTTTTTATCATATAAATAGATTTGGTCTGAAAAGACTCATAATATATTCATTTTTAAGCAACCGAGCCAAATATAAGCCATAAACCCAATTCATCAAATAAATGATTAGGGCTTAAATCCATAACTTCAAGTTCTGGTTTGGCTTAATGCAAAGGTGGAAATGCAGCTCATGAAATAAATAAATGTTTTACTCTTGTCATCGCTGAACTTAGGCAATGTGGGACTTCTAGGAAGAGTACTTACTTGTACGTGAATCAACATGCTTACATTACATGCCCAGTGAAAAACTTGCTTTAGCCTTTGAGAGCAAATGTAGATATTGGCTACTCAACTCATTCATCATCTTCCGTGTCATCATCAGCTCCACCAGCTGTATTGAGGGGAATATCCAGCCCACCATCCAAAGCTCCCTTGAGAGCACCAAACACCCGGTTTCCAGTGGTTGTTCTCAAAACACCTCAACGTCAGGGCGAGGCTGTTTCTAGAAATGGAACTGAAAAAATCAGCAGCCCTTGCCCAAATACGTAAAACCACATCTGACAGCATAAACTTTGTACCAATACAAACTTCCATTTTGTTCCGCCCCAACAACCTCAGCTTTATCAAAATTCTTCAGAATGAGAGCAGGTTTGACAGAGGTGCAGTTATTTTGTGGGATTGGGTCCTCATGACGTGTACTCAAATCATCAAATGGTTGAGGTGGCTATGGTTCGTCATTTGCTGCGGCAGCAGCTGAAGTTGAGGTGTTTTGCTGCCTCGTGGTAGCCCCAGCAGGTGCTGATGATGCAGCTGCGAATGCGGCGTCTGTGAGCGAAAGAACCTCTGGTTCTGAAGGACGCAAGTCTCTCAGCAGGACAAAACCTGAAGCAGCAGACTTCACAGGCATGTATCTGCTCTCATCTTTAAATCTAATGTACTTCTCCTGAGCAGGAACCACCCTCGCTGGATTGGTAAGGATTTCATATGTTGGCTCCGGCTCCGACTTCTTCTCAGCTGGAGCATCAACCTGGACATTGAAGTGAAGCTAGAAGGATCAATACAAATTGAGAATAGAAATTAAATGAATCATCATCCAGCTTGCATTATCATTTTCATGAAGTCGATGAATGATCACATTCATTGATGGAAAGATGTAACCGGAAACTTCAACTGTGACAGCCTGCATTGAGTCTCCATCCTTCTCATCCGATGGTAATTTTCCTTTCCGACCAGACGAAGACTCTGCCCCTGAGGTTTTTTCTGGCAGAACTTTTTGGTCAGCCTCATTCTTACTCGCTCTAGCCTTGGCCTTTGCTGATGTTGAAAGAACTGTTGCAGGCAATTTTACAGCTAATGCAGCTGTAGGAACAGTAGTAGGTTTAGGATATTCAAAGAGTGATGGTTTGGCTTGAGACACGAACTCAAATTTGGGAACTTTCAGGTCGTAGTTGAGCCCAATAAATGCAGTGGGGGAGAAAGCCAAGCTCACAAAATAAATTAGTGATACCAGTACCAAAACTGGCTAAAAACAGCAAGGCCAACTACAGCAGTGATTTTGTCATGCTTTGTCCTTGACAACAATCTTATAGTCACATTCCTTCCACCGGCATCTAGTATTCCAGATGCCAAGATGGCTCCCATTTTGCTCATTGTATCTTCATGTTTATCAAGAATTACCCGGCGAGATTCCCTCATCTTCTGCTGCTGCCGTTTGGAGTTTCTAGTTGCAGTTGTCCCACATCACTCAAAATAATGTTTCTTAGCAACTGCGCAACATATTTTAGCTTTGGAGCTAAAATCCGAATTTGAGTTTAAGTTGGGCCGAGCTCTGAAATTTTGGGCTTGGTAAGCTTGAGCTGATTTTCGGTTAATCGGTTGATTGGCTAAATTAACCGACTTTAACCGAATTTTCGGTTAACCGAATATTTGATTAACCGAAAATTCGGTTCGGTTAATGGTTAAGAAATTTTTAAGTCGGTTAATCGGTTCGGTTAACCGAATAAGTGATTCGGTCGGTTATTAACCGAATTTACACCCCTAGCGTCAGATAAAGTCTCAGGTTAAAAACTTCGTATATGAATACTTGAGTTTTAAAAATGAATTGGATTGGACTTATACGACGTTTCAGATTATAAACGTCATATATTATTAGAATTAAATATTTAAAACTTTTATAGTTACAATAAGTTTATTAAAATGAAAAATTTTAAAAAATTATTTTTTCAACTATTCTTTCAACGTGAAAAAAGTAATACAAACAAATAATCACAATAAAAAAAATAAAATAATTAATAAATTGATAATTAGTTTAATATGAAAAATATAAAAAATGTAATATAATATGTGGATCCCACGCAAAGAGTTGTATCAATGTATGAAAGTTTATTGAATGTAGGTGAAATTTTTATAAAAAAAAGATTTATAAGGATAGTAATTTGACATAACACAAATCTACTAGACATTGACACAAACTTACTTTTCAAAATTTATAAATTGGAGATACCCTTACTCCTTAATGTTTCATATTAAATTGTCTTGCCAGCAATTTTATTCATTTATGTCGAAAAATAAGGAGAAATCATAATTTTAGATGAATTTTGTTTTTCTTTACCACAGTTTGACTAGCATTAATTATATCAAGCAAAGTGTTAGTATATCTTTATTTTTAACTGCAAACGGCATTCATTTAAAAACACCAGCAAATCGACAAAAACCAGAACCACTCTCCCACAGGGGCAAAAAAAATAAAGAGAATTTTGATTCCTATTATTTCAAGTTTTTTGCCATTTCTATATAGGGCAAAGGGATTGTGTATGTGCAACCAAAATGACCATATTATGCATGATTTTAACTTCATGAAGATTAAAATTAAAGGGTGTATTGGTCATAATAAATTATTATTCTAATAATTTCATATTAACTAACATATCCCTGTCAATTATTATACAATTTATATTTTAAATGACTATTGTACCCCATGATGTTAATATTCATGAATTTAAAATTAGGATCATTGTGTAATTTTATCCTCATATGTAGAATTTTTTTTTACAGTGACAAGCATATTCCCTTTTCCCTTCTATATATTGTTATTAGGAATAAAAGCCAAAAGAGACCCTGAACTACCACCACTTACCTAATTGCGATCAGAATTACCACGATTTTCAAAAATGGTGCAATGAAGAAAAAAATTGGACTGATTTTTTAAAATAAAATTTATCATTATATTCCTAAACTAATATTATTATGAGACTTAGATTTGTGTGCGAAAATTACGTTGTTTGGTTATCAAAATAAATTATATCATTTTACGCACATAAAGAAAACGACGTCTTTTGATAACCAAACGATGTAATTTTCGCACACAAATCTACGTCTTATAATAATATTAGTTTTGAAATGTAATGGTGAATTTTATTTTAGAAAATCAATCCAATTTTTTTATTGCACTTTTTTTAGAAACTGTGATAGTTCTGACCGCAATTGGGTAAGCGGTGATAATTCAGGGCCCCTTTTAGGTTTTTGCCCTTGTTATTAACCTAAACTTTTCATATTGTTTTTTATGCCACGATTTTTTCCCTCAAGTTTTTCACTTAAAAAAAAACATAGAATCTCTGCAACTTTCCATCTTATTTTCCTTTCTATGCTCTTATATTCTATCTCTGCAAACATAGAATCCTATTATTTTCTATCTCTGCAACTTTTTTTTCTTGTGATTTATACTCTTATATTCATTATGATTTATGAAACTAAAGATGATCACCATTTAAAAAAGCACCTCTTGGACATTTACTATATCTAAACATACACAAATTGAGCCAAATTCAGTAACCTAATAAAGCATTATGTTAAATGCAGAAGGATGACGTACAAATTTTGGCTTCATGGCTCACATTTACCATTTAGACATACACATTGCCATATACCAATCTGCTTACAACAAAGCACTTATAACAGTTTAGTGTTAAAACAGCATACGTACTGGGGCCTTCCTGGGAAGACAATAAAATGCCTGATCGATCTGGTGTTTCTTAATTCGGCGGAAGTTTAGCTGCCTTTCCATTGAGCAACCTGTCCTCATTAAGCTGTTTGAGTGTTCGTTTAGCGACCAAATTCTGCAGTTGCGGTATAGATCTCTCCTTCAGCTTGAGAACCGCAATAAATATAAGCTTGTGACTTATGAAAATCATTAGGATCACTGCTAAGTCCCACCATTTTGAATGTCCCAGGTCGATTCCCATAACATTCGCCATGATAAATTCACCGCTCAGTTTAGGTTCCCCGGGAAACATTGAATCAAACTCGAGCCCCGCCATGTCATTCTTGTATATTCCCTGCATTTTCATTGTAATAATCACTTTTAGGGTATTTCCGCTGTCACGCTATAACATAACCATTTCATTTTTCCACATGCCGGAACTATGTCACAACTACAACGGGCCTCTCTTTTTAATGCATTTTTAGGGGATTTCTGCACTTGAGCAGTGCATTGGGGTTTTGTTAGGAACTTAAGCTCAAGGGAAGAGCCAACCCAAAAGACTAGTCTATTAGGTGGAGAACCCCTTCCACTTAAGTACCATTGCACAATCTCTTGTGCAACCAATGTGGAATTGTAACATTACCGCCCTCTTTGGAAAAAGAGGCCCTCGTCGGCTTACTCTAGACGGCCTACTAGGTAGCCCTTTCCCAGGTCGCCCCCTCCGTGTTGGCTCTCAATGAAAGCACCAATGTTAGGAACTTAAGCTCAAGGAGAGAGCTAACCCAAAAGACTAGTCTATTAGGTGGAGAACCCCTTGCACTGAAGTACCATTGCACAATCTCTTTTGCAACCAATGTGAGATTATAACAGGTTTTGAGCTAAGATCATAATATTGCTGGAAAATGTTATAACTTTTCGGGACTGAAATGGAAACATACCTTTAATGCCCATGCTTGATAATTGATATATGATATCGGGTAGCGCCAGAATGGCTTTGGGAGGTCACGTAATGAACGGAAAAATCCTGACGACAACATCATCATACCCTGAGCCAAATGACTATTAATTAAAATCTGCCGCCAGACAGCAACAATAATTGAAAAAAAATTTATAACATTTGGAAATATGAGAAGTAATTTGATGATCACATAAAAACGGATCGGATACTTACTAGATACCCGCAACCTATAATAATTCCCATCAAAAAATTGGGAACCATGGCCCCGATAATCATCATTAGACTCTCGACGGTGGATACACAGACCATAAGTGCCAGGGAGGTGTAGAATGAGCGCGAATATCCTTTGTGAAACTTCACCATGTTGTCAGCAATGAGTATTGTGACTACACACATCAGACCCAGATAAGGGAAGGAGGATATGAAATTAGATAGAACATAAACATTCACTGGATAATGTCCGTTTAGCCTCTCCTTGTGATAAACCTGCCAAATAATAGAAATATGAGAAGAAAGCTCTTTCATCAATATGTGCCAATTTCCATACTTATTTCCCTTTTTTGATTGAAAGTCTGAAATAAAAGTTTTACCTTTAGCTCCTCAACGAAAGATGGGAATCCTCCTATGGCAATGAAGGTCATGAAACCAGCTATGAATGCGCCACAAGCTCCACGGGCAAAAATTGACTTGTAGCCCGTCCCGATATCGAAGTAAATTGTGCCAATGCATATAGCTAAAAGAATGTAAATTGCCATTCTCAACCAGTAGTACCCTAAATCTCTTGACATGTTCACAAAAGACCTCTGAGTCAGTGTCCCCAGTTGTTTCCACCACGTCGCTTTGCTCCCCAGTCTCGGTTTAGTCACTAGACCTTCCTGTATCCCCACAAGAAGAGTTAATTAAATTTCAGCAATAACAAATGTTAACAAGCCAATGTTAGATAAATTTCTTCTCAAAAGTTTTGTGGTCACCATCTTCGAAATTTCTAGCATCCGAGCTTTTGCCTTTGCGTTGTATGACGAAAATTTGAATTTCTCAATTAATATTGCTTTGATCTGACCTGTGGCCATCTTGTCCAAAGGATCAGCCGCCTGCTCCACATCCTCATGTGTCTGAATTTCAAGTAACAAGTGATCAACAAAATGCACTTAAGACTTACCCAAGCACATACTTGCAAGACTTAGAAAAAATAACATGACATCATACATCTATTATATTGAAAGGTTGCTTGAAAGAAGCCGCCATCATCCTAAATGAATTGCTCAATGTTTTGGCGACAGCATCGAAATCCGAGTTAATGCACCGGAGAAAGTGATCAGAAGGGTTTCTTTTACTGGGACATGGAAATCCAGCCTCTGTGAAGAACTGTGTGACAAGAGGCACATTTTAAGTAGTCATAGATTGGGTATTGAGTGCATCAGTTTGTGTTTTTCGGTACCTCTTTAGCCGAGCTTGCCTCCCCAAAATACACAGTTTGCCCGCTAGACAACAGGTAAAGGTCATCAAAGAGTGCAAACACCTGGCCACTTGGCTGATGAATAGAACAAATCACGGTTCTTCCCTGTCTAGAAATGTTCCGAAGTGTTTGCACAACAAAGAAGGCTGAGGCACTGTCCAGCCCGCTGGTGGGCTCATCGAGAAACAGCAAATTTGGCCTTGTGAGGATCTCGAGAGTAATGCTGAGCCTCCTCTTCTCGCCCCCGCTTATCCCTCTCAAGTGCCAGTTTCCAATAAGTCGGTTTGCACAATCTTGCAGACCCATTTCTTTTATGGCGGCATCAATGGCCGCATCGATCCCTTGCTTGGTCATGGTGGGTGGGAACCTTAGGTTTGCTGAGTACGTAAGTGTCTCCCTAACCGTTAGGGTTCCTAAGAGTGACTCTTCTTGTGTCACATAAGCCTACAACTCAACATCAAAGTAAAATTGTACTCAGTTATCAACTGATCCATACCTTTGACCGAAGTAAATCTTGGTATGTAATTATTTTTAAGAAAAATGATAACACTACAAATCAAAGAAATCCAGGATTGACTAATCAACAGTTATTCAAGCACTTACAACGCCTCCGTAATCCAATCGTTTTTTCTTGCCGTTTAGAAGAACATTTCCAGACATTACAACGTTACTTCCTAGTCTACCTGCAATGAATCAGACACGAAATAATTCAATTTCACGGCAAGTTATATAGTGAGTAGTAATTATAGAGTGGGGTGCACATGAGTCATTATATTCATCGGCTCCTCGCCAACATTGGTCAAAACTTAGTAAAAAATTGTTCAAGAATATACCATTCAAATTTGAACATTATTTTAAAGTTGTTAAATTAATAAGATTATCATTGGTCACTCGATTTATTTATACTAGCTGATAATTTTTTTATGGACTCGTTTAAAAACTTAATTAAAACTCATTTATATTACTTTGTGTGAGATTCGTTTATAAATTGTTTAGAGATTTTTTTAATATAAAAATATAGCTATTGGTTAAGGTAGCCAGATTATCAAATAAATAATTCATTTAAAGCTCGATCGAATGCATTTAATTTTTATTAAAAACAATTTATTATTATAAATTATAGCGCACACATCCGATCACTAAAATTCAAACTCTAGATGTGCATGAGAATTGTCAGGAATCACTCCATTTACTTAAAATACATTTAAAAACTCATTAATTATATATGTTTATTTTTTCACACTTGTTTATAACTGGACGACTCAACAAATTTCTTAAATTAAACAAACTGGGTCTGAATATGTAGTTTTAAAAGCTTATCAAAACTCAATTCTAACTCAAACTCATGAAAATTTTAATAAATAAAATTTTTAACAGTTGAGTACTCATTTCAACTCTATTCATTTTAGAGACTGGATAGTTAGATGTAACTCTTACATCATCAAGTTCCATACATCTTATTATATCTGCATCAAACTTATTAGTTACTCTACCTCTCTCTATCCTCAACTAAATCAAAATCTATCTGTTCATTTTTATTTATTATTTAATAATTATAATATATATTTAATATTTTCATATATCTAAAAAATTAAATATTAATTACATCATTATCATAATTCATAAAATATTTATTCTACACTAGTAATAATCCATCACATTTTACAATTCACACGATCGAAATTTAAAAGAATACGTTAAATACTTAAATATTAGTTCTATTCAACAACTAATATTATCATCTTCTTAATCCACTGAATTTAACCTTAAACTATTAGTATTTCTGAACATAATCAAAGAAAAAGTAGGCTGAAACCATCAATCACAATTAATGTCCATCTTTCAAAGTCAGATCTGCTTATAGCCATTCAGTTCCACTAAAAAAAACTACTTGCTGTTGGTTATTAATTACACGTGCCTTTTCACACAAATCTTGCTTTCTACTTGCACGAAATTGTTGGCGGTGTATGCAGATTTGTTTAGTATGCCTTTGAGGAAAGCTAATTATTTTAGACAAGCAAATGAAAAATTAAAACCTCTGGCGTTAAAAAATAGGCAAAAACATGAAACTCAAGTTGTAGGGTTTTTTTCTAGCTTGAAAAACCTGAACCTACCTGAAAGGGCATCAAGAAGTGTAGATTTTCCAGAGCCAGAAGGACCCATGATGGCCATGATTCGACCGGGCTCAGCGACTCCGCTACTCCCATTCAACAGCCACTTACTCTTCGAACCATCTGGTAGAATCACACTGAGATCCTCCCACGCTAAAAACATAGGACCGTCACTGTTACTATGGGAGAAGCCAGTGCTCCAGTCTGCATGATTCCCACGCTCCTTGGGCATCTGAACCTCCATCGGCCAAATGATCACACAAACAAAAAAAGGAATAAAAACAGATGAAAGGGTATTTATGTATGGTGAGCAGATGTGTATGGTGTGGTCTAATAATGCCTTTGTTGGAGTTGCAGTGGTGTTTATAGAGCTTTTTAAACAAGATGTGAGTGATGAGAGCATTGGGAACGCCAATGGTGGACCTAGATGGAAATGAAGTAGCATATGGTTGGGGAGGTTGTAATGGCGATTTATGGCTGCTTGTCTCATACGGTACTACACTGGTTAGACTTTTAGTAAGTTGAGAAGTTCTACTAGGGTATGCTATATAGAAATTAGAATCACACCGCATTGCTGTCAAGTTGAAATTACATGATCCAGACATGTTGGTATATTGACACTCATATATTTTTGTCAAGTTGAGATTAATTACATGATGGAGAGAGAAGCGCTGGTATATTGATATTCTGTTTGTTTTCTTTTATGTATTGTTTGACATAAATTGATATACCATTTAATAATTTAAATGTAAACTTAATTACTCTTTGAAAAGAAAATAATAATAATAATAATAATTATTATTATTATTAATGCCCATCAAAACTACATTTTTTTAAAATGTCACATTTTCACAAAAATACTAAAATTAATGACACTAATGAGAATTCACCTAAACAGCTACATTTATTTACCTTTGTGATTTTTCTTTAAAAGATGCTTGATATTTGGATAGAGAGAGTAATTTGGAGCCCAACTCGAGACATAGAGTTCATTCTAACTCTATCCAGGGCTCTCATCAATGGAGAATGTTAGGTATATGATCAATATTTTACTATCAGAGATATGTATCAAAACATTATTAACCCAATTTAACTAAGAAAAGAGAAGAGACTGTTGTTGTTGTGTTTTCATTGAGAACGAAACAACTCTATTTATATTATGTATGAAAACTAAAAACGGAAAGCAATAATATTCATGTATATCTTAAAAATATTATATCTCTACTTAAAAGAAATTAAATATCCTAAATCTTCCGAGAAAAGGAAAATTATATTCTTTAAATATTTTAATGAATATTCAAGTGCATCTTCAGAAAATATCAACGGACTATTCAACGTATTGAGTCACATAAAAAATTAAGCCAAACATGCTCCTCTCAATCATAGTGTGGCTCAAGACCGCGAACTCCAATAAGGGGTCGCATTTTTGTCAACTTCACCATCGCCAACACCGTTGTCAGGATATTTGCTCTCTGCTTCTATAAGCAGACAAAATCCACAATAATTTTTCATCCTTCGACATACTCACATATGAAATGGAACCTTGTATCTATATGCTTGCTGCGTCTGTGGAAGACAGAATTCTTCATCAAGACAATGACAGATTTGTTGTCAACAAATAACTGCACTGTCTCGGCTATTCTCATGTCAACTCTCATAAAAAGCTACTGAGCCACAACACTTCCATGCTGCTGTTGTTGCTGCCATGAACTTAGCCTTCCACGATGATAGTGCAACCGTTTTCTACTTTTGCACATTCCATAAGACTAAGTTGTCATTGATGTATAATATCACACCTCTTGTGCTTTTTCTGTCATCTATGTCGGCGACTAGATCACTATCAAAATATCTGGTGATCAGCTCTGGACTTGTCTTGTTGGGGTACTCCACCATTCCTTTTAAGGTACCTCAGAATATGCTTGACCTCCTTCTAATGTATCACAGTCGGCCTCTCCATGAGTCTCTTTGCCACTCCAATAACAAATGAGAGATCTAGTCTAGTATAAAGGAAAGTCAATCACATAACTCGACGGTAACCAGGATAAAAGGTAACTAGTCCTTCCGTCTTGCACCGCCTGATAAGACCACCTGGAGAGTTTCATATATTAGCCGACCCGCAGACTTGTGGAGGCAGGAGAAGAACATTGTAGTTAACAGCAAAAAGCTTTTCTGCACTGCAGTAGAGAGGATGAGAGGAGGATTTCAGGATGTTTGCTGGTGAAGAGGGTCTCCTCTATTTATAGATGCAACTCCCTGTGCGGTTACACCAGGAGAGGGACAGGTGGCTGCGCAGCCACTGCCCTCCATCACTCCACATAGGGGCGCAACTCCCCATGATCTCTGAAACTGCTGAAAATCGCTGGAACTTCTTCTGACCACTCCTTCTCATGTTGACGATTGGATTGCCAAATTTCAACAAACAGACCGGAAAAATATTCTCCTCCTCTATCAGACCTTCGGCGTTTAAGTTTTCTACCAGTTTGATTTTCAATTTTATTTTTGAAAATTATAAACTTATCTAAGGCCTCATCTTTGTTTGCTAACAAATATACATAATAATATTTGCTATAGTCCTCAATAAAAGTAATGAAGTATCTTTTATGATCCCTTGTTAATACTCCATTAAATTCACAAATGTCTGTCTATACTTAGTCTAGGATTTCTGACTCCCTATTAACTGAATGATAGGTTTTCTTTCTTGACTTAGCTTCAACACATATATGATATTTTGACTTCTTATCAATGGTGTATTTAGGGTTCAAGTTTAGATTCATCATTCTTTTCATTGATTCATAGTTAACATGTCCTAATCTGCTATGCCACATACATGCATTTTCTAAGATATTTGCAACAGGACAAGTGATAGAACATAAATAAAAATACTAGCATTAATAGTTGAAAGATGATATGCTCTTAGCTTAAATAGCCCATTGGATAGATATCCTTTGCCTATAAAAGTACTATCCAAAAGGATCACAACCTTTCAATTTTTAAAACAGAATTCATAACCTAGTCTAACTAATATAGAACAGCTAATGATGTTTCTTCAGATTGCCGGCACATGATGCATGCCTTCTAGTAGCATTGTACTTACAGTTGGAAATTGCAACTTGATTGTTAGTTCCAATCCACAGTACTTGTGCATCACTGGCATCCACCATCTTCACTATTCTCCCATCGACAGGCTGATAAGACACAAAGAGAATTTTGTCAACACAGTTATCAGCTTGTGTCTTATCAGCCTGTCGATGGGAGACTAGTGTTGATGGTGGATGCCAATGATGCACAAGTTAGAACCTCAGGTATTAAGGTCGTATACCTATTTAGGTTTGGAATGATCCCTTGAGCAGTGTCTGCTCCTCCATATCCTCTGGTCACCATATTTTCCTGCAGAGTGTTGCTTCCAGGTTTGGCTGTCTTTTTAGGAAAGTCACGCCTGAAGTGACCTGCCTGGCCACACTCCCAACATGGTTTTTTGCCAGCCTTAACTGGCCTAACAGCCTGCTTCTTGGTAATCTTTTTGGATGCTGGATTCATCTTCCCCCTCTTGTTCTGTCTTTTCTCGACCACCGCAAGGTTGGCCCTAGCTTCCACTGGTAGGTTTTGATGCTGCTTCTTATACTACTCCTCCACAGTCACTGAAATCAACAATTGGATGATTGAGAGTTGACCCGTCTGATATTTCAGTTGGAGGCTGAAGTTTGACCAAGATCGGGGGAACTTTTCAATAATTGACATAACTCTGAATGACTCGGGAAGAGTCATTCCTGCTTCTGTCAACTCATGCGAGATGTGGTTCACCTCTTGAACTTGTTCGGTGACTGGCTTGCCTTCGACCATCGGATAGTTTAGGTATCGAGAGACACTGAACTTCTCGAGACCCAGATTATCGGTGTTGTATTTCATGTTCAAGTCATCTCATACATTTTTGAACGTATGGTGATCGACATTGAACACATCATATAACTCATATGTTAGTGATGCCAGAATGGCGCACTAAGCCCACATGTCCTTTTCCTTGAAGAAATCCATGTCGACCTCATTAGGATCAGACTCAGTGGGTTTTGGTGGTCTGGCATCACTACCTGATACAGGCTCCTAGTACAAAGCCACATCTTCATAGGGCTTGACCACCATTTGAAGTTGCGCCCTGAGAACTGGTCAGGAAAGCATGTCAGGTCGACCCTGGAGGCATAAAGCCCTCCAGTTGTTGCAGCTGTCATGCCGGAGCTTATAGTCCAGCCGTGACATTAGCGTGAGCTACATTAGCTGCAACTCGGGCAGCAACAACTTTAGCAGCGGTTTTGGCAGAAGCAGTCTTGGCTGCAGCGGTTTCAGCAGCCTTCCTAGCAACATTAGTGGATGATCCAGAATCAATGGAAGCCATTAATGTGACACATACAAGAGCAGCAGTTAATAACCATATGATTTTCTCTAAGATTGTTGGAAATAAACGTACTAGCATGCTGGTTTTATTAACTGCATTTATCATAATAAAACAGACAAGAGTTAGAAATCAAAGCATAATAATGCTTCTTTTACCGAATCACTATCGTGGGTAGTTAGCCTTAGAGGAAATCAGCCCCGCCAAGGTGCGGACCGGGATGATCGCTGGATCCTCCCAGGATAAGATAGTAACCAGTCCTTCCGCCTTACACCGCCAGATAAGACCGCCTCAAGAGCTTCTTATATTAGCTGACTCGCTGACTTGCGGAGGCCGGAGAAGAACACTGGAGTTAACAGCAGAAAACTTTTCTGCATTACAATAGAGAGGAGGAGAGGAGGATTTCGGAATGCTTGCTGGTGAAGAGGATCTCCTCTATTTATAATTGCAGCTCCCTGTGCGGTTACACCAGGAGAGGGATAGGTGGTTGCGCAACCACTGCCCTCCATCACTCCACATAGGGGCTCAACTCCCCATGATCTTTGAAACTGCTGGAAACCGCTGGAACTTTCTCTGACCACTCCTTCTCATGTTGATTGCAGGTTATCTGCAGTTATAGAGCAAAACTCAACAGTGCCTGGATTGTTGTTGCATATACAGGCTGGGTAGTAATGTTGGACTGAAGCAAAAAAAATAAACGGGATAGTTTCTAAAAAGAATAATCCCAGTCTGCGCCCGGCGGTGCATGTATGTGGTTCCCTACTACCTCTTTACATTCCTTTTAACATATTTATTTGTGTAACTGTATATAAGGAAACTAAAATATCATTTTCTACTCGACGCGGGATACAAAGATATTTAATGAGTTGTCTATTATGTATTTCATTATCTATGAATTTTACTAAAAATAATCATGCTCATTTATTATGTTTCATACATGTCATATATATCACTCATGAGCATGATATATGTAACAGAATCAAATATATGAAATAATTTTTTTAAGTTGAACTTTTTTTTCCTTATGAGATTAGAAGTTCTAATTTTTTAATAAAAAATTAAGCTCACGAAATTGACCAGGTCATCAACATCTGTAATTTGTCCGAGTACTATAAATCACCAACAAGACCAAAGTTTCAATTTTTCCAGCCGTCATTGGTAAACGACTCTCAAGTTGGAAGCTTTCCCCGGATCGTGTATTTGAGGCGGGATTTTTAGGTTTCAATCACAATTTTATAATTGGGATTTAATTTGGAATGTATTTCTAGGTTAGGGTTTGGGATGAGTTGGGATATATATTTGGATTCTGGAATCGACTTTATGATGAGTAACGGAGACAAGCAACGTAGACAAGTAAGGTATTTGGAAGGTTCCAAAATGAATTAAGGATGATGAATTGGAAAGTATTTGCAGACTTGGGTTGTGAAATTGATTTCCAATAGACAGGATGAACAACCACGTGATTTTTAGCTAATTATATTTTATTAAATATTAAACGATATTGTTTTCATATGGCATCATTTAGCTGTTTTGCCCTGGATCCAAATCCAAAAATTACGATGTGTTGTTATGAGAAAATTTTGTACTTAGTTTGAAATCTGATTTTTTTTTAAAAAAAAATTGTATAAGCCCACACATTCCATCAAGAAATCCAAACTCTACAAATGAAAATAGTCAGAAATCACTTCAATCTTAAACCACTGGCCGGGCCACATTCCTTGTGGTTTTTAATCGTGTTCAACTTTTTAGTTTCTGGGGTTCGAATCATGATGTCATTCAGTTTACCACTGCTGGTTGTTTTCTGTTTAGACGTAGCCGCAGTCCTTGGAGTGTAACAACGGATCTGGATCTTGTAAACCAGTATTTGTATACACCAACATCAGTTTAAGTCATTAAGTACTACAACAACATCAGTTTAAGTCATTAAGTACTACAACAACAATTTCCTGTGTGACTGAGTCCTACTGCATCGGGGAGTTTAGACCTTCCTGGGAAGACAATGAATGCATGATTTGGTGGCTTCTTGATGGGAATTTCCCCGTCTTCTTGGTGAAAAAATTCTCCTTGTTAAGATGTTTGAGTGTTCGTTTCGCGAAGACACTTTGTAGCATCGGCATGGATCTCTCCTTCAGCTTTAGAACCGCACAGAATATGAGTTTGTAAATAATGAGAATGGCTAAAACCACCGCTAAATCCAACCATTTTGAATGTCCTATGTCAATTCCCAGAACACTCTTCATTATGTATTCACCGGTCAATTTAGGTCCGCCTGGTACCATCGAATCAAACTCGAGACCGATCATGTCATTCTTGTATGCTCCCTACATTTCAACAGTTGATAGATATCACCAAATTTCACATTTCTTGAAACTAGAACATACATTGTTTTATAGTTACTCTTTATTTGTCCCATTTTTTGAGTTGGGGACACATACCTGTAATGCCCATGTTTCGAAATTCATATACGAGATCGGGTAGCGCCAGAAAGGCTTGGGGAGGTCAGGTAGCGTGCGGAAAAACCCTGCTGTCATTATCATAATGCCCTACACAAAAATCAACAGTTAGAAACTCTTCTACACAAGTTGTAATGACATGAAACGTGTGAGAAATATATAACATTTTTCAAGTGAATATACACTTACAAGGATCCCGGCACCTACGATGATGCCCATCAAGAAGTTAGGAACTAGGGATGCAACAATCATCATAAGGCTCTCGACGATTGAAATGGAGAGAATAAGGTCCAAGCAACCAAATGCCAACCGCGAGACACCTGGGTGAAACTTGACCATATTGTACACAATGAGGACCGTAGCTATGGACATCCCAACCAGGAATGGTAGGGCAGATAAGAAATTTGATAGAACGTATGCATTCACTGCATAGTGTCCATTTAGTCTTTCTTTGTAGAAAACCTGCAAAAGAACACTCATTATTATGTGCATCGCTTGTTTTTGAAGCTTTTCTTTTATGCTCAAGGATTATAGTAAAGTACTACCTTAAGCTCTTCGAGGAAGGATGGGAATCCTCCTATGGCCATGAAGGTCATAAAGCCAGATATAAACGCACCACATGCTCCACGAGCAAAGATCGCTTTGTAGCTCGTCCCAATGTTGAAAAATATTGTACCAACACATACGGATAAAATGGAATAGATCGCTAGTCTCAACCAGTAGTATCCGATGTCTCTTGACATGTTCACAAGGGACCTCTTTGTGAGTGTTCTTAATTGCTTCCACCACGTTGCTTTGCTCCCTCGCCTTGGTTTAGCCGTCAGACCTTCCTGCGCGCATTTCCCCTTTTAGTTACATTGAGAGCTCGTTGATTTTGTGTACCGGGCAACATTGTTTTGTTCCAGATGCGCACTTACCATGTGTAAAATTTCTTGAATGCGAGCTTTGGCTTTCGCACTGTATAATGAAAATTTGTATTTTTCGATCAGTATTGCTTTGATATGTGCTGTCGCCATCTTGTCTACGGGGTCAGCCGCCCGCTCCAAATCCTGCAGTTCTTTCAGGCACCAAATTTGTCAGGAAATGAATAGTTCACTATTGCAAGACTAGAAAAAAATTCAAGTATATATGCCTGCATGCTTACATCAGCCATATAAAAGGGTAGTCTAAAAGAAGCATTCATCTTGAAAGACGCCGCCATCTTAAAGGACGCATTCAGCGTCTTGGCGACATCGTCGAAATCTGAGTTGATGCAACGAAGGAAGTGGTCAGACGGGTTTCGCCTACTGGGGCACGGGAAGCCAGCCTCTCTGAAGAACTGTATGATGACACTTTTCAGACTTTGGCTATTTAGGGATTGATAAACATAACGAGCTAATTGTTATTGACTCGGCATTTGAATTTTTAGCAACCAAATATGACGTTTAGCAATTAGTGATGAGATTGCCTTGTCGGCCCTATGAAGAATTTATATTTGTACCTCTACGGCGGAGCTGGCCTCACCAAAATAGACAGTCTCCCCACCAGAGAGCAAAAATAAGTAATCAAAGAGCGTAAACACCTCGCTACTAGGCTGATGAATGGAGGAAATCACAGTCTTCCCTTGTCGCGAAATGCTCCTAAGTGTCTGAACAACAAAGAAAGCCGAGGCACTGTCAAGCCCACTCGTTGGCTCGTCGAGGAACATGAGATTAGGCCTTGTGAGTGTCTCCAGCCCAATGCTGAGTCGCTTCTTCTCGCCGCCACTTATGCCTCTAAAGTGCCAGTTTCCTATCAGCCGGTCAGCGCAATCTTGCAGACCCATCTCTTGTATGGTGGCCTCCACAACTTCATCAATGTCACGTTTGGTCATTGTGGTTGGGAACCTTAGGTTTGCTGAGTACGTGAGTGTTTCTCTGACAGTCAGTGTTCCCAGGAATGAGTCCTCTTGCGTCACATAAGCCTGTAATGCATTATCAATAAAGGGAAAATCTTATTAGTTGGACGCTGAAATTATTTGTCCCCCAGTTTGAAGTAGCTCAGAACTTACGACGCCACCGTAGTCTAATCTTTTCTTCTTCCCATTGAGGAGAACGTTTCCGGACATTACAACATTACCTGATAACCTACCTGTGGTAACAAGTTAAAAACGAAAGACTTTAGTTTTTATATGATGACAATCAAAAATAAAGACTTCGATCCAATTAACTAGGAGAAAAAGATTTCAGCACAAATCAGATTACCCTTTTTTAAATTGATGAATATTTTTGGAAAGAGTGTTTCATTCTTTTTTGGGATTCGATATACAATGAATTAATTCAGTACGTATTTATAACATTTTTTAAAATTAATAAATTCTTTTCTTTTTAAGTAACACAAGAGAGGTTGTCGCAATAATGTCAACCATTCACAATAGATAGTCACTTGTTGTGAACACAATTCATCAGAGCTCATGTGTTTTGTGTGTTTCAAGATTTTTGGATTGCTCACTTCACGATAATTAGATGAGTCATGTGTTGCGCGCATATGCAGCTTACCGGTACTAGTTAGCCGACGTGAATTTTCACCTAATATTCAACACACAATTTGAGTATTTTCTACTATGAAGAGCTAGGAATGAAAATTCACATGAATGAAAGGAAATAGAATTGTATATAAGATTAGGAAAGGTACTCGTCGATCTGACGGGTTCGGTTCAGTTCGAGTATTATCAAAAGTCAAATCAAATTATTAATTATCAATTTTTTAAAATTTGAAATCATAACCAAACCATTAATATTTCAAACCGGACCGAACCGATCCGTTTCAAACCGAATAATTTTTTATAATTTCAAACCGAACCAAACCGACCGGGTGTAAATCGATATTTCAAACCGGACCGAACCGACTGATTTCAAACTGAACCAAACCGATTCGGTTCGGGAGGGCGACAGACACCAGAATATTATTATATTAGATATGATCAGATATAAAGTTCACATGAAAATTTCTTCAATCTTAGATCTAGATATGATCTAAGATTTATGAAAGTTCTTCGAGGGGAAAACTATTTACTCCTCTAGATTACCAGCACAGTTCTTGGAACCATGCATTGTCGTGTCATTGTAAGCCGAACATTATTGAGTTCTGACACTTACCACCTACGTTCATTTATACTGCACAACTACTTTGTTACCTGCATCCTGCTACCCCCCAACACAATTGAATACTAGACAAAATCTAACCCTTAAAAGAGTCGTAGATAAATGAGTATGTCGACATGTTGTAAGTTTTTTTAAAAACACATGGACTTAAAGATTGTAAGCTTAAGTTGATATGTTCATGTAACAGCCACCTAAACAAAATGGGTTAATCTTCAAAAACGGAGTCCCGAGTTGGATGATCGCAGATGTGCCAAAAACATGTACATAAATTAAAAGTAACTATGAACCAAGAAAGGAGGAGCTCAAATGAAGAAAGGAACAATGAGAACCAGTTCCAAGGACATCGGAGCAAAAGCTAGTAAAAGTGGGAGGGCCGACCTGAGAGAGCGTCAAGAAGTGTAGATTTGCCTGACCCCGACGGACCCATGATGGCTGTGATCCGACCTGGCTCGGCGAATCCGCTTAGCTCACTCAACAGCCACTTACTGGATGAACCGTCAGGCAGGATCACACTGAGATCTTCCCATACCAGGAACATTGGACCTTCTCCATTTCTGAACCCAATCATGTCGTCTGCATCATTATTATCAGACTCCTCCCCATTCGGATAACTCATACTCCCTCCGTCCTCTAATACATGTCGTTTACGGTTAATTTGAGTAGATTAAGGTAAAGTTAATGTTAGCAGTTGAACAAATTTAATGAGTGGGTGGTTGATGTTTTTATAAAAAAATTCGTGCAAAAAGTAAAATTGGTAGATGGTCACCGGTGGAGAATATATTTTTACTCCCTCCGTCCTCTAATACATGTCGTTTACGGTTAATTTGAGTAGATTAAGGTGAAGTTAATGCTAGCAGTTGAACAAATTTAATGAGTGGGTGGTTGATGTTTTTATAAAAAAATTCGTGCAAAAAGTAAAATTGGTAGATGATCACTGGTGGAGAATATATTTTTTATTGAATATGATAATGAAGTAATTAATGTTTGACATTTTAAGATAGCTGTTGACATTAAATGCGCATTGAAAATTGTTAAGTGACAAGTAAAAGTGGACAAAAAAATTCGGTTAAGTGACATGTAAAAGAAGACAGAGGGAGTATTGAATATGATAATGAAGTAATTAATGTTTGATATTTGAAGGTAGTTGTTGACATTAAATACACATTGAAAATTGTTAAGTGACAAGTAAAAATGGACAAAAAATTTCGGTTAAGTGACATGTAAAAGAAGACAGAGGGAGTAGCTCTGTGTATCTCCATTGCTCAATGGCAAAGCAGATGAGACAGACTGAGGAATGTGTTGGGTAAATTATATATTTATGATCTCACTCACACACATTTATAGGTGATTTACATATTCTATAATCAAAGGTTTACTATTAATACTTACTCCCTTCGTCTTCTAATAAATGTCATTTAAGGTTAATTTGAGTAGATTAAGGTGAAATTAATGCTAGCGGTTGGAGAAATTTAATAAGTGGTTAATATTCTTATAAAAAAATTCGTGCAAAAAGTAAAATTGGTAGATGATTACTGGTGGGGAGTGCATTTTTTATTGAATATGATAATGAAGTGATTAATGTTTGATATTTGAAGGTAGTTGTTGACATTAAATACACATTGAAAATTGTTAAGCGCTAAGTAAAAGTGTATAAAAAAATTCAATTAAGTGACATGTAAAAGAGCACATAGAGAGTATGAGACATTGGAATATTTGTGATGAGATGAAATTTGGGACAAATGGAGGGCCAGGATTGAAATGGTAGTTGAATATTTTTTTAATCATATTGTTGAACAAAATTACTACTGAGAAAGAAGTAATAAACTGGAACTAATGACTTTTTCGTGTTAAGCTATTTATGGTAACTAATAAGCATTTGCAATTTTTTTTATTTTTGATAAGGAGGTCATCTAATTAAGTCTCAAGAGTAACCGTGTTTGTGTCGGTATTGGGTGAATGTTTTTTTTAAAAAAAAAGTATAGTCACGATTTGAATCCGTGACTAACAGAATGAATATTCATCAATAACCAACCACCATTGTACTTTCTTGGGTGAATGTGTTAGCTTTGTGTCTGTTGGTCCTCTTTAATTAATTGGTTATTTATTTTAAATATGATTATTTTTAAGGGTTAATAGATATTCCTTCTCTCTTATTTTACATGTCACTTAACCGAATTTTTTTGTCCACTTTTACTTGTCACTTACTCCCTCAGTTCTCTTTTACATGTCACTTAACCGAATTTTTTTGTCCACTTTTACTTGTCGTTTAACAATTTTCAATGCGTATTTAATATCAACAACTACCTTAAAACGTCAAACATTAATCACTTCTTTATCATAATCAATAAAAAAATCATTCATCACCAGTAATAATTTATCAATTTTACTTTTTGCATGAATTTTTTTAAAAAAACACCAATCACCCACTCATTAAATTTGTTCAACCGCTAGCATTAACTTTATCTTACTCTACTCAAATTAACCTTAAACGACATGTATTAGAGGACGGAGGGAGTAACAATTTTCAATGCATATTTAATATCAACAACTACCTTAAAATGTCTAACATTAATCACTTCATTATCATAATCAATAAAAAATACATTTCTCACCAATAATCATCTACCAATTTTACTTTTTGCACGAACTTTTTCAAAAAAATATTAACCACCTACTTATTAAATTTGTCCAACCGCTAGCATTAACTTCACCTTAATCTACTCAAATTAACTTTAAACGACATGTATTAGAGGACGGATGGAGTATATAGGATGACACCTTATACAAGTTATATGAGGGATCACTAAAATAACATCATTTTACTCTCTTTTTTGTTTTAATATTTTATGATGTTTAAGGCGTAATTCTAAATACCATAAAACCTTTAAATCATAAAAAAAAAACCTTAAACCCTAAAATCTAAAAATCCTAAATCCAAGTGCCAATAAACAGTAAAACTCCTTAAATCATAAAACCCTAAAAATATGAAAATTTTAAAACTCTAAAATCCTAAATCTAAAACACACTAATATGTTAGAATCCTAAAATTCTCTAAAACTTAAAAGAAAAAGAGCAAAAATATGTACTTTTACTCGATCCCTTATTTAACTTATTTAAGGTGACAGCTCGATCATATTTCATTTTCCTTTATTTTTAATGTGCTGTTTATAATTAAAGAGTTGGGGTGAGGTTGAGTAGGGTTCTAATAATAGATGAAACCCTTCATTTCTTCTACAAAAGCTGAAAATAACAAAAATAATAATGAACAATACATTTATTTAAGTGCGCGTATAATTGGAATGTATTTAAGGGTTCTTTTACGGAGTACTTCCTCCGTCCTTTAATACATGTCGTTTAAGATTAATTTGAGTAGATTAAGATGAAGTAAATGCTAACGGTTGAATAAATTTAATGAGTGAGTGGTTGATGTTTTTTTAAAAAAATTCGTTCAAAAAGTAAAATTTGTAGATTATTATTGAATAAATGATTAATGTTTGACGTTTTAAAGTATTTGTTGATATTAAATACGCATTGAAAAATCGTTAAGTGACAAGTAAAAATGTATAAAAAAATTCGGTTAAGTGAATGTAAAAGATGACAGAGGGAGTAGCTCGGAACAGAATAAGGTTGTGAGGTGAGTATGTTAGGGTTTCCATAATGGGAGTCAGTATTTATTGTGAGACCAACTCTTTGAAATATGGGCACGCTTGCATTTACTGAACAGACTAAATGTTGTATGTCATGTTGCTTTTCAGATGAGTTCAGACTTCAAACTTAGTCTTGCAAAAATTTAAACCAATTTTCTGAACACGAATATATTCAACAAGGACTTAATCGATCTAATGTGATATTTGAAATTAAGTTTAAAACTAGAGAGATGTTTGTCGCGGGGATTTGAATGATTGGATACAATTATTGGATTTGGTAGTTTTCTGATATTTATTTTTTCTTGTTCTAGATTTTGTTTTGGTTTAGAAAAAGGAAAAGAAAATTTTGAGGGGGTAGTTAGACAAATTTTATATGTTTGCGTTAGGGGAAAATAAGAGAAAAGTAAAAGAAAGTTTGCTTAAATTAAATAGTCTTTTAACACTTTTCTTGTATGTTTTTAATGTTAAAATTGGTTTCTATCCCACATCGTTGGGATGTGAGTACATGCTCCTTCCAATTTCATATAAAAGGAGTTCTCATTCCCCATTTCAAAATGCATCAATACTTAGCTACAATCATCTAGTAAGCTAAAGGATTCTTTTTCTCTCTTTTTATAATTTTTTTAGTGAAATATAAGTTCGTGTTGGTGTCCGAGGAAGTATGCTATTTGGCTGAACATCGTAAACAGTTTGTTTTTTGTTCTTTACAGTTTTAGTAGCTTTTATTTTGGTAGTATAATTGTAGTCGTTATTATTGTGCTTTTAATTGCATAAGGTATCCTGTCTAGGTATACCCTGGAGATATTCCAAGAGTAATTCTATCTAAGAGATTAGATATTCTGAAGTAGACTGGTGTGTCTCCCCAATCTTTTCTGAGAATCATTCTTTGCAGTTAGAAGTTCTCAATAAATAATTTACTCGTTATATCACACGCTTCCGCACAACATTTACCACAAACTAAAAACTAGAAAAATATGAGTTGGAACTCATGAGCATTTCAAACAAAGGGTTAGAATTGAAGTGAAGGTATTTTAATAAGCACATACGCAATAATTAGATAATTTAAACTTCAAAAATAGAAATTATCAGAAATCACATTTCACCCTCTTTATCACCATATCAAATCCTTCATGACTGGTTCTAAGGACATTCACACAGAAGTAAGGTTTGAAACGGTTCGTAGAAAGAGTTTAGACAACGTTTATTAGTTGAAAGAGTGTCACCTATTGTATAACATGACTTTAGATGGCACTTTCTAAAAGTGTCGTATATTGTATAAATAGATTTTAGATTAGCAAGAGCGAGAGAGGAGCCGGTGCTATGCTTATTAGAAGCCCGACTGGTAGCTTCATCTCGACAGCTCGAATCAATTGCCTAAATGATAGAGAGTTGGGTGGTATTCCAACCTTATTGAGATTAGTTAAAAGAATGGTGTATCGTATTAATGCTTCGAGTGTGGAAATCCAATGGGATTCCAAAATTGGAACCGAGGCAGATAGATTCTGGAGTGCAGCGACTCTGCTGCGAGGTCCTTTGGTCTGGAAGTTCAGGACCATCCTCATGTCCTGCAATGTAGCTGTGTGGAGCCTGCTAGATAAGAGCATTAGAAGAGGTGAAGTAGCTCACTGGTCCCAATATGCCAATCTACCAAGGGAGACCTCCCTCATCATGGAGCAAGATGATTATCCAGACCATAGTCTCTTGTAGTAGTTTTGTATGTTATCTCGGTACTGGCATATAGGCCATCTGTTCGAGTCTAGATCCTAGGCGCTTCGCGCCCTTGCCTGTAAGGGCCTCTCCACTGTCTATTTAGGGCCTGAACCAGGTCTGTTATAGGCGCTTCAGCCTTTTCTTTTCTTAATAAAGTGTTGATTAAAAAAGAATATTTTAGACGACACTTTTAACTAACAAAAGGTTGTCTAATTAAAGTCTTCTAAATTAGTTGGATCGGACTTTATACGGCGTTTTAAAGTTAAAAAGTCATCTATTGTCTAAGATTTCTCATTCAATTTATTTTTGTTTTCTACAACAGTGTTTTAAGTTGTAAAATATCATCTTTTGTTACTATTAATTATTTAAATCAAATTATAATGGTTATACGAAATTGTATACAAGATTTGTTTCTATGCATTTGAATTCTTTTGAAAATGAGATTTATGAGAAAAATAAAGTGCCATTATCCAAATACTACATGCATGACAAACATTCTTTTATATATTTTTCAATAAGGATGTCCTAATAGAGTTAATTATCGCAATGTCGCGGGCGTTTGCAGTCCGTCTACTGTCCTTTACCTGAGAATTCAATCTTAACAACTGTGTAGTACAAAATTGGGTATGAGCCTTCTCTAATTACAGTAATGAAATAATAAATGTAACATGATGTTTCTTTGCAGTGTTCTGTTGCTTTCACTGGGTCATTGGGATGATCAATGCTGTTGTTATTGCTATTTCTCTTCATTTCTACTTCCTACAGGACGATCAACTGAGGTCATATTAATGAGAACAAATTGACCTACAGATTAATCATGACGCGTATAATTATTTCAAAAACACACATCTTTGGTAATTGTAAAATGTTAAAGGGGTTTTGGTTGTCCTAACAAATCTTGGAACATTATTGCTCTCAAAGGACTTGTTGGGGAGTTAGAGCGCATTGCTAGGGATTCCGAAACCTGATCCCTAACTCTCTCTTTTTTAACCGGAAATCCCACTTTGGGTTGAGGAAACTCGGAAATGGCAATGGGCTGTCCTAAACTTTGAACAAATTTAATTTATGGGGTGATCACAAAATGGCTGAGCCAGACGCACTCACTTTAAGTCCCAAGATCTTCAGTAACCTGGCACAACCAGTTGAGCTACCTAGCTATGCCGCGGCCAAAATGACCCCACTCTTTATCTTGATATATGTTTGAGCAATGTGAGCTTGAACTGAGAGATGAGAACGGAGGAATTCAACTAGATATATAAGACTCAATTTTGAGCTTGGAATGAGAGATGTGAGATAAGCCACGTTATATGTTTAACACTCTTCATTTGAGGGTGTTAGTTAATCTCTATAAGTGAAATTTCGTGTAGATTTAGTTAATCGTTAAGCATATTTTAAGAGAGTGATGAAAATTTGCTTTTATAACATGAAAATTATTTAAATTCACGCTCAAAATCAATTAACAATGAGTGAAAAAATATCAACTATATTTAAAACGCAACTTTAAATTTATAATGGAATAGGTGGGACACTGCCCCTTTATATATGCTCAATATAGTACAAGGTATCAGAGATTGATATATCATCGGTACACTCAATCAATCACCATCTACAATCCCATTAATATGTCCAGTTGCTGGTTATGAGGGCATCCCATTAAAACAAATCAAAAAGTTGGTTTGTGTCATGCCACGTCAGATTTGTGTTATGTCAACTCAGCATTGTCATAAGTTTCATTTTCACAAACCTAAACTCCCATTGAAACAAACCTCTCAAACCTCTGTTCATGGGACTCACATGTCATATTATACATTTTTTCTATCTTTTCATATTATATTAATTAAATCTTTTCTAAATTCATTAAATATTTAATTATTTATAATTATTAATTCATATTACTTCTTTTGACATTTAGATGTTAAAAAGTTTAAATAATAAAATATTTCATCAAACCATAAAAATAATAACGTATTAAACGTAACATTCAATTTAGTAGATTTCAAGCTTAAAATAAATAAAATAACACTCAATAAAACGATTTTTAATCACGTGATCTTTAATCACGTTTCGTGCTTCCAAACGTGATTAAAAATCGATTTTTAATTTAAAAATTGATTTTTAATCACGTTTCATGCTTCCAAACGTGATTAAAAATTGATTTTTAATCACGTTTAATACTTCAAAACGTGATTAAAATTTGATTTTTAATTTAAAAATCAATTTTTAATCACGTTTCATACTATGAAACGTGATTAAAACTTGTTCACGAACCGCTTCGTTCAAACGAAGCTGCTTCGTGTCAGAAGGCCACAAACCGACCTCCCCATCGAAACGAAGCGGTTTGTGATCTGACACAAACCTTCAATGGGGATGCCCTGATGATAACAAGTTACCAGTACAGGCTCAGCAAGAGGTGACCCCTAAATGTTACTCTCTCTGTCCTCTTTTACATATCACTTAACCGAATTTTTTTGTCCACTATTACTTGTCACTTACCGATTTTCAATGCGTATTTAATATCAACAACTACCTTAAAATGTAAAACATTAATCACTTCATTATCATAATCAATAAAGAATACACTCCTCACCAATAATCATCTACCAATTTTACTTTTTGCACGAACTTTTTTAAAAAATTATTAACCACCCACCTATTAAATTTGTTCAACCGCTACCATTAACTTCACCTTAATCTACTCAAATTAACCTTAAACGCCGTGTATTAGAGGACGAAGAGAGTATCTCCTATACGATTTTTTTTTTTCATGATGTAGTCAAATAAACGATTTGGACGTGTCAAGCAAAGCGTGATACGGTGCGATTTATTACTCTCATGTGCTGCATTCTGAGTTTCATGTGACCAGCACAGCACAGCCTTCATTTATGGTTCAGTGTGAACTGTCTGGTAAAAACTTCAACGACAAGTTTGAAGCTCTAGATCAGATTTCAGGGATTTGTAGGGCGGAGAAAATAAAGATGGGTTCGAATTCACCATCTGCGATATAAATGTGTAATTCACGGTATACATGTGGCAAGGGGACGATGATGAGGGAGCCAAAGTGGCCTATCACTTGTAGCCGATATCATATAAATGACTTAAAGGACAACACTGGAATGATGTTTTTTAACGCTCGCAACGGACCATTCAAATTCTAAAACTCATAACGTATCCTTGATCGATAGGCCATCTGATGAAAGGACACTTTGATGTATAATGTGTGGGGGTAAAATAATCACTTATTGATAGACACTATGAGGACTAATCTTCAATAGTTTTTTAGTGTACTGTGTTCATCACGTGGCGATGAACACCATCAATAGAATGTCGTTATTTGACGCGTTGCAAAGACAAAATAACATATAATAATTTATCATTGATATTTTTTTACTTTTTAAAACGTCACGTGACGATTTTCTATTGGTGATGTCCACCGCCACGATCAATTAAGATTCATAATTAGGCTAACGAGACTACTGATATCAAATGATAGAATAAACTAAAGTTATATTGTTGAAACACATAAACTCTAGCCGTTTGGAATTGTTTCTAAGTATTGTCGGACAAAAGAACGTACTTCAAATCAAGTGTATCTCAAAGATGTATCACTTATGTCGTTTTATGTTGTGGTGCTCAGCGGCACAGATCGAAACTATAGGCGGGAAGATTCCACCGATCGTAAACTTAATATTTGAGCGAGATTAACTCAACACAGGAACCTCCAAATCATCATCCCTCCCATATTTAAAATTTCTCATTTCAAATTTTACTTGTCATATAATTGAATCTGTCACATTTCCTTCCAGTGTAACTAGAAACCTGATTCATTTTTAATCTTTAATTACTCAAAGATCATTGGACAAGACGGATCCTTCTGATCATACGCTTCTCATTTAATTACCTTATATACTTGAACCTCTATAAAAGTCGTCACGTGGTGGATCAGTTGAGAATAAATACAGACTAGTATGAGATAAATATTTCGACACAGATTCCCTCCACCTTGATTCTTCTTACTCACTGCGACTAATTCATGTATACCCAGGGCCGGCCCTAAGGGGTGTGCATGCGGTGCAACCGCACAGGGCCTCCACCCCAAGGACAAAATCCTTACTTAAAAAAGGCCTCAAAATTTTAGAATTCTCTCTTCAAAAGGCCTTAAATTTTGTAACTTCATTTCTAAGAATGAAGCTTTTACAAATCATATTTCAATGATCAATTTCATTGCATAGATATCCACTTATATAATGAAGCAAACTCAAGTGAGCAATAAATTTAAGAGATATGGGATAGAATACAAGGAAGCATATTTTCATATCACATATCAGCTAGAAGTTTGATAAGTGAGTGAAGATTTTATATAAAGTAGCAAGCATGGTCCTTGTGTTAAGATGATAAGGAAAGTACTACTTTTGTAGATTTTGCCAACAAAGTAAGTGCTTAATTAAAGTAAGTAACTTGCATCATTGCCATGCATTGAACAAATCTTATGTTGTTTTAATATTATGATACTTGGCTGAAGTTTTGGCCTTGAAAGGTACAAATTATTAGCCAAATACATACTTATAGTCATCATTAGCAACCTACCCCTAGATCCTCCATCTGAAATCGGGCAATGCATGACAAGTGTATAGAAAGTAAAATTCTACCATCCCACATCGGCTGGAAGGTTGAGAAAGAGGAGAAGCTTGTATATAAAATTTCAAGCCATATTTGTAAATGTAGTAAAAATTTAACAAAACATTACATGTGAAGTTGAGACTTTTTCTAGCCTCATCTTTGTAGTATTAAGTTTGAATACCTAATAATTAATGGTCTTTTGTGTAGAGATAATGTCCCTAGAGGCCTCAAAAAAAATTTTCTGCACAGGGCCTCCGAAATCTCCGGACGGGCCCTGTGTGCACCTACAACGTTTCAAAGCGTAAATGCTGGATACTACCAAAGCTCGAAGCTAGGAACTTATGATTGTTAGACAACACTCTTAGCCACTAAATCAATACCTTATTGTTCCAAACAATGTCGTAGTCATACGTTTCTGAAAATCTCTGAGCAATTGACCTAATGCACCGCGCCCTATTGTGTAACCAACACAAAACTAGTCATCTCCCAAGCTACTCAAACTGTTACTCAGCGATCAAAAAAACACACGCATGACATGTAGATGGTCATTTGACCGATATCTTCATAACCAAGTCCCCTGCGAGCTGCTTGCACTACTTAATATACAACTCGATTTTCTCACTAGTACGCTTTGCGGAAACAACGATGGTCATCTAAGCAAGCTTGGTGCTCTCAGATGAAAGATAATGCTTTCATCTAAAAAATGGTCTCCTTGGAAGAAAACACTTCATTTAAGAAATCATATTATCAATATGAGTTGGATCAAAATTAGCAAGAAATTTAACATCCCATTGAAAAGAATTTGAATCTAATAGGCGCACTTACGCCAGATTTTATAAAAAAAAAAAAAAGGAAGGAACGTAAAATTTTAATAACATTAGAACTCACAAGATAGGAACACTTCTAAAACAAGTGCTCTTCAATAATAAGAAAAAGGTTATCGTATATATGGTGATATCATATATAAGCTAAATAAGAGATCAGACAAAATAACACTGTTTTGCTTTTTTTTTTAAAAGGATTTTATGGTGTTTAGGGCATAATACTAAGTACTCTAAAACCTTTAAATGATAAAAAGACAAATCCTAAACCCTAAAATCTGAAAATTCTAAATCCAAGTTCCTTGAAACACTAAAATCCCCAAAACCATAAAACTTAAAAATATTAAAATTATAAAATATTAAAACCCTAAAACTTAAACATCATAACACCTTATCACCCTAAAACCCCTAATTTTTTTTTTAAAAAATAAAAGTATGATTTTTATCTACTCTTACCTATCTTATTTGAGATGTCAAATCATATCCCATTTTCTCCATCCTAAAGGGCTTAAAAGATATAAAATGACACCCATTAACTCTAATGTTTTGAAATAATAGAACCCGAAAAATCTTAAATAGAAAAAAATATTTTTTTATCAATCCTTAACTAAGTATAATGTGGTGTTGCGTCATATTTTTTCACCCCAAAATCTACCTGATTATTAATTCCCCTGGGTGTGGTTTTTGTATAGTTTTGTATAGAAAGGTATAATTTTTTTTATTTGGCCAGATTTGGCAATGGAAATTATGTTGAATTAATAGATATTATAAATACAACTTCACAATTTGGACAGACATAACGTGCACTGCATATATACACTAAATCAGATAATGTTTTTAATTTTTTAATTTATTTTTTATTCTACAATTTTATTACTAATTCTGAACCACAGGTATCTGTATCTATCTAAATAATAAATATATAAGCAAAAACCATAATTTATATTTACAGTTTTCAAACTTTAGTTTTGTTAAACAAATTTACGATTCTGAATCGTCATTTGAAAACTACTGTTACTATGACTCGCGGTTTTTAATTAAATAAAAGTAAAATGAAAAATAAATCAAGAGATTGAATAAAAACGAATTGAAACTAGTAGACAAAGTATACCCTATTAAGGGTGTGATCTGGTGGTAAAGAGGATGTGAGGTGAATTATGAAAATTCTCATTATCAGAGTTCTAATTCTCTGATATGATTGAGTTTCGGTGGTCGGATTCGGATGTTTGCGTTATAATTTATATTTAATTTTTAAAAAAGTAGACAAATTATATTACTCCCTCCGTCATTTATTACATGTCGTTTAAAGTTAATTTGAGTAGATTAAGATGAAGTTAATGCTAGCGGTTGAACAAATTTAATGAATAAGTGGTTAATGTTTTTATAAAAAAATTCAAGCAAAAAGTAAAATTGGTAGATGATTACTAATGAAGAATGTATTTTTTATTGAATATGATAATGAAGTGATTAATGTTTGATATTTTAAGGTGGTTGTTGACATTAAATACGCATTAAAAATTGTTAAGTGACAAATAAAAGTGGACAAAAAAAATTGGTTAAGTGACATGTAAAAGAGAACAAAGAGGGAATAAAACAAGTCAATCGAATGTGGATCATAAATGCAGAACAGGCAGTTGTGTCGCACGTTATGGCGATGTTGCTTCATGCTACTACATTAATAGTGTATGGTTAGGAGTGTATGCATACACTTATTGCTCATATGTCTTAGTCAATGTCTTTAATCTCCCTCACGTGATGAAGATCTACGTATCCTATTAGATTAATTATCTTTGTATTATGGATCTTGATTTTGCCTTAAATAATCTGTGCTCGAGCCACGAGATTGGAATACCATATTTAATGTAGGGTTTCAAGGAGTATACTTATAATTAATTTGAGGAAACATCAGTTAAACCCAAAAACCTGGGTTAAGAAGAAACTGTATTTATGATATTATTGC
Source organism: Kalanchoe fedtschenkoi (assembly GCA_002312845.1). Lineage (NCBI taxonomy): Eukaryota > Viridiplantae > Streptophyta > Magnoliopsida > Saxifragales > Crassulaceae > Kalanchoe > Kalanchoe fedtschenkoi. The sequence goes on from NQLW01000011.1 coordinate 5,861,368, forward strand.
TTGTTACTACTATTTTATACTTTTTTTTTTCTATAAGTTTTACATGTCTCTTAAGTTTATATCTTTTAAATTTTAAATATAAATTACTTAAAATATGAATAGTAGAAAATTATTATACAAAATAACTGTAGAAGTAAAAATCAATAATATGAACATATTCATACTCTAATATTATAATATTTCACATAAAAAATAATCAATCAAACTATTGTCCAAAAATCAAAGTGACTACTACTATTTTTAAGCACCAATTATTATTCTGTGGGTCGACATATCACAATGTTCATATTGACAGTTACTTACGTTTTGTTTGGTTTAAGCCTTTAAAGGAAATTAGAGCGAAATAAAAAATGTGTGGGAAAAAAATATTATTTGATTTATAAAAATTTGAAAGGAAAGAAAATTTGAAAAAACTTTGAAGTGACGTTTTATTAAATTATAAAATGTTTTGATGTTTTCCTTGCTATTTTTCCTATCTAATCATAAACAAGCTAAAAAACTTAAATGAAATCCATGAGAATTTCTTTTTCTCCTCTTCCAATTTTTTATAAACTAGACAAAAACTTTGGGGTATAGTAAATAAATAAATAGGAGGTTCTATCTAGTTTGCTCTAACTGTCTAAAAATCAAACCTTTTAAGATAGAACTGTAAGTAACAATTAGATTTATTATTGTTCATAATCAGAATCTTTTGTATCAAAACCTAACATATTTATAAAAGGTTTTGTATTGATATGTTTTATGATGAATAATATTATAAATATATAAAATTGTTACATTTTAAGTTGGAAATGTTCATATATATAGTTGATATCATTTATTTTTCTCTCTTAAAATGTAATTAATGTGTGAATTAAAACTAAACAACTTCTTATTGTGGGATTTTTCATATGAAAATATTAATTCAATTTGGTTAAAGAAAAAATGAGAAGGAAATGAAAATGAGAGGAAAAATTAATTTTCATGGATTTCATCTCTCATTCTTCTCTTATTTGGGTTGAAGTGGGCAAGATTGTGGGAGGAGGTACTAAAACACTCTTTGATTTAATCAGATTTTTCTTCAAACTTTCTAGCTAGCTATTTTTTCATACTACAACATTTCCTAAACAAACATAAAAATTCTGTTTAATAATTTTATCTCTCTCATATTTTTTTATAAAAATCTAACAAAGCCTAAAATTGTTATTAATGTGTGAATTATACACACAAAAATTCTTATTACTGGATTTATCATATAAAAATACAAATATGAATATTAAGGCTCTCTTTGGTTTAAAGATAATAATGGAGGGAAAATGAAAATAAAGTGGAAAGTAAAAAAATTCAAGTTTAGTTTGAACAAGAAAATTTATATAAAAATATGATTAAAGTAAATAGCATTTTACTATATTTGTGTAATTTTCCATTTTAATAAAAAA
>NQLW01000011.1:5862882-6007081 GCA_002312845.1 Kalanchoe fedtschenkoi
GTAAAAACGTGTTAAACCTCTTTCTTTATCTGAATTTATTGCATATTCATCAGAATTGCTTATATATTTACCAGAATTGCTCATATATTTATTAGATTATTTTATGGAGTATATTCATTATTTTTTCTTTCATATTCTTCCGAAATGGCTCGATATTCACCAGAATTGCTTATATATTCACCAGAATTGTTCCTATATTTATCAAATTATTTTTTGGTCGTTATCATTTTTTTGCTTCCATATTGTTCAGAAATGCCTCGATATTCACCAGAATTGCTTATATATTCACTATAATTCTCCTATATTTATCAGATTATTTTATGGTGTATATGCATTATTTTTACTTCCATATTCTTCAGAAATGCCTCGATATTTACCAGAATTGCTTATATATTCGCCAGAATTGCTCCTATATTTATCATATTATTTTTTGGTCTTTATTCATTTTTTTTGCTTCTATATTCTTCAGAAATGTCTCGATAATCACCAGAATTGCTTATATATTCACCAGAATTGCTCGTATATTTATCAGATTATTTTATGGTCTTTTTCATTATTTTTGCTTCCATATTCATAAGAATTCATTGGATATTCACCAGAATTACTCCTATATTTATCAGATTATTGTATGGTGTATATTCATTATTTTTGTTTCATATATTCATCAGAATTCATTAGATATTCACCAGAATTGCTTATATATTCACCAGAATTGCTCTTATATTTATCAGATTATTTTATGGTGTATATTCATTATTTTTGCTTCCATATTCTTCAGAAATGTCTCGATATTCACCAGAATTGCTTATATATTCATCAAAATTGCTCATATATTTATCAGATTATTTTATGGTGTATATTCATTATTTTTGCTTCCATATTCTTCAGAAATGCCTCGATATTCATCAGAATTGCTTATATATTCATCAGAATTGCTTCTATATTTATCAGATTATTTTCTGGTCTATTTTGAATAACTTGCTTCATTTTCATCAGAAATGCATCTATCTTCATCGTAATTCATCGGATATTCACCATAATTGCATATATATTCGTCAGAAAATGTTTATGAACTTACCAGTTTATTTTCTTATTATTTATTTACTAGTTTTTAATTTCATATTCATCAGAAACTCATCGATATTCATCAAAAATAGCTGTATTTTCTTCAGATTGTTTTCTAAAGAATATACAGCTATTTCCATTAAACAAAACGACGTCGTTTTGTTTTAAATCGTCAGAGGGAATAGGTACTCCCGGAGGACGTAAGAATTTGTGGACACACCGCATTATGTGATGACACGTGTTCTTCCTTCATGCTTACATTTTGAAAGTATAAAATTTCCTATAACCACAAGCATGCACGTTGTTGAGTATACAAGAACATATGAATAAATTGAATGGTTCAAACAGCCAGAAACTTAACTTCTGTGTACTGACAGATAGAAATAGTTTTGGCAGTTGAAACCTGTCAGTTTAATTATAACCCGCAAATAGCTTCAACGAGGCCACCAAACGTAATCTGCAGTAATGAAGCTCTGCCATATAGTAGATGGTTAATCTTTGGATTTTTCGACAATAATCCACCATAGATGTTCTATATCAGCTTCCCCGTCAGGCATCATCTTTCTGCAACTCCTTTGCAAGTGATATGCGCTTGCAAAGGATCAGTATTAAACCTCACAGTATCTTAGGCTGCGGAATTATGGAACTAAACCCTAATAAATACACGCGACAAAAGACTGTAATGATGTATACTTTGTGGTTAGGATTGGACAGATTACAGCGCCAAAAAAAAAAAAATAGCCCAATGAAGTAAATGCAAATAATACATGCAAATAACACATGTCGTTTAAGGTTAATTTGAATAAATTAAGGTGTGAATAGTTGGTGTTTTTTTTAAAATATTCATGCAGAAAATAAAATTGATATATGATAAATAAGTGATTAATATTTGAAATTTTAAGATAGTTGTTGATATTAAATGCACATTGAAAATTGTTAAGCGACAAATAAAAATGAACAAAAAAATTCAATTAAGTAATATGTAAAAGATGACATAATGAGTAAGTAACAAAAGATTGTGATAAGGCCGAATCATGGTCTGAACTTGTATGACAGGAAAAAAAATCGAACTCAAGTTTCTACTAGGAGTACATCCATTGGGCTGAATTTTGAGGAGTATGAGATGTCACCTTATAAAAAAAATCTTATTTTTCGGACGAAAACGAATTGGTAGGAAATTAGCTGCAAATCTAGTGGTGAGTTTTTGACAAAGTCAAAATTAATGTTCTCTCTTTCATATTGTATATAATTAAGGATGGATTAAAAAGTGACTGTAAATGCGCCACAAGTATATAAAATGACCTCAAATGTCATCACATATCCGATCACTTTCTGTTTTTTTATACTTGCGGTCAGCCTCGTTCCTGATAATTCCAGAGCCTTAAGCAAAAAAAATTTTGGGGCCCCTCACTAATATAAAATTTTGTAATTTCAAATTATACATATTGAATCATAATTTTGAACATTTACATATTAAAATAATAACTATATATAACTTCTAAATATGACATAAAGTATGATTTAACAGCATTTAGATCTTATCTTCACTTAAAGAAAAGTAGCTCATTCTCTTTACTTCAAGAAAAGATATCTCATTTTTTTTATCTGCAAACTCAAAGAAAACACAAATAAATCACCTAAAGTTACTTCTTCGAGCATTTTTTAAGCAAAATCATTAATTAGAGTATCATAGTTAATATTTTGTAATATGTCTTTTTCAATCGATAAAATAGGCAAATAATTTAGCCTCTCTTGTGACATTGATGATGTTAAATATCTTTTCAATAACTTTAATTTTGAAAATCTTCTTTCAACTGATGATACGGTAACAAAAAGTTAATAAAATTAGATATGCAATCATAACATTCAGATAACAATCAACAATTTTAACAAATTCGAGTTTTTTAAGAGATGATATACAATCATGGGGAAAAACCCAAAAGGGGTCCTGAACTACCACCGCTTACCCAATTGCGGTCAGAACTACCATGATTTCCAAAAAGGGTGCGATGAAAAAAAAATTGGACTGATTTTCTAAATTAAAATTTACCATTACATTCCAAACATAATATTAGTATAAGACTTAAATTTGTGTGAGAAAATTACGTCATTTGGTTATCAAAAGACGTCGTTTTCTTTATTTGCGCAAAACGATATAATTTATTTTGATAACCAAACGACGTAATTTTTGCACACAAATCTAAGTCTTACAATTATATTAGGTAAGGAATGTAATGGTAAATTGAAAAATCAGTCAATTTTTTTTTTCATCGCACCCTTTTTGGAAATCATGGTAGTTCTGACCGCAATTGGGTAAAGGGTGATAGTTCAGGGCCCCTTTTGGGTTTTATCCCTACAATCATTGGGTAACACTACTTGCAATACCTTCAATTCTGAATATAAATCATTTAAATCCACATCTGTTGCATTATCATGAGAAATGTTGTATGAAATTTCAACATTCTCTTAGTTCATCATCAATTAATGACTTTAAACTTTTTGCATCAAACAAAAACTCAAAGATACTGTCAAAAGTCTTCAAATTGTAAAATCTATTTTTAATGAAGTGATAGCCATATCTACTATAACTGCAAAATACTTTATCCGAAAAGACTCATCGGGTGTTTGAACATCTTCTTCATTGTCATTCTCATCAAAAGATTTTTTCTGAAATTTGGAACGTTTAGTTGGAAATCTAGCTTCCACATCCATGTCAAATGTTATTTTTTTTCACAATATTCAAACTAGTTTCAAATCCATCAATTCTATAATTTTCAAAAAATGACATCATACCTTGTAATTGCTGAATAGTATTTCCAACACACATAGATGATGATTATAATATTTTACTAACCGTGTTAATAACAAATAAAATATCATACCATATAATCATACCAAGTAAAAATTCAAGATTTTCAAGCATGTTGACTGAACTTCAACTCCAATCTTTGATTTAGCATCATCACAAATATCATATAATTCAGATAAGACAATTCTTAATTGGGGAGCTTGAAATCTAATAGGTTTAACACTTGATATGATTCTCTCAACGAGTATTTGCACAAATTGAATTCGGGTTGACTCAAATTGTAAAACACAACAAAAATTATAAATATATAAAAAAATAAAAAATAAATTAAAATAAAGAAATATTTTTTTATTTTTTTTTTGTTTATTAATGAAAATAAATGGGTTGACCAAATTTCAACCCAAATTAAGAATTTTGAATTTGAGTTTGGTTGGATTGTTTTGAATTTGAATTGAGTTTGAGTTATATTATTTTATTACAAATGAATTTGAATTATGAAAAATTCAACTCATATTTACATCCCAGGTAAGAACAAAGGGTAGAGTTTAACCTATTATTGTCATCCAAAGATTGAAATATAGGCGTGTCATTTAGTTGTAGCACTCAGAACAGGAAGTTCAAAATTTACATTCTACATGACAATAAGCTTCAGGAGGTCAAAAATTACTTTATGATAATAAGCTTTAGGAAAATTTGGTTGAAAGAGTTTTATCTTATGGAATTCATCATATTTTTCCTTGTTTGGTTAGGATGAAAAATCATGGGAAAATGTTAAAACATTCTTTATTTTAACAAATTTTTCTTCATATTTTCCATCAAATTTTCCTATAAGCTTTCATTCTCATTTTCTCACAAATTTTCTTTCTTATTTCTAACAAATTTTACATTTTCTCAAATTTTCCTTAAACCAAGAACGGCCTTACAGTTAATTTGTTTCAGAATCCTTTTGTACGGGAAAAATTTGATGAAAATAAAATTTTGGAGGAAAGTGAATTTCCCATGAAATCCATTCAATTTTTCTTTTGTCTAGTTAGAGTGGGAAAATGGTGGGAAAATAATAAATCATTCTTTATTTTAAACAAAATTTTCTTCTTATTCTCCATCTAATTTTCATACAAAATTTTCTTTTCATTTTCTCACAACCCTCAAATTTTCCCCAAATCAAACACATCCTTAGATGATCCAAAGAACGTAGAAATGGCTAACGTCGTGAGAGAGCGGGCCTCGTCGGCCGGTGATACCGACATTGGAGTGGGACTCATTGGACGACTGTAGAAACGTAGAGGAGAGGCTAAGAGCGGGCATGGTGGTGGTCGCTGTCAGTATGGATGAGGCGGAGGTTAGCGGGAGGTGGCGGTTGTGTTGTGATGGCGAAGGTGGGGACGTGGAATCTGGATTTATTTGTGTTGATATCTAAGGAAGGTGACTAACGTCTATCACTATCACTATTTATCTAATTGCGGTCTAAACTATCAAGATATTTAAAAACTGTGCGATGAAAAAAAATTATCATTACATTTCTAAACTAATATTATCATAAATTAAATTTGGGTGAAAAACTGTTATCAAAATAAATAGTATCATTTTTCGCACATAAAAAAATGACATCTTTTCATACTCAATCATCCATAATTCTCAACAAATTTAATAAGATCAATTATATTTAAGAAATCAAACAAATTAATCTTAAACATCATTTAAAATCAGTCCAAATTTTTTTTCCAAGCACTGTTTTTTTGAAAATCGTGATAGTTCATATCGTAATTGTGTTAGCGGTGGTAGCTCATGACCCCTTTTGGGTTTTTCTCTTGAATTTATATAGAGATTGTTATTGAAATTATATCGATATTGAACTTTTGCACAATTCAAATATAAAATTAATAATAAATCATTCAGATATTTTAAAATATTCATTAAGATGAAAAAATATTCAATTTATTGAACGCTTAATTTGTTAAGAGATCATTTCTTAATAGAAATCATAAGAGCAAAAAAAAAGTCTAACACTGAAAAAAAAACTTATCTTGACCTAGGATAAACTAAATTATGAACATAGATAGTGAATGAGATTTGAGTTAGGATAAGCTTAACTAATGAAAATGGAAAGTGAATAAGATCTGAAAAACTTAAAAAATTAAATAAAAAATATCTTTATGAAAAAATATTGAATTGGAATATAAAAAATTAAAATTTTAAAATAGATAGTGAATAAAATTTGAAAAAGTTAAATATAAATTGTTGGGACTAGGATAAACTAAAAGTTATGAAAGATTGAATGAGATTTGAAAATTATGTTGTCAAGAGTGGGATTTGAACCCACGCCAGTTCGGACCAGTACTTGAAACTAGCGCCTTAGACTGCTCAGCCATCTTGACAACTTCCATAATAAATGAAGTTTAATATAAAAGTTCATAAATCTAGCTATTCCTCTGTCGTCCTGCAGGTAAATATTCGGAGTCGAATCACCCACCCAAAATCGACTCGTTCTTCTGTGCTCCGAGAGTAGGTACTCTCTCGAGTGTCATTCAAAACGATGTCGTTTTATTTGATTCTCCTTATGCCTTTATTTTGTATTTTACAAAACTGCGTCGTTTTTTGTATTTTATAGTAAAAACGTGTTAAACCTCTTTCTTCATCAGAATTCATTGGATATTCATCAGAATTGCTTATATATTCACCAAAATTGCTCCTATATTTATCAGATTATTTTATGGTGTATATTCATTATTTTTTCTTCCATATTCATCAGAAATGCCCCGATATTCACTAGAATTGTTTATATATTATTCAGATTATTTTATGGTCTATATTAATTTAATATTAACCAAATTGTTCACCGGAATTGATTCGATATTCACTAGAATTGATTGGATATTCATCAGAATTGCTCATATATTTATCAGATTATTTTATGTTCTATATGCTTCCATATTCATCAGAAATGTCTCAATATTCACTAGAATTGTTTACATATTCATTAGAATTGCTCATATATTTATCAAATTATGTTATAGTCTATATTCATTAGTTTTACTTCCATATTTATCAGAAATGCCTCGATATTCACCAGAATTATTTATATATTCATCAGAATCTCTAATCTCGACCATGTACCATGTACCACTTCCCCTGACCATGGTTTACGTAGTCCGTGTAACCAGCTCTGGGACCTGCATTTCCGTTTGAAACTGGTGAGTTCAATCTTCAAAATTTAAATTGGAGCTTACTTGGTGAATCGCTTCGGGGGCCTGGAACATGATTTGGCATTTGATTATCTAGGTTCAAATGCTGACTTTCATCAACGCTCTGAGTGGGGATGATTTCATTCATGTCAACAAGAGGTTCAGGGACCTCACTTTCCAGATCAGAGAGCTGACAAACATCCTCAATCTCCTTACCAATGTTTCTTACCTCAGCAATTGCTAATTCTTCAAGACTGAAGTCAGGTAAAGGTGACTCGCTTGCTATGGCATGTTGCTCACTATCCGTTGCCGAATTTACCATACAGCATTCCTTTTCCTTATCTTCTACAGCTATGTTTAAGGTGACAACAGAAACTGGGGATTGGTTCTCTAATTTAGTTGTCTGAATTGCACTCTCAGGTTTCGATGTGGAACTTCCTTCCCCGTTTACAACAGCATTTCTTTTAGTTGTATTTAAATTAATATAGATCATAAAATAATGTGAATAAATATATAAACAATTCTAATAATATCGAGACATTTCTGATGAATATGGAAGCAAAAAAAGAATATAGACCATAAAATAATCTGATATTTATAGGAGCAATTCTGATAAATATATAAGCAATTCTGGTGAATATCAATGCATTTCTAATTAATATGGAAGCAAAACTAATGAATATAGACTATAAAATAATCTAATAAATATCTGAGCAATTCTGATGAATATATAAGCAATTCTGGTAAATATCCAATCAATTATAATAAAGAAACAAAAAATGACGCAGTTTTGATCAAATTCAAGCAAAACGACGCCGTTTTAGTAAAATACAAAATAAAAATATGTGTAGGATCAAATAAAACGACGTCGTTTTGATTAAATTCTAAACGACGTCGTTGGACGACCTACTCTGAGCATGTAAGAATTTGCGTCCAAAACCCGAGTGAGCTCCAACGCGACCAACCGAATCAAATTCAGCAGGAGCGCTCCTGAAATCATCTTCGGCGGGTTCACGGTGAGAATTCGTTTCTTCCGTCGATGATTCCGTTCCCTTATAATTTCCAGTCGGCGCCTTGTTGCGAACATAACAAATTATGAATTCTTGAATTCACGCAATCGTCACCGCAATGAAATTAGGGCTTGTTAATTTGGACCTGTTTGATCCCGCATTTTCAATTTCCCGTTGGACTCAATGACTGTTTTCGTTATATTTCTAATGGTGACTAACTTCTTTCTTTGTAGTTGAGGTTGCTTGTAGCTTTCACAGTGGGGGATAGGTTTGGTTTTGCTGCATATTGTGTAGTACAAATCCTGGTCAGAAGTTGGATCCTTATTAATGAGTAAACCGTCGAGATCTGAGTTACTCTCGTGCTGCTAATAGAATAGTAACATGTGTTACCTTCTCGCGGTTTGCATGAATTTGTGCGTGTTAAGTTGATGCGCAGATTGCACTGCATTTTCTACTTTGGCCTCCCGGCATAACTCAATAGATAGGGTGTGTGTGAAGACTCAGTGGTGCTGCAATTAATGAAAATATTTTTGAAATGCCGGCACAAGTTGGATCCGTAATTTTTCCAGATCTACTCTCTTGTGTGGCCTTCCTTGTTACGTGTGAAAACCTGTTGTGTGTCATATGTTCTTTATATGGAAAATATTTTTTCGTATTACTAATTATTTGGGCGACTGATCTTACGGCAGTTACTCATGTATTCCGTTTTAGCTAGTAACTATGTGTGTGGTGACAGGCATTGACTCGTAGTTGGAGCAACGCAGTGTTCATCAGGAGTTTATCGGATGAGCGCTTCAAAATCAATGTCAATATCCTCTGCACAGAATGTAGCTCTTGGATTGATCCTTGTGGGATTTGGTATTCTGTTCTTGTTGGGCTTCATTTATGCTGCTATTATATCGAAGCTTCTTCCTCCATCTGACAATGTAATCATATCTGCTATACAAAATGACTGGTAAGACATAGGCCTGATAATGATAACCCGTGCATTTCAATCTGACTGAATTGTTCTATGATAAATAATCATATTACTTCTTGATAACTAAATGGTTTATATATTACATTTCAATAAGTTTTGATGCTTCAAGCAAGTTCAAAACTAATCTTGATGTATCAACTCTAAATTAGTGAAGGCGGAGAGGTAACCTGAAAATGTATGATTCAGTAAATAGTGAAGTAACGTGAGAATTGATGAACTACGAGCATTCATTTTCATCAGTTGTACTAAGTTCAACCCTTACCACGACATTAGACTACTCTTTCTACATATACTTTGCTCATGTTTTGAGAAGTAGAGATATGGAAATGTGCGACTCAGATTGGCCCTTGCATCTTATCTGGATGTGCTGCTGTGAGTGCTCCTTGTGAGATAAATTAGCATAGAGTAGCATTTGGAGAGTTTATATGTGTGGGCGTTTGATTTATTATATCAAGTATAACTGAACATTGTATCCACAAATTTCATTTGGCTAGTATTTGGATCTGGTATCTGCTCTTGACGACCTTTTTTGTAATTTCCAATTATGCTGGACAACCTTATATTAACTTTTAACTATGCTGCAAATGGATATACTACTCCATTCCAATGTTATTTATTCTACTGTCACTCTATTTTTCTCAGGTACTACTGCTTCCTGGTTCCTCTTACTCTACCTATCCTCGTAGTTGCCGTGTACTTCCACTGGCTAAGCATGAAACTCTTCAAACATGCCTGAACTTATTTCGAACACTGAAGTCTGTACTTGGTGCGCACCATTCTTTACTTCAGAAACATGTTCAGGGCTCGCAGGGCACAAAATGGCCTCTGCTCTTCTGACTACTGAAGAACCTTAATGCAGATATGAGACTTGGCTTGCTGTGTTCAAACCATGACCAATTTTAGTGGACATGATTTCTGGGCACCAAAAGCTGCCTTGGCCTATGCGATAGCACCTGAAAGCGAGGCACCTGGGTTCCAAGTTACACCTCAATTTAAGCGGCCAACGTGACATTTTTCTCCGAAACAATGCCTGCTTTATGAAATTATGTACTTACAGGCTACAAATTTCAATTTGATTAGAAACTATACAATATATGGGAAAATCATTGAATATCCGATTTGGTTGGACGATTTTTCAGTTTGAACTTACACAACTAGGCCGGATGTCTAGCTGAATATCTGTTTTTTTTTTCAAAATATAATTCCCAACTGTTAACCTAATTTTAAATTCATGTTTCAGTTGCAATTTGTGAAATGAATGTTTTAAGAGCCAATCAAAAGGAGTTACTCTTACATACACCGGGAGTACCTACTCCATCGCACGACGTCGTTTTCATTAAATGAAAAACGATGTCGTTTACTTTAAGTTGCTTCAATAAAAGAACACCTCATCAAAACAACGTCGTTTTATTCATTCTTTTTAAACATATATATTCATCAGAGTCATCTTATTCTTTTCCAGAATTGCATACATATTCTTCAGAAACGCTTCTATATTCTTCAAATTATGTTTTGGTTTCTGAGGAATATACATTCATTTCTGAGTAATATTGATACATTTCTGATGAATATGAAACCAGGAAAAAAATATGACAAATATTGGACTGATTATGACGAATATATATGCAGTTCTGATGAATATCCAATGAATTACGATATAGATCAATGTATTTCTGCTGAAAATTGATGCAAGGGATTGAAAATAGACCGCCAAATAATCTGAAGAATATACAAGTGTTTCTGAATAATATATAACCACTTCTGATTAATGTCTATACATTTATGATGAATATGAAACCATGAAAACAATCTGATAAATATTGGACAGATTCTGACGAATATATATGCAGTTCTGGGGAATAACCAATGATTTATCATGAATATCGAAACATTTCTGCTGAGAATGGGCGCAGGCTGTTGAAAATAGACGAGAAAATAATATGAAGAATATACAAGAGTTTCTAAGGAATATATATTCATTTTTGAGTAATATTGATACATTTCTAATGAATATGAAACCATAAAAAAATTTGATAAAAATTGGACTGAATCTCACGAATATATATGCAGTTCTGGTGAATATCTAATGAATTCTGATGAAGAATGATTTATCTGTGATGAAAAATGGAAGCAGGGTATTGAAAATAGACCAGAAAATAATCTGAAAAATATGCAGCGATTTTTGATGAATATATAACAAATTTTGGTGAATATCTAACAGAATTCTGGATAGAAAGCGGCACTTTTCATATTAAACAAAAAAGACGTTTTCCATTAAATTAAATAAAACGACGTCGTTTCGTTTTTAATCAAAACGACATCGTCAGAGGGAGTCGGTACTCCCAGAACATAAGAATTTGCGAATCAAAAGCGTCCACATCATCACTAATATAATCAGCTTGTTTGATTATTTTTGTTGAATAGCAATGTCGCGCAAAAGGTCTTGTTATGACAGAGCTGATGAGCAGAAGAAGTTAGAGCGCCAGGAGCGCCCTGAACGTAATGAGCAAGAGCGAAGGCGCCAGTTACGCCGTAGATGACTTATATGTTCATTGGTTTTTTGGGTTGTAACTCATGCTGGTAGGTTTATTCTGCTTTTTGTTGTTGCTGTTAGATTAGATTAAATTCATGTAAACAGGTTTATTTCACGAGTTTTATGATTCATTCTTCATGTGCTGTTACTGGTCATCATTTTTAAACGGTTTAACAGGTAGGATGTTATCGGTTTTAAACGTTTAGCAGGTAACTTTCCAGATTAGAACCTGGAATTAACATGAGAAATTTCGCAGTGCCGAACTGCGATGTTCTAATTACAATTTTCGCGGTTCGGAACGGCGAAAAACATATTTTCGCAGTTCGGGACTGCGCAAACATGAATTTCGCGTTTCCTAACCGCGCAAATGTAGTTTCGCAGTTCCGGAGTGCGAAAATGACCAATTTTTTCGCGGTTCTGAACTACGAAGATCTTACTAAACAGACACGCAGGCTGATTCGTGACAAAAATCAGCCACCTGTGATTTTCGCGGTTCAGTACCGCGAAAATGAGGCACATTGTACATGTTCGCAACTGCGAAAAGGCCAGATTAGATAAAAAATCAAGCTGTGGTCCAGAAATGATAGCAAACGAGCGTAAAAGGCCAAATTTGAAAAAAAATCCAGTTGTTGTACGGTAGATTGATTGCTGGTGATGATTTTATGCTGTGATTGCCAGGGAGAAGGGCGCGGCCATGGTGTCGAAGCTAGGAGAGCGCTCGGAGTTTGCTGAGGTCGATATTGATGATAGGAAATCGTTGGAAGCAGCATTGAGTAGTATGAAGATGAACTGATTACCGGAATATTCCCTTTCACATTTTAGGATAGATATGTGATCTATGACTTGACCGAAGCGTGATTTTGCATTGATATTCCTTAACTGAGTTCTGTGTGTGTCTTTCAGATGTGGATCTTGTGATTCATGCCGCTGGTCCTTTCCAACAAGCAGAAAAGTGCACAGTGCTGGAAGCTGCTTTAGAGACCAAGGTGAGGAGAGGTAAATCTTGTGGTTCGTGATTACTTTTTTCTGTGATGTATTGTAGCTTTGATGTGAGTGCTTTAGAAATACTTTGTCTGCACTTTTGAGAACGGTGTTTTTGTGTGTTTCTGCAGACGGCATACATTGATGTTTGCGATGATATGAAATACTCCAGGCGTGCGAGATCATTCAACGATAAAGCCATAGCTGCGAATGTTCCAGCTATAACAACTGCTGGAATCTATCCTGGAGTGAGCAATGGTTTCTGCTGATATTCTTTACGTTTTTTTCAGAATTTATAGTCTCATGAAATATTAAGCATCATTCTATTCCAATTAGTTTGGTTAGATTATTTATTGACAAGCTCATCCTTTTTCCCATTGAATTACGACTCATTGTGTCCTGGTATTGCTATGTCAGTGATGGCAGCAGAACTAGTACGTGTTGCGAAAAGTGAAAGTGATGGGGAAGCAGAACCCACAAGGCTAAGGTTACTGTTCGTCGACTGCACATTAGCCAATTCTCTTATCAATATGGCTAGGTAAATAACCTTGGTATTATGTTGCAGATTCTTCTACTACACGGCAGGAACTGGCGGTGCTGGTCCTACAATATTAGCCACTAGTTTCTTGCTTCTTGGAGAAGAAGTGCTGGCATACAATAAAGGTTAGATTCATGAAAAGATAAGATGGTCTTTCGCGGAATATGTAGTTGTAGGGTCTCAGTCTCTCAGATTACGTTTACCTTGTCAGGAGAAATTATAAAATTAAAACCATATAGTTCGTCACTCAATATTGATTTCGGGGAAGGAATCGGAAAGAGAGATGTGTATTTGTTGTAAGTTCTCAACTTTTAAAATTATGTTATCTTCTGATTTGCGTGGATAGGCTGGGTAAAAATTTGTTTTCAGGAATCTGCCCGAAGTAGCAAGTGCTCATGAGGTCCTTGGTGTTCCCACTGTTAGTGCTCGTTTTGGGACTGCACCATTCTTTTGGAATTGGGGAATGGAAGCCATGACAAAGCTTTTCCCTTCAGTATACCACTAACCTTATATTGTGTGATGAGCATTGCATGGCTTCTCAATCTTTTTTCCTGGATTGTTCATGCAGCGTGTGTAGGATTGGTTGAAAAATTTGGTAACATCAATGTGAATATTGCTTTTGAAATACATTTAGTTTGATTATGTTTGAAAGTGGGTTCAATAGATGTTTTCAGTTATCATTTACTATCACAAAAATGAAAAATCTGCACATTACTTTGAATTGTTTAATACCCCAGTAAAGTGAAAACTTATTTGTTTTTCAGGAGTTCTTACAAGACAGATCCAAAGTTCAACAACTGGTTCAATTGTTTGATCCTGTAGTACGAGTGTTTGATGGAATTGCCGGAGAGCGGGTATCAATGAGGGTGAGACTGAATAGCCAGAATGCCTTTTTGATAATCTGCTTGTTGTATTATGTTTGATATCTATTGTTTGTCTGGCAGGTTGATTTAGAGTGCTCAAATGGACGAACAGCCATTGGATTATATTCACATAGAAGACTTTCTGTGTAAGTTTCATCCTTAATCAGGCAACCGTCTTTTTTATTTTAAGGGACTCTGCTGTGAAACATGAATCGTTACCTATTTACATGCGGCAGATGTGTTGGAACTTCAGTAGCTGCATTTGCTCTTGCCATGCTTGAGGGCGGCACACAACCTGGGGTTTGGTTTCCTGAAGAGGTCCGCAGTTCATTTCGTAGCTGTTTGATTAATAATCGCTACTATTACATATATAGCGGATTCTGCTATTATTACTAGTAACAAACTCTCTGTTGTTGATATAGCCTGAAGGAATTGCTATTGAAGCAAGGGAACTTCTTCTTAAGCGTGCTTCACAGGGAACAATCAATTTTGTTATGAACAAGTAAGATAACTACATTTTGTAATCCAGCTGTCATGATTTACGGTTAAGTCTGACTACTTCAGATGTCCGTTGAAATTGTGTATGAATCACGCAGGCATCTGTGGATGGTGGAAACAGAACCCAAACAGTTGATACTTGGAATATATGTATAAAGACGCCTCGAACTCGGCTGGCAGCCTAATCTCCTTGATCCATCCAGCCTTTGAAACATCACATTGCCGAGGAAATGGTAACATATTTGTTCATTCCGTTGAGTTTGGCATATTGGTCTAAGCAAAAACTTACGTCATATTTACCCCTTCTTATTGATGCAAATGCTCGTTTCTGTAGTTTGAAGATAGAAGAGAACTCCACAGCATTCTTTGATACACTATTGGCCGTGCTGTACCATCTGGCGAACTGCACTTTGCTGGTCTTTTCGAATGAGAGTACTGAAACCAACCGACAACATTTCACACATACTACAACTGAACACAAAAATGTTGCGGTTAAAATGATGCTAATTAGAAGATAAAAATTACACTTTTAGATGCTCTCTCGATAAAAATTACAAAATGATAATTAATTTCAATGTGTTGTGTCTGAACATGAAACACAGGATTTGAAAATAAATAAATGGTTTCAAAATATTATCACATCAGATGGTAGGAGCAGATGAAGAGGAAGCACCAAGTTTACTCATAAGAAGAGAAGTCATTGGCAGCAGCGTCAACTATCGTTTTGACTCAATCGAAGAGCAGGAACTGTCTTTTGCTTCCTAAGACACCAAGAAATTAAATTTGGACATAGATATATAGAAAATGCACTAGTAGAGCAACATTCATAAGGACAACCAGCCCAATCACTGTCAGAAAATACTTGAAGTTATGTATTAGGTGACCATATAAGTAATAATTCATGAGTGAAAGTAGATTTCACGTAACGAATGATACGTTTTACAACATTTCAATGAATAATGGTTGGTGAATGCATGTGTTGACCAGTTTGTTAACTAAGAAAGCAATATCTGCCCGAATAAGTGTAAATATTGTGAGGAGCCAACAATTTGCCTATAGATTGTAGCGTTGGTAAATGTTTCTTCTATCTTGGTAAGAATTGTACAAACAACCATGTGATCAAAGAAGTTTGCATTCTATTATCCAGCTTGTCTCAGAGTATCATGAATGTAACGGTGTTGTAAAAGATGCAAACCAAAGAAGACCAAGTGAGCCTCAATATCCAAAAAAAAGTATAATATCCTTAAAAGTGTGTTTGGTTTAGGGAAATTTTGGTGGAAAAAAAATTTGATGGAAAATGAGAAGGAAAATTTGTGAAAAATGAGAATGAAAGTTTGTGGGAAAATTAGATGTAAAATAGGAAGGAAAATTTGTTTAAAATAAAAAAATATTTTAATTTTTCAGCTATTTTTTATTTCTGACCAAACAAGAGAAAATATGATGGATTTCATGAGAGAATATATTTTCTCCCAAATTTTCCTTTTCATCAAATTTTCCATAACCCAAACACACCCTAAATCTTTAATAAAAAATTCTAAACCAATGAGTCAAATCAACTTGGTCCCTACCTCAGAGGAACTCTCGGTCACAATAATATCATCAATATAAATAAGCGCAAATATTTGAACAAAGGAACGAAGTAAAATGAATAATGATGTATCTCAACGAGATGCCACAAATCAAAGCATAAGTAGAAAAATTGGAAAGTTGATGAAACCACGCCGTTGGAGCTTGGTAAGGACCATATACCTAGTGATGAAGTTTACAATCATGGTTTGGCCGAGCAACATCAACAATACCGGGTGGTTATACCATATAAACATCCTCATTCAAAAATACATGAAGAAAATCGTTATTCATGTCCAGCTGACTCATTATCTAACCACGAGATAAAGACATAGAAAGTATAACTATGATTTTTTTTGGTTTCATCGTTGGACCAAAAGTCTCATTGAAATCAATCCGTTATTGTTAATTAATCCACCAATAACTAAGCGAGTCTTATATCTAACTAAATTACCATCAACATTTCTTTAACTGCATACACTCATTTATAGCCAATAAAATTTGTCCCTTGTCGAAAAGGAATAAAAAATCAAGTTGTTAGCCATCAATGTATTTATGTCAGTTTGCATAGAGCTACGTCACTCCATAATTTTATTGGCTTGAATAAAGAAAGTGGAGTTACTGGCCAAGTCGGTGGAGCAAGCGTGATCAACAAATAAAGGTTTTAAATACTTTGACAGTGGTAGTTATAGACGAAGATGAGGAGGCCGAGAAGATGAAATTAGAAGAGGAGGAGGTGGTGGTGGTGGTAGGGGTGAGGATGGCGGTGTTGAGGCAGAATTAAATGAGGGAGATGACATGCATTGCAAATATTGAAATGGAGAAATAGAGGCTCATTGGAGTGCAAGAATGAAAAACAACTTTTAGAGTTGTTTTTATAATTAGAATGACACAACTTGTCACTCATTTTATTTGGAAAATTAATTTGCTAAATTAAACACAAGGAGCAATAATCATCTTATTGGCATTGAAATCCTAACAATGACAATAAGATGTTAAGGACTATACCCCAGAAACACACACAAAAGTAAACAAAATACATTTTGTGACGGTTATAAGGACGAATAAAATGATAACATACACAATCAAAAGATTTAAGAAAATCAAATTTAGAAGGTTGAGTATGCAACATTGTGAAAGGTGTCTGATTTTGGATTCGCGATGAAGGCATATGATTAATTAGATAAATTGTAGTTTCAAAGTGAAAGTGTCAATCGTTGAGGAAGATAACTATGAGCTAGAAGAGACAAAACCAGTTTCCACAATATGTTCATGACGACCCTCAACACGATCTTGTTGTCCATGGTATGCGAACAAGCAATCCGATGATGTATGCCATGAGAGCTAAAGAAGCGAGAAAGACTCATCACTCCAATTAGTTTGAACATTTTTTATTTTTTTGTCATATAGACGTTCAACATAGTTCTGAAACTATAAACAATAATGTAAACATCATATTTCAAAAATAAAGGAAAGTACCATCTAGAAGATAGAGAAATATGTGATTACGATCTACCCCACATCCACAAACTCGATCGATGCGATTACTCCTATAGCGATTTTGAGGGCGTTGAGGTCCTAGAGTAGAATTAATCGATGATGACGCAGGGTTTACTTCCTGCATCGAGTTTGATTGTGGAGAAACATTAGGGGCATTAATTGACATAGAATCAAATCGAATGGTATTAAAGAGCTCGTGATTAGACAAATGAGTGAATGACCAACCAACTCAGAAAACAAAATTGTTGTGCTCCATCGTTAAGATTGGTGATGGTATCTACTGCTCGTCATCAATTTATTTGACCTTTTGAAGGTACCCTGCAACTAGAGCTTCTTCTTATCGGAGTTCCTGCAGCTGGAGATTGAGACTAAACATTCAAGGTGAGCCACACCTCCCTAGCAGCGGAAGCAATTGACAGCAAAAAAATTCGCTAAGAGCTTATTTTATTTATTTTGTACTCAAGAAAAGTTTGAGCTTCTTCCCACATGATAAATTGGCGGTTCCAGTACACTTAATTTTGGTTGATGCAGTTTGCTGCGAGCATTTAGGGGAGTTGTTGACAGGATGAAAATCAGAAACTGTGATGCAAAGGCTGTGTTCCTTTCTCCTCATCACAAAGTCTAAGGTTTCGATTCGATTTGAGAATTGATGTTATCAGAACAGGATTGAGAGGCACAGTTCCTACCCAAGTCTTAAACGGCAGTGAAAATATGATAAAAAAATAAAATATATGACAGAATATTTAAAAGAATTACATGTTTGTTTTAGGAAAAGTTAGGTAGACAAAAAATCAAAAAAAAAAACTGATTAAAACAAAGTGCTTTTTTAATATTTCCCTCACTATTTTTCAACTCTAAGCAATTAAGAGAAAAATGGATAAAATCCATGAAAAATCACGACTAGTTGGAAGAATAAAAGCCAACATAAATCTGTTCAAAGCAGACAACAAAAGCCAAGAATAAAAGAACCAAACAACAGCCTTTAATTCGATCAAGTACTTGCCTTGTACAGCTTCATCACCATCTTCCTGTACTCTGCAAAACATAAGAGGCAGACATATTCCAATCAGGCCAACTCTCTCCATAAACACAAACACACACACAAATCAAGAAACCAAAGACAACTGCTCAAAGGAAACAACAGTGAACAATGTGGTAGTCAAGTAGGTAGGAGGTACCTTCTTGGTTGCTCCAAATTGCTGCTGCCTGATTGTTCAGTGGCGAACTCGTGTTTGGTTCTACAGATTCACAAACCAGGAATGCCGAATCAGTTAACATTTTTCACAGCCTAACAACACTAAAAGATCCCAGAAGTGAGAATCAAGAAGGAAACATCTCACCTCCCAGCAAGCTCTGGATTGAGAGAAGTATAGTTCTCACATCATACGCAGACGACCATTTGTCCTTTAACAAGCATAAATTCGGCCCCATCAAACAAAGCCATTCAAGAAAGTTGAATTTCAGCCAAATCAGACCAAATTTGAGAACCGGATTTTGATGAGTACCTGAAGAATGTCGAGGCAGATGTTGCCGTAAAGATCCACATTGGGGTGGTAGCAGCCAGTATCAAACTTGACTTTTGGCGGCTTAAACAGGTAATCTGCAGGGAAAGAGAGCGACAGCTTGTACTCGGTATCCTCAAACACGGTGTCCTTGATCCCGGCAATCGTCCCTTTCCATAGTAATATGTTGTCTTCCTCTGGAAATGCAGATATCCCAGCCTCCCCACTCATCTAAAAACCTCAACAAAATTAATACTAAAAAAATCAAAAACAAAATCCAACAAAATAAATACAAATAAAATCTCTAACATGATGAAGAATTGGGAGAAATGGCTTACCATGAGAGCCATGAGTTCAGATTGCAACCTAATTGGATCGAAAAAGAAGCAGAAAGAGCAGAAATTCATCAAATTTAGAATTGAAAATCTGGAAGAAAAAAAATCTGAAATTGGGTAATGTAAAGATCGTACCTTTTGAGGACCGACTGAGTGTCGACGCTCTTGGCTGCGGGGATAGCCGGTTTAGACGTGGCGGCGGCGGCCGTCCGCGTCTGTGTGATGCCGTTGCGGTTGTTCTGGTACCCGTTGACCGCAGCCATGAAAGAGCTGTAAAAATCTAGACGGAGGAAGGAGAAGAAGAAGAAGAGGGGTTTGGGGGGTTTTGGTCCGATCTCGTCTCCTTCGACCGGCGAGAGCGTGAGATTGGACGGACTGGTAGAAAGAAAGACAGAGAGATTAGAGAGGTTTGAGTTTGAGGGATATTTTTGAATTTTTTATTTTGCTGATTTTCGACCGTTTGTTGGGTTGGAAGAAGATGCGTTTCTTCTTGTGTACAATAACGGCAAGTTTAAGAAAATGCGGCGTCGTTTTACAGCAGCACGCTCTCTCTTTGCACCGGCCGAATGACGCTTTTTAGCTACTGTATATTTAACCACGAAGCTTTCCTGTTATTTATTTTTCGGGCCTGTACGCACCAATCCTCATTGTTTGGTTGCTAATAATTGTCTGATTAAAAAGATTTTTTTTTCAGGACTACCTTCTTTTAGTTTTTTGTTATCAAGACTACCTTATCTTTTCGTTTATTATTCGGAATGCCCTACTTTTACATTTCCGCTAGTACTATCAGCGGATTGTACATGTCACGCATCGCTCACACGCTGGCGGTGTGACTAGGCAATCCGCTGGCGGTGTGACTACCAGCGGATTCTCCAGACATAAAGAACCGGAATTCATGAATCAGAAATCCGCTGGTACCACCAGCGGATTTTCTAGGTATAAACAACAAATCCTCCCATTAATCAAAATTCATGAGTCCAGAAATAGAAACAACAAAATCCCTGCTTGTTTTGAAAGACAAAAATGATCATAATACTACTGGAAGAAAACAATGTAAATTGTTGATCTAATGTAACCAGTATCATCAACCAACATCGACGCAATGATGAAATCTAATGTCTACGACCTCGCTGAGGTCGTTCTGCCGAATCTCGCTCTGTAGGCGTGTATGGATCCCTCGAATGTGGAGCGCGCTTCGATCGTCTCAGGTCTGGATTGTCTTCAGGCACATGAGGGGCTTCTGTAGCCTGGGTGACTTGTGACGGTCCTGTCACATGGGCATCATCCTCTTCAAAATCTGGTTGTGGCTCTAGTACAATCTCAGAAGATGCACCGCGTCCAGAATTGGGTCCTGCCACTGCAATTTTATGAGAAATAATATTAGCGTGAATTATATTGTTGAAAGACACATCGATATACCTTTAGAGAAGTTAAAATACCTGATGGAAGATGAATCAGACTGGGGTCAACGGGCACCAAAGCGGCCTCATCCATGTCTCGTAGATCACTGCGACAAGAATGGAAAAGATCGTGTGCGATCTTCTTCACCCGCTCGCCGTCTGCCAGAAAAATGTCAGCGGCTGCCTTACAAGCACGAACAAGTGTCTTCAACTAAAATATGATAAAACACACGATAAGTTAGATACATTATTAAATATAAACAGTCTGATCAAATGAAGTTGTAAATTATGCATTACTCACAGCAGTTGTGCGATCTGAAGCCGTAGGCTGATACACATTTACGTGAAAGTGCGGTGGTTGTACTATACGACGAGTGATCCTGTCGTACCAAGCAGCATACTGATCGTGGACTGCCCTATCGTAGACGTCTGAGCCGGTAATAAGGTGATCACTTCGTCGCTCCCATATCAAAATCCACCTCGCGTGCTCAGCTCGCCAATCAAGCTTTCCTCTACGTCGGGTGACCTTGAACTCGGTGTGTCCGTCACGTGGTGGCCCTGGAATCGTGGGCTGCCACCCAAACTGTCTCATTACCCGTGAAGGGTAATGCCACTCGACGGTAGCAAAACAAATGAGAGGAACCTCTGCCGTCCATATGTGTGATCCGTGTGTGCAGAAAGGGTTGATCCCCTGAAATCTGTGTGGCTCGTATGGCTCCCATCTAACCTCACCGGGTGTTTGTCTGTCCAGGTGGTCTCGATAATATAGCAGCACCTCACGAGGGGAGTGTGCATAAGTACGCGTGCCACCCCAAAGTCTACACAGAAGAAGGTAAATATGTTTGAATCGAAGTAAAAATGGCAAATCACCTATGATAAATAATATTTTATGTACGTACCCATATGAGATCGAAGGCAGAAATAGGGGCTTCACATCAACATCTGGTGGAAGTACGGGCAACGATGTATGGTGCGGTCTGCCGAGAGGTAGTCTCTCCCAACACCAGAACTGAAGAATAAGTGCAGCTCCACCCCCGAAAGTCTCCAAAGTCCCCATAACGGCACCGACAAACTTGGCCTTTTTTGGTGCCATTTCTATGAAATTAAACCATAACAAAAATGTTGTTTAGCATTCTTCCAAGGCAATTGATATTGTCAATCCTAACAATTCTAATGCAAATTCGATCACAACCCAACCCCTTCCGTTCTAACCTTGATCAGAAAATTTTTATCCTACCAAAAACCATAACAAAGAGCACAAACATGATTCTAATCCTACCGATTCCTTAATATTCACAAATTCATCATCTAAACAATTTGATTCCTAACAATGCAAAACCTAAATCAATTGGAATGAGGAGAAACTCACAAGTGGGTAATGGAAGGCGGTCGACGGGGAAGGCTGGAACGGCGGGCGACGACAGGGTACAGCGGGCGACGACAGAGGCTGGGACGGCGGGTGAAGGGAGGACGGGCGACGGGAGGCGGGTGAAGGGCAGTCAGGCGAGTGAGAAAGAAAGAAGAGATCTGCGTTTTTAGATCTAAGCAATCTGCTGGTGCTACCAGCGGATTGCTTAGTCATAGAAACACGTGTGCGCCAGCGTGTGAACAATGTGTGACATGTAAAATCCGCTGGTAGTACCAGCAGAAATGTAAAAGTAGGGCATTCCGGATAATAAACGAAAAGGTAGGTAGTCTTGATAACAAAAAACCAAAAGAAGGTAGTCCTGAAAAAAAATCGATTAAAAATATGTCATAGCTTCATGTTGATTTTACAATTCTTAATAAACATATCTGAATTATGAATTACTAAATTACTAACATTATTATGCTATTAAATTTTTTTTATTTTATTCTTTCTCGTGAGTTGACATTAAATTAAATTAGAATTTAGACTACTATTACCATACATAAATTGTTTTACCTAATTTCTATTAGAAGAAAGGAATGTTGATTGTTCTCTATTGAATCTTATGGGTCTGATGTTTAATTATGAAGAAGGGTTGCGTGTGTATATTTGTGAAGTTTGGAAAGTAATGTGTAAGGAAGGATGTATATTAGACAAACTTTCCAAATGAATAGAATGATGTGTTTTCACTGTGCTAGCTTTCTTTTCTTCTCCAATTTCCGGTAAGTAACAGGACTCACAGGCATAACTCCGGTAACTGTGAGATTGTGATTCTCACATGGTATCAGAGCGGGAAATTGTGACTAGTACGTTCGTCCGTTATTGTTCTTGATATTCTTGGCGTTCTTGTTGAGTAACTGTTGTTGTTCTGTAAGATGACGAATCTAAATATGTCATTATCTCTATATGTCACTTCTATTGTTCTTCTGAGAGAAGATCCGTATTTTGTGAGCATTGCAGAAGTACCGCACATAGTATTGTTAGTGAGGTGCTAACTGGTTCTGAGAACTTTATGCAATGGAGACGATCGATGGAAATTGCTTTGTCCGCTAGGTCAAAATTGAGGTTTATTCGTGGAGATTATCCTAAGCCTACTGATTCTGTGTTGTTGAAATGGAAGAAGTGTAAGAACGTTGTGATGTCATGGTTGATTAATTTAGTGTCGAAGGAAATAGTAGGTTCAATTTTTCATGTGTCGGATGCTGCAAGTGCCTGGAATGCTTTACATGTGCAACTGGCTGGATCGAATGAGACTCGAATCTTTATACTGGAGAAGGATCTTGCTTATTTCTCGCAAGGTGAACTGTATGTGGGAGTGTACTATCAGAAGTCAGTTGATCTCTGGCAAGAATACGAGATAAGGGAAGAGATGTCGAAATGTGTTCATGGTGTTAATTGTGTATGTTTTAGTATCATCATGGCTAAACAAGCTACAAGGTACATCTGAATATCTCATTACCAATTATGTGCAATATGTGAATTGCTCACTACAATACAAAGCTTTTGCATTACAAGTTTCAATTATTCAAGAGCCACATAGTTATACACAAGCTAGCAAAGACAAAAAATGGTGTATGACAATGGAAGATGAAATCAAGGCCGTGGAATCTAATAATATATGGACTATCACCACTTTACCAGCTTATAAAATCGTAGTTGGATGCAAATGGGTATATAAGATAAAATATAATTTTGATGGGTCTGTGGAGCGTTATATAAGGCACATCTTGTTGCCAAAGGTTATACCCAGTAGGAAGGCCTTGACTATACTAAAATATTTTCACATGTAGTGAAAATGACAACTGTTCGTGTCGTACTTACAGTGGCTGCAACAAGGGGGTGGAAGATTTTTCAAATGAATATCAATAACACATTCTTTTATGGTGATTTAATTGAGGAAGTCTACATGAATTTGCCAAGTGTCTTTTATAAAGCTGACAAGCAACAAGGGAAGGTGTGCAAATTGAATAAGAGCCTTTACGGCGTTAAGCAAATATCCCGACAGTGGAATGCTAAACTTACTGAGGCACTTCTCTCTTATGGATTTGTTCAAAGTACAATGATTACTCCATGTTTACATATGTCCAAGGGACTGAATTCATTATCATGCCAGTTTAGTCGATGATTTACCTCTTACCGGGACCTAGCTTAGCTTGATCAACCAAGTTAAGTAGTTTATCAATGATCAGTTCTACATCAAAGACTTTGGACATATCATGTACTTTCTTGGATTGAAGATCGCTCATTCACCCAAAGGTTTGTTCTTATGTCAGCGAATAGATCCAAGCCATCCAAACATCTAATTAATACCAAACAAAAACTGAGTCTGTCAAAAGTTTCTTCTCTAGCCGATCCTACTATTTACAGGAGGTTGGTTGGCAAACTCATTTATCTCACCATCATGCAGCCTGACTTGTCATACCCGGTCCACATACTTAGTCAATTTATGCAGTCTCTAATAAAAGAACATCTAAGAGCAGCTCATCATTTACTCAGGTATCTCAAAGGTGCGTCTGGAAGGGGTTTGGTCTTGCCTGCCCATTCTGATCTACAGTTAACGACATTTTGTGATGTCGGTTGGGCATCGTGTCCTGTCAACCGTCTCTCAATTACGGGTTATTGTGTTCAATTGGGACCTGCCCTTGTATCTTGAAAGACGAAGAAGCAACAGAGACTATCAAGATCTTCCGCTGAATCTGAATATAAGGCCATGGTGCAGGTATGTTGCGAGTTAGTTTGATTGTCTCGTCTGCTCAATGATCTACAGGTTTCAGTCACTCTTCCCATTCCTCTGTATTGTGACAACCAAGAGGCACTTCACATTGCTCGCAACCCAATTTTTCATGAACGCACGAAGCATACTGAGCTTAATTGTCATTTGGTTCGCCAATACGTACTTGACTTGTTAGTTGCTCCTTAGCATATTCCAACAGCACAGCAACCTGCAGATTTGTTTACCAAATCTCTGTCTGTTGATCATCTTATTTCTTTGCCGATCAAACTCGACGTGTCCAATCATCTCCACGCTGAGCTTGCGGGGGATGTTAGAATAAATGGGTGTTGAGTGTTCTCTGTTGAATCTTATGGATCTAATGTTTAATTATGAAAAATGGTTGCTTGTGTATATTTGTTATGTTAAGTTTGGGCACTAATGTGTAAGGCAAGATGTTTATCAGACAAACTTTCCAAATGAATAAAATGATGCACGACTTTCTTTTCTTCTTCAATTTCCGATAACTAACAAGACTAACCGGTGTAACTCTGGCAACTGTGAGATTGAAATTTTCACTTATGAATTACCAAATTATTAACCTTGTTATTGTGTTAAACTTTTCTTATTTTATTATTTCTTGTGTGTTGACATTAAATTAAATTATAATTTAGACAACTATAACTATACATAAATTGTTTTACATAATTTCATTTTTTATTGAAGTTAATTTTCTTATTTGAGCCATTTATCATTTTATCAAAACACTGATAAGTATTATTCAAGTGTTATTTTTTCACATTTTAAATCAATAAAGAATATATGTCAAGAACATTTCAAGTAGAAAATTCTGTCAAACTTATTGTGATTAATCTAGTTATTTTAGACTAGTGAAGGATATTGAAGGCCATAATGAAGGAGAAGGTCGAAAGACACATTGAAGGATCTTGAAGACCACAATGAAGGAGAAGCTTGAAAGACACATTGAAGATGGACCATCAAGGATTAAGAAGATGACATTAAAAACGGTGGACCAAAAAATTCCATAGAGTAGAATATTTGTAGTATAAATAGATGTACATTTTTTTCAATAATACAACAATAACAAAAAACTTTCTAGCTCACAAACACTCTCTGTTGTTCTTTGATCTTGACTAACAAAACTATATAAAAAATAGAAAATTTGTTGCGATAACTAAGAATTTATGAACTACTAATTAACAATAAATTGGAAATTTTTCATCAACAAAACTTCTATGAATTGTTTATTTTCATAACAGCTCAAGAAGTCGATTTTATCATATTTTCAAAGTTAACCAAAGAATGGGAAGAATAGGAGTGGCTTGCATTAGAAAGCCTTCACCAAGCTTCGTGGAGACGTTCAGATTGCGGAATGTAAATCTAGCAGAGTTAAAAGGACATTCCGAGCATCCTCCGGACCGCTAAAAGCTGGTTGGAGATGGAGGACCCAAGGTGGGTGGAAGTGCAATGGGAGGCGAACATTGGAACGAAAGTAGAGTGACACCAGACAGTAGCTCCGTTAAAAGTAAGAACAAAAGTTTGTAGGAGAATTAGATAGAAAATATGAAGAAAAATTTATTTAAAATAAAGAAGGTTTTTGCATTTTCCCACCATTTTTCACCCCTAACCAAACAAGAAAAAATAGGATGAAATCCATGGTGGAATCCACTTGCCTCCAAATTTTTATTTTCATCAAATTTTTCCTAAATCAAACACGCCCTAAAGATCAAGGAAACGCGGTGGCACGAGATTTATTCTATGGAGGTCACAGAGATAGAGACAAGGAGGTTAGGAGTAGAAGTAGTGAGATTCAAGAAAGTACCATCTTTTTGTGCTTATAGGGTCTGATTTAGGCCTCGATCGGCTGTTATTTTGATGCTAACTATGAAACAACATTGTTTCATGTTTCACTTAGGTCAAATCACGTGCCATTTTTTCTTTTCATGCTGACTCATCTCGCGATCCCATTTTGCCTTCTGCTTCTGTCCGACTGCTCATTTCGATTATCCTCAGTTAAAATTCTAAAATTTTTACTTGATCTGTAACTTCCACATCTACATAGATTCGACCAAACGAAATGGCGTTAACATCAACTTACTCTGAGAATTTTTCCTCTCTTTTTCTCTGGCTAAGAAAATGGGACATTCTCTTTAAATGTAGTTTTAGGTGTTGGTTGTTGTTCTATTCGGAAAACATCAGCTATGTAAGTTTATTTGCATTTCGTGTTTTATTTGTTGAATCGTACTTCCAGGCTGTTTTTCTATTCTGAAAACATTTATATATGTCGATCTGTTTTTTTATTTCACCAGTTTAATAGTAGTTACAGGTTGTTGTTCTATTTTAAAACATCAGCTATGTATGCTTAACTGCATTTTTACTCGACTAATTGAATGGTAGTTGCAGATTGTTGTTCTATTAATTATTAATTATGTAAAATTATCTGTAATTTTTATTTGACCAATTGAATAGTAATTGGATGCTGATGTTAGATTCTGAAAACATCACTTATCTGTATTTTTTTATTTTACCTAAAAAAATATTGTCAAAGGATGAGCCACATGTCGTCATTGCATATCCTCTTGATTCTTAAACGAAAGTCACTGAGGATGAGTAGCTGCGAGATTAAAATCTCCTGAGACCTGACCTTTTATTTGCACTTTGTTTCTTGCTATGTTTCTTAATGCTTCTTTGAGCTCTTTTGTGTTTGCTTATATGCTTGAACTTATTTTATGACATACTTATAATATTTTAACTTTCTTGTCATGTTAATGCTATTTGTTTTCACTACACAAGTTTCATGAAGTTGACCCATGAACTATTTTAGGGAGTATATGTTATCCTCTCTTTGTTTTAGTCCTTATACTTAACATGCATCCGTTATGATATTTTTGTTAAACTTACATGCTTCGGGGACTAAGCAAATTTTACAAGGGAGAGTAGCATAGCTCATGCATGTTTTCACATAAAATTCTAAATTTTGATATCCTTGCGACCATGGATGAATTGTTTTTATAAACTTAGGTAGCTTAGATTTTATTTTATTCAAAAAAATTCACAAAAAAGAAAATCCAAAAAGATTGACTATCATGGATTTGAAATCTTTAACACTTTAATTTGTGAAAAAACCTTTTTACTAAATGATTTCAAATCAATGTGATATTGAGTCAAAACTTTTAAGTATAAAGAATGAATTCTTATTTATTTGATGTAGTTAGCTTTTCGGAAATAAAAGTCAAATTTGATTAATTATTCTTTAAACCAGTTGGCACAAGTTTTAAAAAAATTTAAAAATCTTTGGAAACTATGTATTTTTAGGTGATCAAAAATCTTCTTTTGAATATTTATTTGAGAAAACTCGTACGAGAAAAAAATTTCAAAATGCTAAAGTTTTATATGTGGAATGATTTAATCATTCAAAATTTCTAAAATATTTTGTAAAAAAATTTCAAAAGTGGAAAGAAAAGTTCTCCAAACCTTTGAAAGATCAAGAAAGGCCAAAAGCCAAAAAGATATTTGAAAGAACAATTATGGAAAAAGGTCAAAGGTCAAAATCCGCTTGATTACACACTAACACTTAACAAATTTTTATGCTCTTTTTCATGTTATGATTCTTATTTAGGCAACTTCAAGATAAGGATCCGGGAAGGACCCTCTTGCACAAAAAAACAAATACCTAAATAACTAAGACTTGACGTACGGATTTGGAAATGAGTTTGAAGACGTAGGCCCATGCACTAGCCTTTGCTCGCATAGGTAATCGACGAGATGTATTGTG
The DNA here is from genome assembly GCA_002312845.1 of Kalanchoe fedtschenkoi. Lineage (NCBI taxonomy): Eukaryota > Viridiplantae > Streptophyta > Magnoliopsida > Saxifragales > Crassulaceae > Kalanchoe > Kalanchoe fedtschenkoi. The sequence goes on from NQLW01000011.1 coordinate 5,891,558, forward strand.
TGAGGGTTTGGAACAATTTGATCATACTTAGAACTTCAATATGAAAGCCTAGCAAAGTTTAATACTAAGGTTTCTTAACCTATATATTGACTAATTAAAATGAAGGCTCATTCTCTAGAAGAAAGATATCCCAAAAATTATTACTCATCTTGAAAAATGAGTCATTAATTATTTTAAAAAGGCTAAACTAATTGATGTTAATCATTAATCTACAATCAACACTGGAATTTGAGGGTAATCCAGGTCAAGAAACCTCAAGAGACTATAAATCACCCACCAGAAGCAGAGTTTACATACTTGATGGAAAAAGATTTTCAATGATTCAGCTCATTTTCTTCATATTTAGTTAGAAATGGAAACATAAAAAAATCAAAATATTTTATTTTCTAATAAGTGTGGCTACAAAAATTTTTAATAATAAAAATGTGATAACCAACTACACCGTTCAGACAATTAATATCAAAACATTTTTCAGCGTCTAATACCATATAATTTCCTACCCAATATTTTAAAGAAATTATCGAAATAGATATTTTACAATTAAAGATCGTCACTACCTCGATTTACAATTCCAAGATATTTCTTTTTTGCCCTCTTATGTAATTATATAATTTTCAATTTCATTCAAATGTATGTTTACTAATTGCGAATCTGCCTCATTAACTTCATTTAAATCTGACCACTAATATTAGATAGAATGTGTTTCCAATTAATAGAAAAGTTGGAGTTGCCATAACAAATTGAAAACAGGGATGTTTGGGAAGTCGATCGGCCAACACTGGGCGGGATACATCAAATATTCTAAAAAGTGTTAGGTGGTGAGCATAACATTTCGCGATTAGTTGATACGGTAGAGATTAATCGTAAGAATTAATTGGACGGTTAGACAGAGTTATATATATTAATAATAAACTAAATAATTAATCATAAATATATATCTTTAAAATGATAATTTTTATAATAAAATTAAACTTTTAACAATTAATCGGCTATTGATGCTATTGGCCATGGATGTGTTGTTGTTTTTTTTTCATTTATAATAGCTAAACTTTTATTTGATGTACACGTCCAAAAGTTTTATTATTTACTACTTAAAACTAATGTAAACAATATGTCATGAAATCTAATACTCTTAGAAGTAATTACCTCAATAGTCATGAAGTATAATTAATAGGGAAAACTACAGAAATAGGGTACGAACTACCACATTTTTACAAATCACGGGCGTAACTATCATTTTTTGCAATTTACAGGTATTTCAGTTTTTGGGCTGTTTTGTAAGTAAATATTTTTTAATCTAGTCCAGATCTAATTTAAACTACTTACAAACTAACCCTCAACAAAACTAACCTAACCTAAATTACCCATGTTAATGTAAGCAAGTGTAGATTAAGATGAAGTTAATGCTAACGGTTGAACAAATTTAATGAATGGGTGGTTCGGTTAGTTTTGTTGAGGGTGAGTTTGTAATTAGTTTAACTTAGATCTGGACTTGATTGAAAAATATTTATTTATAAAACAGTCCCAAAACTGAAAAACCTGCAAATTGCAAAAAATGGTAGTTACACCCGTAATTTGTAAAAATGTGGTAGTTCATACCCCCTTTCTGTAGTTTTCCCTAATTAATATGTTGCTTTACTATTCGTCCTCATCTTAGTTCTCATTTGGTAGCAGGTATTAGAAATGGGATGATATTAATAATATCATGGTAATGTGTTTTGTTCAGAATATGAATACAGATTAATAATGCAGGAAGAGAAAATTTGCCTTTGAAAGCTCGTATCAATAATACTTCTTTAATAAGTTGTATTATTTTATGCGGGCATTAATAATACGCGTATAAATAAAACGGTATATCAAACGTGCACCTAGTGTAGACAGTGCACATGTCTTGCTTGCGATCAAGTTTCCTTTGACATTTACAATGCAAATCATGCATATTATTGTATTGTAGCCAATGCATCAGCCTTGGATACAATCCTCACAGATTTCTTCATGTGATTTTGTTACAAACAATATTAACGCTCATGAATTTTCATTGATAGATATGTATAGCAAAGAATGAGCGATATCTTTTTAACCCTCTAAAATATAATTCTCACAAATTTCTAATACTTGGATGAATGAGTACAAAAAATGAAAACTTTTTCCAATATGACACTTTTAACCCAATCACTCGTATAAAGCATGTAGGTTGTCTCTTACAAATAAAATAATTACAAAAACTCAATCATCACTCAATAAAAATTCTTCACATGAATTCTCTTTGAAAATCTCTTTCTTCAGTTGTTTTTAACATCATATATGTACCTAAAGTTTAACCAAATAAGATTCCTACTACAAAAATACTAATTAGAAGCTCACACAAAATCAAATTAGGAAAAACCCCTAAAATGGGGCAGGAACTATCATAATCTCTCACCTATGGTCAATACTATCCAAAATCAAAAAAGTGCAAAAAAAAATTGAATTAATTTTTTAAAATAAAATTTACAATTGTATTTCTTAACTAATATTACTATATTCACTAAAAATATGTTGTTTTGTCATCAAATTAAATGATATCATTTTCTTACACAAATTAAAGAAATTCATGTATTTCATATGAAACATACTCTGTTACTGCATACATTTGATATATAAGATCAATTGTATTTATTGAATCAAATTCAATGGGATATTTAAAATTAGTAAACAAAAATTGCACCCTATTTGTGATAGTTTGGACAATAAGAGATGAAATGACTATATTTCGGGATTACATTTAAGATTTTTCCAATAAAATTACTAATTCTAATTAGTAACTTTCTAAATAACCTAATTATCTTATACTCATGTATGTTTCTATTTTAAAAATTCTAGTTAGAATCTAAAGGGTGATGAAGAACAAATTAATTAAAACACTTGATGTTTAGAGATTAAGCAACAAAATAGAAATATGAGACCAAGATTTTTAATCTTATAGATTAGTGAGGTTAGGTGGCAGCATGAAGAAACTGAAGTAGTGAAAGTGTGAAAGTAGAAGGTGACAAAATACTTTTATCATCTTTTGAAGGCAATTCTCAGATGCTGTTTGATATCATTCACTATAATAGTAATAATTATAAGATCTCACTTTCATTTGTTTATAGCAGTAATACACATCAACTTCGCTTACTCCCCTGTGGTAAATTGAATACATTATCTCCTCTTTGTTTCTTCCTTCTTTGACCCTTTTGTGTGTTGAATAGTGTGAGAAGAAGGACACTCTCACTCTCACTCTCACTCTCACATGTTGATGCATTTGAGCTTGCAGAAGTCAGTCAGTCAGCACTGGTGTTGTACCTTGTTCTACCTTCTTTGGTTTCTGATGTAAACAAAACACCAAGAACAAGCCTCTGAGTTGCAGGGTGGGATAATGAATAGCAGTGTCTGACTGATTGAGGTGGCAAGCTGAATGAATAGCCGCCTCCCTCATTTATCCACCCTAATACTTTTTTAGGGCATCTTCCCCATAAAACTAAAAACAAGACCCTCTTGCATGGTGGGTGTCGGATGCAAGATGAGGTGTGGGAAAGTGATTTTTGGGTATGCATCGTTCAAGGGAAAATCTCAAAAAAGGCTTTCAACTACCAGCACTTATTCAATTGCGATTTGAACTATCATGATTTTTAAAAAGGATGCGATGAAAAAAAATTGGACGGATTTCAATTGATACTTAAGATCAATTTATTTGATTTCTTAAATATAATTGATTTCATTAAATTTATTAAGGATTATGGATGAAAGAGTATAAAAAACGTAGTTTTGTTTATGTGTGGGAAACAATATTGTTTATTTTAATTGTCAAACGACGTAATTTTCACACAAGAATTTAAGTCTTGTGATAATATAAATTCTGAGTGTAATGGTAAATTTTATTTTAGAAAATCAGTCTAATTTTTTTTCATCGCACCATTTTTAGAAATCATGGTAGTTCGCACCGCAATTAAGTAAATGGTGATATAGTTCAGGGTCCCTTTTGAGTTTTTTCTCGACAGTGTATTATATGGACTGCGGACTCCATTAATGGAAAGATAACACGTGACATGTGTCAAAGTCAAAGTGACATAAATCGATTCACCATTTGGTTTGAAAATATTTTAATTTTTTAACGTGACGCGCTGCTGGTATAAGTGACACGTAACTTTTCTTCTTATTCTTATTGTGTCCGCCAATCCATTAGGTGGAATTTATGTGTCCGGGCAAAAATCTCTGGTCCTTGCTTCTGGGTAATCTGTTGCATTTGATCATTAGCATTATGCAACTCCAACAAAGACATAAACTGGCTTCAACTTTGGCAGAATTTTGGCTAAATGTTGTTTGAGATTGGATAAACTGACAGAGAAGATATCACTAACTTGCTGTTGAATAGTAAGCAGTTCATATCTCTCGGACTGCACGCCAGTTCATGCATTCACTCTTCATAGGCGGAGTCATTGGGACAGCTACCTCCGAATCTCACCAAAAATATTTATGTCTATGTAAAAATAATAATAATAAATTTATATATATAAAAAATTTATATATTTAATTTCAATTAAATTTTTAATTTTTCACTCCAAATTTAATTATGTAATTTTACCACCCGAAAAAAAATTCTGAATCCACTCTTGGTGTGCCCTCTTTCTTCTGAGGAGGCCCGACTCCTATCTTGTTTTTGCATCTGCAACAAAAAAAAAATTAAAAATATTTAAACCACAAAAAATATTAAAAATCTTGCAGGAGGATGGAATGGTAGGGTCTGATCTGATGCAACTCTAGAGTCTACACTAACTCAATTTACTTGTCGTCATTAATCTATGATCAAAGGAACATTCCCATAATATTCTCATCCAAAAAATGAGCAACAAAAATCTGCAGCATCATGCATAGATTAGAATTTAGAGACACAAACTATCCAGAAAGAAAAGTGGTGAGTGGCATAAAAGTTGGCCATTATGCTCAAAATAAAACTGGGTGTATTTAGTTGGAAAATTTGGTGAAAAGAAAAATTTGGAGGATAGTGGATGAGAATTCATCATCTTTTTACTGGTTTGGTTAGGGGTGAAAAATGGTGGGAAAATACTAAAATATTTTTTATTTAAAAAAAAATTCTTTTTATTTTCCATCTAATCTATAAATTTTACTTCTCATTTTCTCACAAATTTTCCTTCTTCTTTTCCATCAACTTTTTCTTTCCACCATGGAAAATTTGGGTAAAGCGGATTCCCTTATGAAATTCATTTTGTTTTCCCTTATTTGGTTAGGGGTGAAAAATAATGAAAAAATGCTAAAACATTCTTTATTTTAAACAATTTTTTTCTTATTTTTCATCTGATTTTCCTACAAACGTTTCTTCTCATTTTATCACACATTTCCCTTCCTATTTTTCATCGAATTTTACTTTTCACTAAACTTTCCGTAAACCAAACACACCGGTTGTTGGTCTTAATGTGCCTAACACCGGTGTGTTTGGTTTGGGAAAAATTTGATGGAAAATAAAATTTGGTGGAAAATGAATTCATTATGGAATCTAGCTATTCTATTTTCCTTTATTTGGTTAGGGGTGAAAATTCATAAGAAAGTAGTAAAACAATCTTTGTTTTGTTAAAAATTTTCATCTAATTTTCCATGTAACTTCAACTAATTTTCCATTCCTTACTTTCTCTAAATCAAACAAGAGATTTTTTTCCATTTTCCTCCAAATTTTTCTTTCTACCAAATTTTCTCTAAACCAACGCATCCTTAAAAAAATGTTGGTTTGAAATGTAAATGTGAAGGAAAGTTAGATGATTTCTTTGTTTGGTTTGGGATAAATTTGTGGAAAAGAAAATTGCAAGGAAAATTAGAGAGAAAGTTAGATTAAGATAAAAAGAGTTTTGACACTTTCCTTCCAATTGAACCAAACAAAGGAAAATAAAATAAAATTCATTATGGATTTCAATTTTCCTCAAATTTTTCTTTCTATCAAATTTTTCCTAAACCAAACACATCCTAAGTCTCTGAATAATATTCTGTTTAGTCACATTTATGCATTATTTTCTTTTTTTACAAATTCACCTTAAACGGAAAACCTAAAAAAAAATTAAAAAAAAAAGCACACACTAGTCATTTTAAACTTTCAAAAATAGATGGTTTTTTTCTTACAACACACCACTAATTTATTGATATACCATTATTAGAAAATGATATTCCATACGGTTACTAATTTTCAGAACATTTGAACTAAGCTTAAATGTAAATAAATAAAAATATAATTCAAATTTAAACCCTAAATATGATTATAGTTGAAACTCTCATATCATATTTAAATAATTACATACATTTGGATTTGTTTCGTTTATATTTGATTGTCGCACAGAGTGTCAGAATGTACCGGGACCGTGTTGCTAACTAAGATTAAGTTGTCATTTTTCTCATATTACTATACTCATTGTTCCGTATTCGTTTTGGCATCCCTGCCGACTACTCGCGTCGCAAATCTTTTTCGTTGGGTCACCCTGTGGTCCATTAATTATGTTTTTGTCCTCTTTACTTTGACCACACTCTTCAATATCTCTGAAATTTTGTGTGAGCTGTGCGCATGGCCACCCATCAGCCGCCTTGGTTTTGTCCTCATTCCCTTCGTTTAAGTCCCTTCGATAACCATCACTAGATTTATGTCCTCCGTCAATAATAGATCTCTTAAGTTGTCCGCCGATGAGTAGTTGAACTGGTTGAAAGTACGGTCTATGAGACCCAAGTGTTAGTAAGTTGGTTTCTTATTTAAAATCAATTAACAATGAGTGAAAGAGTTCAACTATATTTAAGGTTCAGCTTTGTGGACGATGTGGGATACTATTGGTGTATATAAGAGAGTATCCTACATCGTCCATTGAGCTCAAACACTAACCTATAAGTATAGTTGGACTGTCTCACTCATTGTTAATTGGTTTTGAGTGTGAAACCAACTTACTAACACCAGGATCCGACTGACTCTAGATTCGATTCCAAGGACTGACGCTAGCCACATAAATCTCATCACAAATCGGGGCATACCCACGTGGATCTCGGGTTGCGTCCCTCCCCGAAATTTCTTCTGACCCGAAAGAGTGAATTCTTGTTAATTTTTTTTAAGGAGGGAGTTGGATGGATTTAGAGAGATTTGGAAGGAGAGAGCCCCCTCCTTCCTTTCCACCCAATTTGGGAGGATTAAGAGGGAATGGATGTATTTGATACCAAAAGACCATAATGTCCTTGTGTTTTTATTTTTTAACCAATCAAATTTTTTATATAGAGTCATTTTAGTTATTTTATTTTATTTTTACTTTTATCCTTCAAAATCCATCTTAAACTCAAAAACAATTATTTTCCCTTTCAACCCTCTAATTCTTCCCTTTCCTTCTTTTTTTTCCTTTTCTTTCCAAATACTTCCTTTTCGTTTCTGTTTAGACACGGGAACAAAGCCTAAAGTTCCTGCACTAGAAAGTTCAGGACGCATCCCATGCTTATCATCTTCATGAAACAAATCTGCCTTTAGTTCTGAGAAGTTGAAAAACGTGCTTGCTCTAGTCGAAGATGGTAAAAATCTGACACGTGACACTCGATCATAATCTTCTTCGACCAATGAATGATATAACGAGATATTATATGCACATTCGACCAAAACCTCATGGCTTGCACTAAACCATGGAGTGAAAATTACTATAAATAGGAGTTGCCCAATACCTCTATTCCTCACAGCCTCGGCTACAAGTCCTTCTTTTACTTCACATTTTCCATCTTCCCACAATGGCATTTCATATGCATGCAGCCCTGGCTGCTCTTTGCGTGAGTCTTCCACTAAACTGCATCTGCTCCGACTTACATAATTCACTACTAACTGCATCTGCTCAGACTTACATGATTAACTACTTGTGGCGATATTTAATTACGTCGTGTATTTGTGGATAAATGGATGTAATTAATAATTTAATATGTTATACCTACAGTCTTGCTTGATGGTTTTGCAGGTAGCCTTTGTGGCCAGTCAAGCAGCTTTACCTGGGGAAATCTACTGGAACTCCAAGCTCCCCAACACTACAATGCCCAGAGCTATTTCGAATGTTCTGCTACCAGGTTGAGCTCATAAGTCATAGCTTCACCTTCTGCTTTCCCAGTTTGATGCCTGATGTAGCGAGCTATGAACCAAAACTTATTTTCTTTTTCAAGAATGATTTACTGAGAGCTGTATGATAAAATTTGAAACTACGAATGCAGGCAAAGGAGAAGAGATAGTACCTGATTTGCGCCGCAGTGGCTACAAAAGGAGGCATTATACTCTTGAGAATGAAAAGGATGGAGAAGTAGTTCCTGATCTACGCCGAAGTGGATACAAGAGAAGGCACTACACCCTTGACAACGAGAAGGATGCAGAAGTGGTTCCTGATCTGCGCCGAAGTGGATACAAGAGAAGGCACTATACCCTTGAGAATGAGGATGCAGAAGTAGTTCCTGATCTTCGCCGAAGTGGCTACAAGAGAAGGCACTATACTCTAGAGAATGAGGATGCAGAAGTAGTCCCTGATCTGCGCCGCAGTGGCTACAAAAGGAGACATTATACCCTGAACACCGAAGAAGAAAATGGTGAAGTGGTTCCCGACCTACGTCGAAGTGGGTACAAGAGAAGGCACTATACACTTAACACAGACGATAACTCCAAAGATAACACCGAAGAAAATGGTGAGGTAGTTCCCGACCTGCGTCGAAGTGGGTACAAGAGAAGGCACTATACACTTAACACAGACGATAACTCCGAAGATAACACCGAAGAAAATGGCGAGGTAGTTCCTGACCTGCGTCGAAGTGGCTACAAACGGAGGCACTACACTCTTAACGCTGAAGAAAATGGTGAGGTTGTACCAGACCTGCGCCGCAGTGGATACAAAAGAAGGCATTATACTCTTGCATCTGACAAGGATGACGAAGCTGTACCTGACCTGCGCCGAAGTGGCTACAAAAGGAGGCACTATGCTCTCAGCTCCGACAAGGATGAAGTCCTTGTAAACCCACCATCAGCTCCTTGGTTCTTGGAGAAAGACTTGGTCCCTGGAAAACAAATGGAAATGGAAATCGCCAGGCCCGAGAACAACGGCTACACATTCATACCTCGCCAAGCCGCTGACTCCATCCCATTTTCCTCCAACAAGCTCTCAGCAATCCTTACCCAATTATCCATCGAACCCGAATCTCCAAAAGCCGAGCTGATTAAGGACACGCTCAAAGAATGCGAGCTCCCAGCCGAAGAAGGTGAGGTCAAGACCTGTGCAACTTCACTGGAGTCCATGATCGACTTCTCCATCCAACGTTTAGGTAAAAACATCCAAGCAGTCTCCACCGAGGCTGAGAAGGACACCAAGCTTCAAAACTTCACCATTTTATCAGGAATAAAGAAAATAGGCAACGGCGAAGCTGTGGCCTGCCACAAGCAGAACTACGCATATGCTGTGTTCTACTGCCACGACGTGAAAGGTGCAAGAACCTATGTTGTCCCATTCGTAGGAACCAGCGGAACCAAAGTCACGGCAGTAGGAATTTGCCACACCAATACCACAGCTTGGAGCCCTGAGCATGAGGCATTTAAAATCCTCAAAGTGAAGCCTGGTGGCGAGCCTGTATGCCACTTCCTCCCCGAGTACAACGTTCTCTTGACTCGCAAATGAAATGCCAAACTCAACCGCAACCTCACTTTCCGCCCCCGATGAATAATATCAGGCTCTTGCAGTGTCTGATTTTTAATGCTAAGTTTTCTTATGTAGTCAAAGAATCCGCAGCTCTAAGGGTGCTTGCCAAGTAGTGCTAGTAGCACCTTAGCAGCAGAATAAGTCTCCTTATGTGTCTTTTTTGTACATATTCATCAGGCTGTGGTCGTTTTTATCTTCCTCAATGTTGCTTTGATTTTCATGTAGCTGGAACCATCTTGGGCTAAGTCTAATGGAAATCTGAAACCATGTCTTCATCAAAAACGATTTCAACTTTGCTGCTATGTAATAATCCACTGTTATTTTGTAACTCGGCCAGAAATAAACTGCCAGATGACAGACAGTTACAGCCTTCATAAGCCACATGACCGGATGACCCTGCCAATGTCCAAAGAAACATTTACACATAGTTATTGGAGTATGCAAAGTTAGTAAGGGCAACCTATTGAAACAAACTTAAAAGTAGGTTTGTGTGGGATTTTTGTGTCGTACCAATTCATCATTTTTAGAAAACTCATTTTAAAAAGCATTTTTCCACATTTAAACAAACCTTCCAAACTCTATATGTGGGACCACTTTAGAGATTGAACTAGATATTTGCTATTATGGATAGAGCATTATCACTTATTTCCTGAAAGGTGATAATTAATCAATCATAAATGTCAATTATCATGCTTCCAAATCTGAAACATGATAATTGATTATGTTTAATATTTTAGATAGATTAATTATCAAGCTTACAACCATGAAACGTGATAATTGATGTATCAAAAATATTTTATATAGATCAATTATTAGCTTCCAACTCTGAAATATGATAACTGATACTTCCAGGAACGAAGCTGCTAGGTGCCAGAAGGTCTCCACCTCAACACAAACCTGCACGTTAAGGTTTGTACTCTGACACGAAGCTCTTCACAAACTGGATGCCCTTGCTAAAATTTAATGCCAACCTAATTGCTTTGCAATTCGTTTTGTACTATGCTATGTGAAACACATATTGACTATGGAAGTTATGACACTGAAACAGCAGATATACATTACCTGTATTGAAGACAAACAATCAACAACCTTTTCCTTATCAGCCTTAAGTTTCTGGACAAAACCCAACATAATCAAATCAATAACCTTTGTGCTAAGTGGTGAAGCAACTATCAAGTCTGATTGATATAAAGCACTGTATAGCTTAATGTTTTTTCCGCACATTAAATGAAAAGGCTGAAGTCAGCAACACTGGAAAACACTATACTGGTAAATAAATTGATGCTCATCTTTCAAGAAAATGCTGATTTTGCAATTTATAATGAAATGGAAAATATAACATCACAGAACCTACGCAACAAAGGATTTCTCTTTCAATTACTGGCATGCCTCTCCTATAATGTCCTAAAATGTAAATCGGTAGTCGGTACCGCAAAGATTATCAGTCTGCGTAACAGAAAGTTGTAGATCATAAGCAACGACAATGCAACAGGTGAACACAAAATGTCAATTACTATAGAGTACAAGTGCATTAGTTCTGGGTTATCATTATACATAGCAATCAGAAGTGGCTTGCCTGTCTCTTTCAACAATATTTACTCCTTCGGTCAATACATTAAGATGTAAATTTATAATACCTTCATCCAACAGATTAATCTCATCAACATACAGCATGCCTCTGTGAGCTTCAGCAAGAAGACCTTGCTGGAAAGCAGTTGTTCCAGACTTCACCGATTCCTCAACATCAACTGACCCAATAAGTCAATTCTCCGTAACACCTAGTGGAATCTACATTATCAACACCACTAGATCAGATACTGGTAAGAATATAGCAATAAGAAGGCATGTGTTCTTATGAACAAATGGAGATCAAACAATATGGGTTAACATGTTACCAGAATCATATGGAACCTTTTCAGCTAGCCCGTGTTCCCACTTTCAGTAACAAACGTAAGCCATATATTATCATGTAAAGATCAAATAAACTTTTCTACTTTACTAAATTACACATAAAGGCATAACATCAAGCTAATACCACACATAGCGTATGTTTTAGAGCAATGTCTCATTCTTGGCATCAGCTTAGCAACTCTTCTTACATATAATGCGATCCTTTGATCTTACTTTTCACTCTTCAGGACCTAATGGATCAGCATTTGAAGTTGAGCCCACAACTACATCAATAGGCTAAATTCTCCCATGAAGCCCTCCAGCCATCACTGTCTTCGCCATTCCTCACTTCCCAGATATGGCAATGTCTATAATATCACGGTCTATAGCTCCAAGCACCAAAGCAGTTTCAAATTTTAATGGCATCATCTCAAACACAAATCCACCAAATCCAAACAACAACAAAAAACACAGATTAATCTCAGTTCCTTCACCATATTCAAACAAAAATATCAATGACTCATCCACCAAACAACTCAAATGAAAGTACGCATTAACCAAAATACAAAAAAAGTTGCAGCAGACTCCAACCTGTCCGACAGCTGCAGCCAGCGGGAAGAACTGCCTGCCGTAGGAAACACTAATCGAGTTTCCATCTCCATATCCTCCTTCGAAGCGGAAGCAGCTCCATTGCTCGACTCAATCGTCGCCGCATCGCGCACTCATGGGGGAATCTGACAGCGTCAGCCTCCGCTTATGATCTTCAGTGACGAAACGGCGAACGGAGAATAGTGCGGAGCGACCGACGGCAGAGATGACGAATGCAAACGCGATAGCGACGTCGACGTCGAGCGCGCAATCGCCATTTTCGCTCCGATAAGCTGATCTGTCCAGTGCACGGCGGGTGCACTGACGTTACCCATATATCTCTGGTTGCAAAAATGATCGTTTTATGTCTCACCCACCTCAAAATATAAATAAATTCAAACAAAATAAAATATATACATATAACAAAAAATATTGTTTTTATTACGAAAAATTCAAATAAAAAATTAAGTTAATATATTTACATTCATTGTTCATACATTTGTATTAACTAATTTCTGAACGGTACGTCTCATTTATGTTTAACTCGCCTCATTCTTAGATTTTTTGTGCATTTTTAATGGTTTTAGTTAAAATATTTCAGACTGATTTTAGGTCTTAATTTAAAAACGTTATAAAAATGATAGTTTTGGAGCAGATTTCGAAGAAAGAAATTCAGACAAGAAATAGCAGTCAGCTGCGCGTAAAAGTTCGCGCAATGGTGCACTGTCACACGCGGAGAGGACTAAACGTGTTACACAACCAAAGAAAGGAAGAAGATGACGTGGTCATTGGCTGCGCGCGACAGTCGTGCACGCTGCACCTAAATGACACGCGCACGATACTAATAGCATTTTTCACATACGATCTGCAGAAATATGCCAAGTTCAAGTGGTGTAACTTTCACGCCAAATGTACGATTTTCATGTTTCAAGAAGTTACTGAAAGCTCAGATAATTATCTAGAAGTTTCTATAAAAAGTTAGAGCCTGATTTTTAGTGGATATCTGCAAAAAGAGAAGATAATTTCTCTAGGCAGATAAGCTTCCTATGTTGAAGTTAAAATTCGATTTTGATTTTCATAAGCCGATAAGTCCGACTGCCATCATAATCTCCCCAAGATATATATATCAGAGATCATAACCAATTCGTAGCTTGACCTCTAAGCTAATATGTGTCTGTACTAAGATAAAAGGGCTTAAAGAGAACATCTTCAGAACGATCTTCGATTAATGACAAGTGCGTGCCTTAGGGTGTAGATCTTAATCTGTAATGTGAAGATCACCAAGGAGCTAAGAGCAGTAAGGGATTTCGTCCTATGATAGATCTGAGTCAGATAGTAAGAGTTGTTCCTACCTTTATACTCAAGCCTATGTATATTACCCTTAGTGGTCAAATCTCTTGTATAGTTCAGGTGGTGTAAAACTTGTCATGATTGTTGTGAGATAATTTGTGTATAATTTTTGTTTATGATTATATGCTTACTCCGCTTAAACAGAATGATTATATTATTGCATGACGAAACACTAATAAATATAATTGCGTTGTTGCATGAACTCTGTGCGCTGATTTAATTGTGAGAGCGTGAGCCAATACCAATTAAACAAGAGCATATAAAGTAAACATATCCTAAGTTTTGCGGAAGCTAAATAACTTAGATTGAATTCTCTAACACATTAGCTCAACTGTGTATGTCATGTTGCTAGGTGACAACCTAACGAAAGCATGTTAAACATATAGAATTCATATCATTGGCTAAATAATATGATGAATGCAGATTAGGAGTAATTGTATATGGCTAGTCACATTGTCGTTAGGTAAAATTGGAATGGATGATAAGTGCATATACGTTTAATAAGTTCAACTCATAAATAAGATTTCATCTATAACATTAGTGATCAGCAATCTCACAAGTCAAACTACTTGAACTACATGCTTATCTTACTGACATCTTTACTTCGCATGCAGATTAATCTTTACAATCCAAAACCCCCAGTATATTTGAGTGTTTTTAATTTTCAAGTTGTCTCTTGCAGGACCTCAATCTATGTGGATCGACTCTGACTTATTGCTTGCTGGCGAGGAAGGTAATAATAAATTTATTTATATAGGACACCTCAACGACGGGTCCTACATACCAAATTAGATAAATTTTAAATAGTTATACATTTATATTCATCAAAAAATAATAATTTTAATATATAATAGGGATAAAACTCAAATGGGGCCCTGAACTACCACCGTTTACCCAATTGCGGTCAGAACTACCACGATTTCCAAAAAGGGTGCGATGAAAAAAAAATTAAACTGATTTTCTAAAATAAAATTCATCATTACATTCCAAAACTAATATTATTACAAGACTTAAATTTGTATGTGAAAATTATATCGTTTGGTTATTAAAATAAATAATATCATTTTAAGCGCATAAAGAAAATGACGTTTTTTGATAACCAAACAACGTAATTTTCACACACAAATCTAAGCCTTATAATAATATTAGTTTTGGAAAGTAATGGTGAATTTTATTTTAGAAAATCAGTTCAATTTTTTTTTCATCACACTCTTTTTAGAAATCGTGGTAGTTCTGACCGCAATTGGGTAAGTGACGATAGTTCAGGGCCCCTTTTGAGTTTTTCCCCTATATAATATGTTCATCAAATGAGCTGCTATGTTCATTAGATGGTCGTACGTTCATCAAATGATTTGTTATATTCATCAAATGCTGCTACATTCATCAAATACTATTATATTCATCAAACGTTGCTATGTTCATCACATATAAGAAATTTGGCTCCACACCTATATAATGAATGCTCCCAGTGCACCTATATAAATAATTGGCTCTGCACCGTTCCCCATGTTACCTTCCTCAGTCAACTTCCCTCGGGAAAAAATTATAAATTTAGTTGAAATTAAGCATAAAAATTTAGTTGAAATTAAGCATATAAATTTTATATATAAATATATATAAAAAAATTTCTTTTTTTTGCATAGGCATAGACATTTTTTGTGAGATTCATTGGGGCGGCTGCCCCTGTTGCCCCGACACTGACCCTACTTCCCTCATCGTTTACATGTACCTAGTTTAATTCCGTTAGTTTTATTTCATTTCATAAATCCGATCATTTTTGGGTTTTTTTTTATTTGAGTCTCTATGTTGTAGGGGCATAATTTGGTTTGGTTTAATTTTTAATAAAATTTCTAGCCGAATAAATTCTAACCAGTTTAAAGATTTTGAAACATAATCGAACTATTAGTTTCAAAAAACCTAACTAAATTAAATCATGTGATTCGATTTTTGCATAAAATTTTTCTTGAATCTTGATTGTTATTTACTTGCTTAGTAAAGACAAATTATGTAAATTATAACATATAATTAATAATTTATATTGCTTATGCATTAAATTTGTATATATCTAGAATATAGTGAAATGGTTTGATTTGAGTTTATTTGATTTGAAAAAATCAACCAAATTAAACTAATAATTGTTGACTTTTTTAAAACTTGAAGTGTAGTCGGATAATTAACACTCAAAATCGAGCCAAATCTACCAATATAGTTTGATTCGATTTGATCAATTTCATTCACAATTTGATCCTGAATTTAGAGGTTAATAGATAGAAAGTAATTGAAATGATGAAAGGAAAGGGGAAGGGAAGAAATAAAAGGAGACTATATGTAAAAAAGTTATTATTATATAAGATAGGGATTAGAGATTGAATAAATGTGTTTATTAATTAGTATATACCATGACATAGTATATATGTTTTTCCATATTTGCTGGAATGAGTGATGTGGTCAATAATAGTAGAAAGACAAAAAAAGCGAAAAACAAATGTGGAAGTTGGAATTGTTTTCAAGGTGTGACATATGCTAGACAAAGTCCATTACCAATTGAGAGAGGGTTTGAGCACTTCTATCTACTTGAGAGCCACATCTATAGATAGCTGAATCACATTTGTGTGTTTTGCTGTCATTTAGTGACACTATCCGAGTTGTGTATCGCGACAGTTCAGCTGACAGCTTCAGATACAAGATAAACCACGCTAGGATCATACAGAGCTACATGTAATTTTTCGAAAGAAAGAGAAATTAGGTTGGACCATTGAGTACGCCTCGTCAATCCCCTTGTGAGATTCACGTCACGAGTTCATCATTCGGGGCGGAAAGGAGTATGATCGGACAGCTCTTAAGGAGTATATTGACTGGTACGAGAGGATCACTCACTGCGTCATTCAGCCAACCTCTTCCCAGGTGTCCACTTACTAGCCATATGCACGCGACCACACTACGCTGGTGAGTGACATTAAAATGTGTAATCAAGTTACTTTCAAATAATTGAATTATACTAGTAATCCTGAAGTTATTCGACTCCCTCATGTACCTTATGAACTTGAATTCTAACGAGTTCCCAACACTTATATAATGTTTTTAACATTTTTTTTAAATATTTCAGATTTGTCCGCACCGTCATCTACATTTGAGACAGACACTGAGTCAGATGAAGACAATAATCATTGACTAGACAGGGCGGGGCCGTCTCAGATGACACATCCAACACATGAGCAGGGAGAGGAGGGGGTAGGCATGCTCTGTGACAGTCGAAGCGTCCCAGAGTGACGACTTCTCGTTGGACACCGCAAGGGCATAAATCACCTCCTCAATGTAGGAAGTGATTAGATTTCAGATACATGGTTTGAACCATTTACATATGCTACTTGAATGCTGCTTGTAAAAAATTATTACACTTAAAACATTTTTTTATTATCTTGCGTTACTAATATAAACTGACAAGTGATAAAATGTGAAACTCAAATAATAAAAAAATGATAATAAATCACATAACCTAAAATATCAATAAAAATTTCAAAGCATAAATTGAGACACTATTTTAAATCAGGTCTTCTTTTTAGCCAATCGTTGTTTCATACGACGATTGAAATTGTAAAAATGTTCAGAGACCAGGCTAATTCAGACCGCGGTCTCAAACTAGGTTTCTTTTGTACCGTCGTTTCAAACGACGACTGTGATGAAAATAATGTTCAGAGAGAAGCCCGGATCGAACCGCCATCTCAAACCGTGTTTAGACTAAGTTCAGCAACAGTTTCAAAAGGTGACTGGACGTTAAGTACCAACCACTATTTGAAACGGCGACCGGACTTAATCCAGACACATTTTCTAATGGCGGTTGGGCCATGTGCATGCTGATTTGGCTGCGAAGTCAACTGCAAACCTAGTCATCTTCCAGACACGATTTTAAAACCGCGGTTGGCCTCAATTAGATCATTTCAGAAAACTTATTGAATTAGGGTCAATCGAAAGAAAAAAAAACTTTACCAAAGGATCAATTTGAAAAAAAAACAATATAAAGAGAGGTTGATGAAGTTTTGGTCTTGATGACCGTTTTTGAGGGTCGAACTTCAGGTTGACGGAGACATCCAACAAGAATTCTCGACAACGACAGAGATAACATAAATTAGAGATGATGGAATCTAATTTTTAGACGGACAAATTTACTGCTTGTTAGTAAAGTTGAAATATAAAATTAACGGTAGAGTGTAAGTCTACGTAATAGAGAGTAAAGTTTTTCCCTATGTCCAGGAGATGATCTTTTCTTTAAAAAAATACTATAATTATTTTTACCCTTCATATATACAATAATATAAAAATTAATATAACATAAATATAAGAATATTTATAATCTGGGCACAAGCAAAACACAGCTTCCAATCTAAACATGAGAATCTCTCATCCGTTACATTTATATGGAATGGACTCGCTGAAAATCTTCTTAAATTGTGAACAGTGTCATAATTCTGGACTAACTATTTTATTTCATTTTTGAAGTTTATTTATTATATTTTATTAATTATTTGAAACTCATTACATGTGACATATAAGTAAATATGTAATTATTTGCTATATTTAATAAAATATCATTAAAAAAATTTAAGATTTTATTTTTATTTCTAATAATATGATCATCAAATACAATTTTTTGTAGATTTATTTTGAAAAAAATGTTAAAATTTTATTATCATTGCATCATGAAATTAATTTTCAATAATTTTGGTTGCATAATCTGAAGCGTGCTGATGTCACTTTGATGTACATTCTCTGCATGTGCACAGTTAATCACATGTGATGGAGTCGAAGGGTTTGAGATGTGGTAGAGAAATATATGACTAAGAGGAAAGAGATATATATGATTGAGTAATTTAGAACGGAGACAGAGTATTTGAGTTCGTTAAAAATTACGTTAATGAAGAAAGATACGTTACTAAAACTAATTGTAAAAAATAATAAAATGAAGTTACGAAAAAGAATATACAATGATCAAAATACGGCCATTTTACAGGTAGAATAATTGGTTCACATATATTCACAAAATTCTCCACCTAAGAAACAATTCCACCTTCTGCATTTATATATATAGCAGACCAACAAGGTGTTGGCCTAGCGGTATTGGATGTTGTCTAACAACCCCAAGGTCCTGGGTTTAAGCCTGTTGGTACCGCATTTACGCTTAGATACACAGGAGGTGCGCGTGAGCTGGCTCGCAGTGAGTATGGGCGTACACTATCAAGGTGGAGGAGGTGTGCGGCTCCTGGTCCCCAAGGAGAAGTGGGGAACCACTATCGATCCTTTTTATATATATATATATATATATATATATATAGAAGAGGGATCAAATCTAAACAGTAAATTCGTTGTAAATAGTGGACTGATCTAAGCCTTCCATATTATTAAATCTAATGGCTATGATTCTTATTTTTTATTTGATTTAATAAAACATAAAAACATTGAATGGGTATCATATTCGTCATCGATTTCAACATCCCAATCTCTATTTTCCGATTGCAGCCATGGCCGGAGGTGTGATGCGCACAGCCCTCAAAATTGCTAGCATTGGAGTCGGAGTTGATTCCGGCCAGATCCGGTGTACCACGAGCCCGCTTCCGCCTCATAGGCCGTGTCGCTTCATGCCCTTAACGCGAGCGCCTCGCTCCAGCCGCTCAAGTCCTAAGTGGAGCTCTAGATTGGGGGATCATTGGAGATGATGATTATGCATTCGACGACCATTGTGGCTTGAATTTGTGGAAATTAGGGTTCGGTGCGATTGAGGCTATTTGCTAGGGTTGGAGCTGCCGCCATCTCTCTTCTCATCTTTGGTAACAATCATAAGGGCCGAAACTCAGGAGGAAAAGCAAAGAATGAGCTCCTTCTTCAACTGGTGGTATCTGGGGATCGTGGTGGCGGCCATGATTGCCACGTTCTTAGTCATCTACCTACAAGACAACGTGGGGTGGACCCTGGGGTTCGGGCTGCCCGCGGCTGTGGTGGCCGCAGCCCTGCTCATTTTCCTGGTGGGATCCCCAACATACAGGAGGGAGGTGCCGGTGGGGAGTCCCTTAACTAGGATTTTTCAAGTCGTTGTGGCCGCCTCAAGAAATTGGCGCCTCACTATTGAGAGCGGCAGAGGAGACCACAAAACAGCGGGTCGGACAAATCAGTTCAGGTGCGCCTCCTCCACAACTTGTCTTACCAATACTCATGCTTAGCTCAACAAATAAACACGCCACTTATTATTGTATGTAGTTGTTTAGTTTATTTTATGTTGATCGACTAGTTTATGTAATTTTTATATTGGTGAGCTGTCTGTATTGGTTTTTTTATGTTATGTTAATATAGTGAATTCCAGATATGTTGTGAATTCATGATTCACTATTATAGTGAATTTCACATATTGGTGAACTCTTTTTCGACGGACAGACCTGTCGAAAGCGATTCTCTCCTCTTCCCACCTTCTCTCTCCTCCCCAATCGTTCACCGCACGAGTCCAGCTGTGATGGGGTCGAGCTCGCGCTGAGCTGAGCTGTTTTGCCGCAGCTCGTGGCGCTCCTGCTGATCTGGGCTTAAATCGCCGGGATCGATGACGACGGGGACACGGCTGCCGACGTGGAGGGAGCGGGAGAACAACAAGCGGAGGGAGCGGCGGCGGAGGGCGATCGCGGCGAAGATCTACGCCGGTCTGCGGATGTACGGGAACTACAAGCTGCCCAAGCACTGCGACAACAACGAGGTGCTGAAAGCGCTCTGCAATGAAGCTGGTTGGATCGTGGAGGAGGACGGGACTACCTACCGAAAGGGATGCAAGCCTTCGGAGCGTATGGATGTCATCGGCTGCTCAGCATCAGTGAGTCCATGCTCGTCGTACCAACCCAGCCCCTGCGCGTCGTACAATCCAAGCCCTCCCTCGTCGTCCTTCCCCAGCCCGTCACGCACCCCGACCAACACGAACGGCAAGAGAGACGCCGACTCCCTCATCCCGTGGCTCAAGAATCTCTCATCGGGCTCAAACTCTGTGTCGTCCAAGCTCCTGCATCACCATCTCCAAATGCACGGAGGTTCCATCAGCGCTCCGATCACTCCGCCGCTGAGCTCGCCCACATGCAGGACCCCGAGGATCAGGTTCGACTGGGAGAATGGGAATCCCAATGGGAATTTCAATGCTGGATCAGTTCAGCCCTTTTTCACCTCCTCTGTGCAACAAGCTACTCAAGGCCAGATGCTCCCGGAGTCCTGGCTTGGGGGGTTTCAAATCCCTCAGGCGCCCACTTCTCCGACATTCAGCCTCGTCTCGAGAAACCCATTTGATATCAGGAACGAGGTCCAAGATGGTGGAGGCTCCCGAATGTGGACTCCCGGGCAAAGCGGGACGTGCTCCCCCGCGATCCCTGCAGGAGTCGATCACTCTGCGGATGTCCCCATGTCTGATGCAATGGCGTCGGAGTTTGCATTCGGAAACAGTTCAAGCGGGCTGGTTAAAGCTTGGGAGGGAGAGAGGATCCATGAAGAAAGCGGATCTGATGATCTCGAGCTCAAGCTTTAAAACCGAGTCTGACACAGCTCAGCCAGAGGGTTGAAGTTCTCTCAAGTGGATTCTTTTCAACATGCCGTTTCATCTGCCTCTTACTGAGATTCTTACGTGCACTGAAGCCCCCACATTTCGACCTTGATGAGGCAAGTCGAGACCACATTCAGAGGAGGCAAATGCAGCGACTGGGAACAAGAACAAGAAAACAGCGTCTGTCTTGCTTTTCTTCTACATAGGAAAAACCTTAAACATGTTCATACATAACCCACATTGTTGTTGTGCTTGTTTTTCGTATCCGTTGTTACTTTTCTGGGGTCGTCATGTATCTGAAGTTGTGAAACTTGCGTGTCCATTCAGTTAAATGAAGGTGAGAAATGTCGCTTGACAGAAAAAAAAAAAAAAAAAAAAAGAGTGAACTCTTTTTCACCACGATCGTGAACTATCTATATTGAAAACTGCTTTTATGGATAAATGACACAGTTGTTTACTTTATATTTTGTTGATTGATGTGTTTATGTAATTTCTGTATTGGTGAACTGTCTGTTCACCATGGTGAATAAGAAATTCTCCATCACATTCTTTAATCGGCAATATTATACATGATTCAGTGCCCATTTATGATAATGAGGTGCATATTATAGGATATATCTTGTATGTCTTTGATTTCTGTAAATTTATTCCTTTGAGATGTAATTTCTGGATTAGTGAACTCTTTGTTCACCACGTTGGCGAACTATCTATATTGATGAACTGCTTTTGTGGATAAATGACACAGTTGTTTACTTTATATTATGTTGATTGATGTGTTTATGTAATTTATGTATTGGTGAACTGTCTGTTCACCATGGTGAATAAAAATTTTCACCATCATCATGAATAGAAATCAGCTAACAAATCAAAGTGGTGATTACTAGTGAACTGTAATATTTCATCATTTTTGCCATCTATTTATTTTTAAAATTTTTAACAATCAAATCACAGTGGTGAACTATCTATTCACCATCATCGTGGTGAACAGAAATCAGCTAACAAATCTAAACGGTGGTGAACTATCTATTCACCATACAGTTGTGCGGAATTTTTTTATTTTTAAAGATTTTTATTTTTTTTATTTTTTTTAAAATTTTTGTATTTATATTTATTTTTATCTATTACATTTGAAATGTCTCAAAAAAGCATGATTAAATCACATTTGGATTTAATCTAAATGAGTGGCCAGGAATTGTCCACAATTTACAACGAAATATGTATTTACACCGGATCCCTCCCCTATATATATATTGTATATATATATATATATATATATATATATATATATATATATATAGAATGTGGATCAAATGAAAACCACTTTGGATTTGTAAACTGTGAACCATCCTGGATCGTTGATCCATATTTCATCCAACGATTATGATTTTTTCTAGATTTGTTATCTATTTTTTAAAAGATAATAAAATCCCTATTTTATGGGTGATTGGATTTCCTTCCATAATTGACTCCTTAAAATAAAGAATTAAGTGTCTGATTTTTTCTCTTTCCCCTTTAGATTTGTTGCAAGATTTTTCTCTTTCTTCTATTTTTAAGACTTAATTTCGTTATCATATATTTTTCCTTTTTATTTTAACGTACATCGGCAATATTTTACATGTTGGTGCACCAATTCAATCTTGGTGCACTGATGCACAATTTAACATTAGTCAATGGTTTGATTTTTGGTGCACAATTCAAATCTTCGATACACAAATTTACTGATAATTTATATAAATTGCATTAATGATGCACACACTGTCCACCACTAGGAAACTTAACAGATCTAGATGTGCACCATAAACTCAGAAATTGTGCACCAAACCATGGACTGATGTTAAATTGTGCACCAGTGCACCAAGATTGAATTGGTGCACCAACATGTAAAATATTGACGATGTACGTTAAAATAAAAAGGAAAAATATATGATAACGAAATTAAGTCTTAAAAATATAAGAAAGAGAAAAATCTTGCAAGAAATCTAACATGGGAAAGAGAAAAAATCAGACGCTTAATTCTTTATTTTAATGAGTCAATTATCGAAGAGAATCCAACCACCCATAAAATATGGATTTAATTTTCTTTTATAAAATAGATAATAAATCTAGAAAAAATCATAATCGTTGGATGAAATATGGATCAACGATCTAGGATGGTTCACAGTTTACAAATCCAAAGTGGGTTTCACGATATATATATATATATATATACAGGGAGGTTTTCAAATGAAAACCGTTTTAGATATGTAAACTATGAACCATTATTATCCTTTGATCTTTTATCATCCAACGATCAAATATTAATCTGATTTTTAATTAAATAATTAGATCTTTGTAATTTTTAATTTTATTAATTATAGCTCCTAACTTTTAGCTCGTCATTTTCTTAATTTAACCGTAAATATTCTTCCATTTCCTTTTTTAGCTTGTCATTATCTTAATTTAACCGTAAATAATTAGATCTTTACACATTTTCCTCAATCGTCATTAAAATGTGCACCGCTCTATGGGTCTGTGCACCACCAGTTAGAGGCATCAATTTTTTATGCACCAAGATTTAAATTGTGCATCAAAGATCAGATAATGTACCAAGATTGAATTGTGCACCAAACACCAAATAATGCACAAAAAGTGAATTGTGCACCAAAGATCATATGAAAAAATCGGAACGATTTCTAATTTAAAGGAGAGAGAAAAACTTATTCAAAGAAGAGAGAAAAAATTAAACGTTTCATTCCACATTTAAAGAAGAGAATCAAAGAACAAATCTAACAAAGCATAAATAAGAAATTAATTATATTTTTGAAAAATTAAATAATAAATCTATAAAAATCCATGTCCATCGGATGAAATACAATCAACGAATATGATTTGTTCACAGTTTACATATTCATGAGGGTTTTCATTAGATCCGCTCATATATATATAACAGAATAGGATACGCCCGGGCGGTTTGGATCGGTTTCAAATTTTAAAAAATCGTTCGGTTTATAATTTCATATTTTAAAAAGGGATGACTAATAATTTGGTTCGATTTTTACTTTTTCTCGAACCGAACCGTCGGAACGACGGGTGGCATAAAAATTTGATGAATCACATTGATGCTTAATTACAATAATATTTAATTTCATATTCTCAATTTAACAATTTGGTGTGAAGATAGTTATAAATTCGATAATCAATCAATAATTTTTATGTATCTAACAAATACAAATAATATTTAATTGATCAATTATTTTGCAAATGGTGCTTCATAAATGATTATCAAAAGCCTTTTGACTGACTGGCATATAATTCATAATAAATACACTACAATCGATGCAATTCAACACTCAACTCCCACAGGTCAAAGCATTTTCATTATTTTTCATTTTCCATCCACCAATTAAATATTTTCCGATTTTTCAGTCCCGATTTTCTCGCTATTTTTTTTCCCGGAAAAATGTCCAAACCCTAGCGCACAGGAGAGACAACACTTGGATAAAGCAAAGCATCCACCATCCGTTCGCTCGCAGCAGCGTCTTCTCAGCTACCGATCTCCTCCCTCGCTTCCTTGCTCGCTTCAAGGTAATCATCGTCTCCACTCGACCTGCAGTTGCGTCGCTTTGCTTGTTGAGCACGCGCTTCGCATTTGGAACGATTTTGTGCGAGAATGCGCGTCTGTAGAATTTGGTTGAATTTGACAGCGTCGGTGTGGTGATCGGTCCGCATCATCTGGTGCTGATTGGCGTTTCGGATGGGTAGATGATGATGAACTGTTGATTTTTGCTGTGTGCGGTATTTTTGATGGTGTGATTGTTGGTTATTGTGCGTGCAGTGAGCGTTTTGGAGTTTGTTTTGTGATGGATTGGAGTTTTGTTGAGATCTCTGATGGCTGGAGTGAAATGTGGGAACGGAGTAGCTTATGAGTGACAGTTGCCATTTCTTAGCCATGGGGTTAATCGTAATAGTTATTGGTTTGAGTGTGTTTGGCTCGATGCTAGATCTGATGAAATTGGTGCTTGGGGGCAGTCAGGCCTTGAATTCTTCCTGAGTTCGGAGTTGATGATGCATTGTGAAGTTATGTGATTCTGGTGTTTGTGGTTTTTGATATCTGAGCTTAACTCGTTCAGTTTTTTTTATGCATTCAGGTTTTGACTTTAGGAGAGGCGGCCTAAACGTCAGCTTCATGGATCAGGTACTTTAGTAGGCCATTGGATATATATAGTTTGATGCTTTTTTTTAGTCTTTTGTGCATGGTACTTTGGTTAGCCAGTTTTTTATGCATCCAACTCTGCTTTATTTGAGTATATGCAGTATGAGAAGGTTGAGAAGATTGGTGAAGGTACATATGGTGTTGTATATAAGGCTCGTGATCGCATGACAAATGAAACTATAGCTCTGAAGAAGATTCGGCTGGAGCAAGAAGATGAGGGTGTACCGAGCACAGCAATTAGAGAGATCTCACTGTTGAAAGAAATGCAGCATGGTAACATTGTTAGGTATAATACCATATCTTATGTTCTCACTGATGTCTCTAGTTCATGTTCTGTTTCTGAGATCTGCTCAACCAGATACTATCATTAACATATGCAACAAATTTCTGGATGTGGTTTATAGGTTACAGGATGTGGTCCATAGTGAAAAACGGCTGTATCTTGTATTTGAGTATCTGGACCTGGATCTGAAGAAGCATATGGATTCATGCCCCGAATTTTCAAAAGATCCTCGGCTCATCAAAGTGAGGCAGTCATTTATTTGTATAATCTCATGACCTAGGGGTGTAAGCAGTTTGAGTTGACTCGAAACCTGACCCAAATAAACTAATTTGGATTGAGTTATTATTGTTAGGTTGGGTTTTGGGTTTGGTTGGTTAAATTGATTTTGGGTTGACCCAAAATTGAACCCAACCTAAATTCACGCTTGTTTTTATGTTTAATTTGTTTATGATACAAGTAGATGTGCTGACCCAATTCAACCAAATTAATAATTTTGAATATGGGTTGGGTTGGACTGTTTTGAATTTGGGTTGGGTCAAAATATTGTAAATAAGTATGGGTTCACTACTACCCAATCCAAACTCAACCCGTTAATCCAAATTTATACCCCTATCATGATGTACATGTTACAGGAAAATAATCTGCCTGAGTATCTGGTAATGACTTCATAAGAGATATCCTATGCATGGTTAATGTTGTATAAATGTAAATAGAGTTAATTATATACTTGAAAAACTCGACAAGAAGTGGTTAGAAATTTAGATCCTTTTCAGCTCCATGTTCGCCGTTTTATTTTAAGAATGGATCTTAGAACTTTTTATTTTTGTTACTGTCTTTAGAATTTTTTGTTGCATAACATAGAAGTTAATGACTCACTTGTAGATGTTCCTGCATCAAATACTTCGTGGTGTTGCATATTGTCACTCCCATAGAATTCTTCATCGTGATCTGAAGCCTCAAAATCTGCTGATAGACCGCCGCACAAATGCGCTGAAGTTAGCTGATTTTGGTTTGGCTCGGGCATTTGGCATCCCTGTCAGGACTTTCACACATGAGGTAGATAATCATTGTGTCATATGCTTTGTTTTAAATGAATTTGAGTATTTGATGCGTATTTGGTGTGAGTATCAAGTTGGATGTTGCTGTGATAACTTGATACTTTACCCTCTTTTGTATACTTTCGGAGTCAATCCCAAAATATTTTGTAATCGACTTTTACATTAATTGTGGATTGAAGAATGATTTTAGATGCAAGTTTGATATCTTTGTTTTCGTTTGTCGTTTTGTAGTAGTAGTTCAGGTTGGTCCCTTTAAAACTCTAAACTTGCTGTTGGCGCCAAACTTTTTACAAGTTGGTCAATTAATTTCATATGCAATGCTCAGTGTGAAGCTTAATAGCAAAGTAATCAACCACGTTCTTTCATTGGCTTCTTATTTACTTGCCCCTTTTCTAGGTGGTAACTTTGTGGTACAGAGCACCAGAAATATTGCTTGGTTCTCGCCATTACTCCACTCCAGTGGATGTATGGTCTGTTGGTTGTATATTTGCGGAGATGGTGAACCAACGCCCTCTGTTTCCTGGGGATTCTGAGATTGACGAGTTGTTTAAGATTTTCAGGTATGCAGATCAGCAACATATGGTCCACCTCTTCTCCTGCATAATTTGACCCCATGTGCCATTGAAATTTGTTGTTTTTGTGCGCTTGCGCATTGACGCGTTCTCTAAGTTTTTAACATTGAAACTGAAATCAGCATGTCTTTTTACTTGAACAGACTATTGTATGGGGAAGTAACTTCTCAAATTAATGAGGACAAGTTGATCGTATATAGGAGTATAAAACTAAACTAGTGATTGTTTCACCTGGGTATTATCTCTGTTGAAGCATCGCGCACATATGTCATGCAGCAGATTGTTGAAGAGCTTACATAGTAAACAAGATTTTTTTTTTTTTGCTTGGCTCTGGTGAAGTCATTTTTTGTCTATTTAACATGGTTTGGAATATCTATTTGAATGTAACACTATGATGTGCGATTTGATTTATTATTTATGTGTAGGGTTCTAGGCACCCCAAATGAAGAAACATGGCCTGGAGTGAATTCACTGCCTGACTTCAAATCAGCTTTTCCCAAGTGGCCTTCTAAGGTGACCTATTACACCTTCACAATTATGTGTGTTTGATGCACATTCTGCTGCCAGACATCCAATGGCTAGCTAGTTATGTGGTCCTTGATCTAAACTCAGTTGCTATTTTGAATGCTTAAATATGCTCCTTAATCAACCTTCACTATATGTTACTGCAGGACCTGGCAACCGTGGTGCCAAATCTTGAGTCAGCAGGCCTCGATCTTCTTTCAGTAAGTTGGATACCTCTCGTGTACGAGCTACATAATCAGAATGAGATGCTTTTACTCAATCACCAGAATATTGTTAGTTCAGTTTTACTTTCCCCATAATTTAAATCCAGCTTCTCTTTTACTTACTTACATATCCATTGCAGAACATGCTTTGCTATGATCCCAGCCGACGAGTAACTGCCAGAAGTGCTCTCGAGCATGAATACTTTAAAGACATTGCATTCTCATCCTCATAGCCAGTGTCGGTCCGCCAATGCAACTTGTTCATATAAAAAAAAATATATGGATGGTATATCATTCATTCTATTGGTGTCGTTGTGTGAGGGATCAAGTCGGGTCTTTCAAGTTTCAATGCAGTTGGATGCAGTTACAAATATAATAGCATCCATGATACAGCCATCTCAATAGTCTTTTTACCATGGAGTTGTTGCTCATCCCCTCCACACTATCTGGGGAGGAATCCCAGTGTGATGTCACTCTTTCCAATTTTAGGCGTCGTTTTGTAATGAACATGAACTTATTCCCCTGTTTTTTTTCAGACATTGAATTGCAGTCACTATTCCTCTGTCACATGTTTTGATTTTCACTTCACCTGATAAGTTCATACGCGCAATCAATTATACTCATCACTGTATCAATAAAAAGGTTTTATCTAATCAGAGCCCATATCTGACCATTAAATTAGAATGTGGTGCGTCACAAACATTATGTATCACTAAATAGAACAACAGATATAGACAATATTTCCATTATTTTATTATTGTTATTATTACTAGAGTGAAGAAATATTTGAATATTTCAAAATGATATGCCTATAGAAATATATCATGGAGTTTGAAATGATTTTGGTTATATAATATGTATATTTCTGATTTTAAAAATAATATATATATATTATCACAATTCAAAATAAAAAATTATGTATTTTTTTAACCAAACTCAATTTCATAAAAAAAAATGTCGATATTACATAACATAAAACATCAAGATGGAAGGATGTTTAATTGACTCTTGACTTTGCTTTAAATAGTCAAGGGTTCAAGTTGTTGGAGGCACATGAGCTCATTTGAGTTGTCATTTTTATCAGTCTGATGCTCAATGTAGTTTGTACGTTATTTAGATTCATTTTACGTATTTCAGAAAAAACATAAGAGGAATATCGAATCAAATAGTTTGGAGTTTTGAATCATTCTTAATAATAATATAATAGTTTTAAAAAATAAAACTTAGAAATGACAAGATAAACCCTCTTAATTAATAAATGACTACAAATAATTCTAACATAAAATTTTATATGACATCCCATAATATTGTTTAGAAACCCATCATGTGTATCACATGATAAGCATACTTTTGATGACATCCCACATAAATATTTTCGATTTCAGAAATTCATCAAACATTTCTAACCATAAAATAAAACAAGGCCAAAGAAAATATATCAAAATTTGATATATACCTTATGCTAAAGTATGTGGTTTTAAGATCTTTAGAAATATTTTGAATTTGATGAAAATTAAATAACATAAAAATATTAGGAAAAGTTGTACACAATTCGAACTGTCATACAAACTTAAAGGAAAAAAAATCTAAAGTGATCCTAAATTAACACTCATTACTCAATGATAGTTTGAACTATCACAATTTTTAAATAAGACACAAAAGTTATCGTTTCTTACTGCATCTTAACCCCTTTAATAGAAAGTCGACTCCATTAACAAAACCAGATACATCATTAAAAGTCAAATAATACTTTATTGTTACTAAATAAAAATTAAAATAAACAAATAGCCCAGATTTTCTGATTCTCAAAGAACCACAAACCCTAATCCCACCAATCAAATTTCGTCTCACCTTATCTATGTTCATGGCGGATCTACAAAAATAAATCAGTGGGATCAAAATAAAAATTTATTAAGAATAATATAATCATATAAATTGGTACATGAAGAGTTTTCATATATTGAATTGATCATAAATAATATCATTAGAAATACATTTGAAAATGTCTTTTAAGTAAAAAATCAATCATGTACTTATATCCAATGCTACTATGCAATTGACTTTTATAATATTCATCACAGAGAATGTCTTTTCAACTATTATCATTGACACTAGTCAAATCAATGACAATTTCAAAACTTTTCAAGATAATTTTTTTTTAAAAAAGTGATAAAAATTAAATACCTGAATTTTTTTAGTAACAAAACTCCTACAATCTAAATTGATTTCTTTAATTTTTAATTTAAAAATAGTAAAAAAGAATAAATAATTAGACTTTAATTGGAGGAATTTAAATTTATTTAATATTTGTTACATATTATTTGAAATTACTCGTGTTACAAATACAATTTATGGCTTCAATTGGAAGGAATCGGGCTTAGAACATTTTATATGAACATAAGATATAGGTTAAATTGTATTTGGGCTGAAACTTAATTTTTTTCTAAGTTAGTTCCTACTTTCTATCCCCAAACCCTAAGTAATAGCTGCGAGAGAGGAAGTTTCGAGAGGTGCCGCAAGGGAAACAGGGGACATCATCGCTCGAGAGACAAGCCGCTCGAGAGACAAGCCGCTCGAGAGACAATTGATGCTGGCGCTGGCGCAAGAGACGAGGTGCAGATCCAGACTTCAGATGGTTTCAATCATTAACTGAATTCTGTTTCTGTCTAGATTTAATTTCTATTACTGTTTCAATTCTGGGATCCAAGGGGGTCATGCTACATAGTCATATTTTTTAAATAAAATTACTTCAATATTTACTGTCAATCGTTCGTCAACTTTTAGAACTGTTATGGTCAGTAATGTAGTTAAAAATATAAATCAGGGGCAGGACTGGCTCAAGCAATATTGGGGCTTGAGCAACATAAATTTTGAGGCTTAAGAGCAAGGTAAGCAGGATCAATCTTTAGAATACCTAGAGTGTGATCATATATAGCTAGAGCCAAGAAGATAGCATGACTAGAATAAAATAGAGTGAGCCAGACACCATTGCATGAGAATAGATCTAACTTATACAAAGTTTTGGAAGTACCATCTCTCTTATTGGACTATGTAAAAGTGAAGCCAGTGAAAAAAACGTCCATTAGAGATCCATGATCAACAAAGCTAGCTACATGATTCACCAATATCTTTGTGAGTAACAATACCACCATGAAGCCGTTCAGAAGAATGCATGATACAATTGAAGTTCTCCATAATCAACTACGGAATCGAGCAATTTGATGTTACACTTAACTAGTCAGACCATAACGAAACTTTGAGAGAGGCTAGATTAAAAGCATAAAAAAAGTCATAAAAGCTCGATTCATCATGGATATGGGGTAATGTATTAGCCGAGGGAAAATTGATAAAATAATAAAAGATTGAACAAAATTAAGAAACCATTAATACACATTAACACCATTAATAAAATGAAACATGAAATTAATTTAATAAAAAAAATTCTGGTACCGGCTAATTATCCTCCAAAGCTTAACTGCCACCACCCGCTACACCCTCTGATCTTTGCTATTGCCATCTTCGAGCCGTTGGCCGGTGAGGAGTCCGGATCTCTGGCAGAGTCTGAGCAACCAGATTGAGCCACACGGATTTTAGCAGCGCAATTGAGAAGACAGGTTTGAGTAGTGCTCCGACCTTGATTGAAGTTGATGCACTTCACAACACCACAACTGATGCAGACCGCATATGAAGAGGAGGAGGCTGAGAAGGAAAGAGAGTAGATTGTGAAGGTTGGACGGGCAGAATGGAAGAAAGCCGGAGCTTACTAAAGTTCAGAACACGACAACTAAAGTAAGCAAAACCTATGCAGCTGACCACCTTAAACTACCCGTCTCTTGGAATCTCATACTCTTCGTCATCCGTTTTATAGGCATAATTGGATATGAATTTCTGACTGAATCAATCAGGTATTGTTCCCTAGTCTAATTTTGGAGAAAAAGGAAAGAAAAGGAGAGTAAATACCGGTTCCTGAGTTTTTTTAAGAAGGGATTTGGGAGGAGTTGGAGAGATTTGGAGGTGTTAAAACCTCCCTTTCCTCAGGAATTTGGGGTATAAAGACTATTTTACCCTTCATGTTTTATTTCTGCTTCATTTTGATTTTTATTTACAAGGGGTAATTTTAGCTATTTTTTTACTCTTATCCTTTCAAATCCTTCCTTAACTCAGAAACACCTATTTTTCTTTCCACCTCCAAATCCACTCTTTTCCTTTCTTTTCTTTTCTTTACAAATACTTCCTTTTTCATTCCCTCCAAACTCGGGAACAAAGCGTCAGGGATGACAGATCTGCATTATGCATTTTGTAATATCTCATGAAGATTTGATTTTGGTGGCAGGTCTGGACTACAACAGCGGTAGAGGAGGAGGAAGAATAGGGGGACATCAAAGAAGATATCAGGAAGGAATGGGAGTAAGGATGTGGTCTCGGATAGGAGCATGGAGAAGGAGAGGAGGAAGAGGAAGAGGACAATTATAGATTGGAAATTTAGTGGAAATCTGTTAACAATGTTTAAATTGAACTAAAGAAGCTAATGAAATGCACCTTATTTCGTAACGTTGATAGTTTAGACTGAAATTAGGTAAGTCGTGATAGTTCGGGACCCTTTAAGATTTTTCTCTAAAATTAAAGTTCTAGCCATTGAGGATCCGACCATGCTCATAAGCGTAAAAGTTATTAATGAAAGTCTAGTTATCTCGATAAATAAATTGGATGGTAAACAAACCAAGAGCAGGTTCGGAAAGCTTACTCTACAATATTGAAATATTAGGAAGGAGGGTGAAGATGTTGGAGATGGTAGCCTCATTTTGGAACACCATCTCTTTTGTTGATGGGGAATGTTTAATTTACTTTGATTTCATCACTTTTGTTGAGCGAAAGTGTTTGATTAATTTTTGAATTTTTTAGCTGACCTTTTGATTTTTTTTCACCACAAATAAAATTTTGATCATTTTTTAGAGGGGAGAACCTAATGTCAGAGGAGGTTATAGAAGCGGCCCCTAATAAGGTCTCAGAAATGACCCCGATCGAATACCAAGCTGAGGTTCTGGACAAGACCCAAATAGGCCAAGGCCTTATCAGGCGAGACCCACACAGGCGAGGCTCTAGCAGAGTCGGGGATGCCCCACCAGATGGGGCCCCAGGCAGGGCTTCAACTACTCCAGAAAAGGCCATGAGCCTGACCAAGGTCCCATGCGACATAGCATGCAAGGCCCCGGACTTGGCCAAGGCCCTGGTGAGGAAGTTTCCACGTCTCCAGGTGTGACTCCAGAAGCACTGAGAGTACCCATTATGACCTATATTTCTTTTCATATTTGTCTGTGTGGTAGCTTTACCTTGCATTTCACACACCGATGGAGCTTCCATTGATACTCCACACGTTGGTTGATAAGAGTATTGTCGAGGCTATGGATGTTTAGCATTGAGAAAGGCTCTTTCTCAACACTTATCACCAAACAGATTCGTTCAAAATGCAGCCTCTGATCTCTTCTCCCATCAATACATACCGGGATCCCAATTGCACTTGTTGTCTTACTCAATGTTTTTGTACTCATAGGTGCAAGTTGAGACATGACAATTTCACCAAAAACTAAAATCCAACTGAAGATTGGAGCGCCATGGCCAGAGCACTAAAGGTTGGATGTCAAAAGGCCAATGACCCTTTTTCATTGTAGTTTCCACAAACGACTTGGACCTCGCGCCAAAGCTCCTTAACAGACTCAACTTCCTCTGAACTCCACCACTTCCGAACATAGTTTCGCTTAGTAAGCATCGACAGAGCGATGCCAAAAACATGGTTGAAAAGTGTGTCATCTCATTCTTAGACATCGAGGTTTCATGCAAAGGTCGTCTAACATCTGACTCGTTGGCCGCCATTATCACATTCGGACGATAAATTGGAGTTGGCTCAAATTTCATTGTTTGAGTCGCAAGTGAGGGTCTAGTGGGTAATGGGCAGGATGGACGCTTCACAGTGAGAGCAGGAGGGCAACAACCACCAGATGTAGTTGTAGATTAGTCGGATTCATACTCAAAACCAATTGACAATGAGTGGGGGAGCCCAACTATATATTAGGCTCACTTTAGAGCTTCCAATGGACGATGTGGGATAATACCAATATGCTCAACACTCCCCTCACTTGCGAGGACCTCGACAAGTGGGACCTCGTACGGATCTAGTTAACCGTCATGGGCATGTTCTAAGAGTGCGACCAAAACCCGCTCTGATACCAATTAAATTAGTCAGATCCACACTCAAAACCAATTGGCAATGAGTGGGGGAGCCCAACTATATATTGAGATCACTTTAGAGCTTCTAATGGACGTTGTGGGATAATACTACTATGCTCAACAGTAGTCACCAGCGTCACCAGCGTCCCCATGCAAAACCCTACACTGATCGTCTGAATCGCTTGAAGACGGCGCGTATCCTGACGCTTGAATCTACACGACATTATTATTGAGAGAAAGTTGATGAATAAAATATAAGTTAGAAGTAAACATGGAATTAAGTATTTACTCCTGAATTTTTAAAATTTGACATACCTTGGAAAATATATTTTTTAGATGATCGTTCAAATATTATTATTATTATTATAAAAATCAATGAATGAACTGGTTAGGTATTACTGTAGAATTCATTTTGTCATTTTAAAAATGCATACTTTAGAAGGTGATGTAATATAAATTGGGCTTAACGGATATACCATGTCAGGGTATATAAGTTACATATTCTAGCGACTAAATTGATGTCATTTTAGGTTATTTTTATGAAATTTAGGATTTTTAAGTTTTAGAATTTTTAATGTCATAGGGTTTTAAAGATTTTTTGATTTCAGAATTTTATATTTTAGTGTTTTTTGGATGTTTCCAAACTCTAAAACTCTCAATCTTAAATTCTAAATACTAAAAAAATAAACAATAAAAGTCTCTCAAAACCCTATAAACCCTAAAATATTAGACACTTTGAATTATGAAACCCTAAAATCCATAAAAAGAGTCAAAATGACATCAATTTTGTCGTTATGATTCGTAACTTATACACTCTGACAGGATATATATGTTTCTCATCTAATTTAGGGATACCCAGTAAACCTTTTTCCAATCGTAAATCCGCCAAACTTTTCTCGAAAACAAAAAAACAATTGTCAAACACGGCTTGACAAAATTTATTTTTCAAAATTAATATTATAAAAAATAAAAAATCAATAAAATCAGAATTTAACCCTCATAAACGCTCTCTCTATACACTCTCTCCCGAAAAGGCGAAAAAAATAACCTGTTCTTTTGTTTCATCAGGACAATCGCCACCACCGGCAAATCCCACACCATCCCCCACAACCCCGATTTTCTCTCTCATCGCATCCCCAACGCACTCCTCCGCCGCCTCCACCCGCCGCCGATCGCCAATCTCCCGCCGTCGCCATCTCCTGCTCACCAATCTCCGCCGCGCCTTTTCGCATCGAATCAATTTCGTTTTTTCCTTCTTTTCGTACTCCTCCGCCAGAGGCCTCCTTTTCTCCGGCGATTCGGCCGTTCTGCTGCCGCGTGGATGACCAGCGTGGTCTTGCGTCCCCGTAGCGCTGTTCAGGCCGGTTATATAGGGCTTCTGCTGTGTTCCTGGTAGGTGAGTCGTCTGTTTGTAGGATTCGGTGCTGTGAGTTTTGTTTATTTGGTTTTCTGTGACTGATGCTTGGCTTGAGTGTTGTTTTGATAGGTCTGTGGTTTTGAATCTGGTGAGGTGTTTTATGGCGAATTAGGGCACTGAATTTGGAGGTTCCGGTGGGTTTTAGGCTTTGTTGTGTTTCTTCCGATGATTAGTTGTGGTTCTCAGTAGCTGATCATTAGGATGTTGCATTCTGACTTGTTGTTCATAGCATTGACGTGTTTCCACTGCTCCTGTTTGGTTTCTTTAGTTTGAGAGAGTGGTGGATATGGACTGAGTTGCTTGTATGGCAGGGCAGTGAGTGAAGTGATGAAATCATAAGTTTTTTACTGACCTGCTATTGTTAGTAGCCTGTAAAGTATTATTATTTGATTTGAAGTTGAATCATTCTTCATGTTGAAGCTGACTCAGGTTCCAGTGGCTGACATACTCAGTGACTTGGCCTGCGGGGGAATGTTAAGAAACATGCTGAGCTTATTCATTTGGGGCTGTTAGGACTGGGTGTTTGGTATTCATTAGTATGGGGTTAGTTATGTATATGGCCTTGCTGGTGTATGTCACTCTCCCAGGCTGTGTATTGAATGTGGATAGACACTGTCAACATAATTGTTCTCTCATATTGTATTTTAACCTAGATGGGAGAAAATTGCTCGTTTTTCTTTTTCTTCTCAATTTTAATAATGATAGACATTCTTACATTTACGCAACTGTACACCATTATGTATTTATCCTTGTCCACTTCTTTTTTATCTTCAGATTAGGATACTTAACTAGCATAGGCTCTCAAAGTAATAGCTAACAGGAGGAGAGGAGTGAATTCCATGCAAGAAAATGGCTTTCTACAGAAATTTTTCTAACGAAGCAGATCCTCAAAGTTTAATAAATGCAAGTGGCATAGGAAAACCTGTTGATAGAACCCGAAGTTTATTTCAGGATGAAGTTCTAGAAGCATCATCCAGTGAAAAAGATTTTGGATTGAAGACTGGGAACTATCGTGGCAATGAAGAACCTAATGATACTCGTATATTGCAGAGGGAGAAAAATACCAATTTTGACGTTGGCGGGGGGATGTCAAATTCAGAGAGTTCTGTTAAGAAAGACCAAGGTAGATGGGGCTCGAATTTTTGGAAAGACTGCCAACCCGTGCACCAAGTGTCAGACATGTGTAGGGGTTCAAAAAGTGGTTCTGACTACAAGAATAATGAAGGAGCTAATGACAATTCATCAGACGATATTAATGGGTTCAGGGGATCTGGAAAGGTTCACACTGACGTCCCTGCCGAGGAAATGCTGTCTGATGATTATTATGAACAAGATGGGGATGATTTGAGTGATTCAGTGCCCTTCAGAGGCATAAAAAATTCTAGTACTTCGAAAGCTATTTCACAACACAGGCCAGCTTCCATTCATAATTCTAGAATTATGAGTTCTTCAAGACACGAAGGGAGTGACGATGAAGAAGAGGCTGATGAGGATTTTGACTATGATGACGAGGAGGAGGTAGATGGTAAGTGTATCTGATACACCTCTGAGATGGCGACTGCAAGTTGTGTAAATTTGTTTCAGCATACATACTTTTGTTCGTTATCTTGAATTACCATTTTTATATATTTTGCTCCAATTTTGCAGAAGATGATCCGGACGATGCAGATTTTGAGCCTGATGACGATGATGTCCAAATTGGACGGGCTGGAAAAAAGGTATTTTATTTTTATTATGAATTTGTTTGTTTTTTTTGTTTTTTTCGGAAAGGTTAGTATATATTTCCAAATAAGAGATGAAAGGTACAAAACTATTCACAAAAACACAGCCCCATGGAACCTTGGTTCCATCAAAACCTGCTGAGATCTAAGGCCTTAAGCCAGAAAAACAGGGGAGGAAACAGCCTCAACCCAAGGACACTCTAACTCTGATTTTTGAGGGACAAAAACCAGCAAAACAGAACTCAAGGAGTTCTGAAACTCTCCATAGTCTCCTGCCAGCTCTCCCATACAGCTCCCAGGCCATTTTTTGATCCAAAACATGGCTGAATTCCCAACATTTGAGCCCAAAGAAAGTTGATTCTGGTCTTCTTCATTCTCTGAATCTTGGCCAGGATAAACTTTAGGTCTTGGACAGCTTCATCGGTGACTTTTATAGCTTCTTGTTCCTATTGATTGAACAATCTTCTGTTTCTTTCCCTCCAAATGTAGTAGATTGCCAGGTTCACCACTGCCCTATAGGCATTTTTAATGCAGGCTCCACTTGCAATACCCCCAATGGCAACATTAGTGATGCTTCCCCATGATGAATCATTACAATTGAAACCAATAATAAGCAGCAAGGTTCTAATAATCTGATTTGAAAAGCTGCAGGCAAAAAAGAGATGCATAGATGTTTCCATTTCAGTTTTACGAAGCATACATTTATCATCCACCAAGATACCAAATTTGATGAGTCTATCTTTAGTGGTGAGTCTCCCTAAACAAGCCAGCCAAGAGATAAAACAATGCTTTGGACTAGAGAGATTATTCCAACATAAAGGAGAAAACTTGAACAAGCACTGAATTTGTTTGTTAAGGACCATCTTTTGGAGATGGCGTAAACTTTACTTTGGCATGATCCCAGATGTGAAATTTGGTTGGCTAGTTGAGTTGCTGAACTTTTATGAATGTACATCTTTTGTTGTTATAGAGATGCATGTGAATCCTTATGGCATTGAGTGGCAAAGCCATATTTTTTTGCTAATGACTTTACTATGGGAAATGGTTTTTAGGTAATAAAAGGCTGGGGGAGCTGTGTCATTCCTTTATGTAATGAAGCACAGTTAAATGTATAGGGTAGGGAAGTTTTTTTAGGATTGAGGTAAAAGAGCCTCCGCTGTCCGTGACCACTTCAATGAGACATGCATAATTACTTTCGTGACCCATCTTCCATATCCAATAAAGAATCACTTGAAGCTGCATTTGTTTTCTCTTTTGATTGGATGTTTTATGTCTGCTACTTGTGTCTCTTGTTGCAATGTGGCTGCTCGTAATATCAATTTTGGTCATCAAACGTACTGGAATTTGAATCTACAGAACATAAATCCAGATGCTGCCCATTCTGATGATGCTGGTGAGAGTGATGAGGATTTTGAGCTATCAGATGATGATGATCCATATAATATGAGGAAGCCAAAAGTGACACAACGAGGCAGAAACAGTCTCAGCTTGAAGGCTACAAAAGATAAAAAGTCAAATTACTCTACTACCCGGCAAAGGAGAGGCAATTCATTTGATTATGAAGTATTATCAGAAAAAGAGAATGATGGCAGTGATGGAGATTTAACTCATTCAAGGAGAGTCCCACCTGTTCGCAGATATAATGGTGAACCACCAACACCTTTAGTGAATACCCGTGGACGAAATAGTGAAATTCGTACCTCAAGTAGGTCGGTTCGCAAGGTATCATATGTCGAAAGTGATGGAAGTGATGAAGATGATGGAGGCAAGAAAATCAAAATTCAGAAGGTAATATGTTATATTCAGTTCTTTAACATTGTTAGTGAACTAATCTGAAGATAAGCTTTGTCTTATATGGCCGGGGTTGTTTTTGTTTGGCTTCCTATTTCAGTGATGCAGTTTTCTGTTATATGTGCACTTTCTCTCTCTTATGAATATATCAAGAGTCATTTATCATTATGATAGAACTGGTCTGACTTCTATGTAGATATCCATCTTTTGGTGTACGATAATTATATTTGTGCTTGTAACCAATTTACTTTTCTAAGATTAACCATCTTATGCTATTTTAGGAGGAGATAGAAGAGGATGACGGGGACTACATTGAGAAGGTCTTGTGGCATCAGCCAAAAGGAATGGCTGAAGAAGCACTGAAGAATAACAGGCCGGCTGATCCAGTTCTTCTCAGCCACTTGTTTGATTCTGAACCTGATTGGAATGAGATAGAATTCCTAATAAAATGGAAGGGACAATCTCATCTCCATTGCCAATGGAAATCGTTTTCTGATCTTCAAAATGTAATTGACTTCGATGCACACTTGCATATTGTTTTGCATTTTCCATCATTAAGAGCATCTGATGATGCTTTTCCACACTAGATATTACGGGAAATTGTTTTCTGATCTTCGATACACGTCTGAGACTTGCCTTATTTCTTTTTTGCCATGTCTCAGATGTTTGTTGCATTTTGTTTTATCATATTTTCAGCGTCCTGGATTTAAAAAGGTAATAAACTACACGAAGAAGGTGGTTGAGGATGTGAGGTTCAGGAACTCGATCTCACGAGAAGAGGTAGGTTGGTTCTTGTTTTACTTATGGGGTTATTTAGAATCTTTAAACTGCACATATAACCTTGTTTGAGGTACTTCGACTATGACTGTCACCATTATATGAACTGGACGCCATAACCTTGTTTTTGTTATTCATTTTCAGTTTTTTCCACAACTTGTTCTGCATGCTTGAGGGGAATTGTTTATGATTTAGTTTAATTTGAAAATATGTCATTTTTAGAGATAGTAGAGTGATGCATGTTTTAAAAAATCTACTTTTACTTCCCTAATCGATTTTTTTAACCCAATAGTACTAGTACTGAATTACATATACATAAGCACCAAGTTTAACAGTGTACTATCTGACTTCTAGTGATTTATTTTTCTGTTTTTCTTGAGGACAGATATGAAATATTGTCAGTGAAGCCTTCTCGTGTTAGTATAATTGTAGCATATTCTCTAGATTTTTATGGGTTGACACCATTTCTAATATGCTGTTTCATTTGTGCGTTCTCATTGATTGGGCTTTATATTGTTTCTGTAATTTGGCAATGAAGATCGAAGTGAATGATGTGAGCAAAGAAATGGATTTGGACCTTATCAAGCAATATAGTCAGGTTTCCATTTACTCTCTGTGTGCTGTATGCTACATTTTTTGCATTTGTGGATATCTCAATAGTCACTACTATGTCACAGGTGGAAAGAATAATTGCTGACAGAATTAGTAAAGAAGGCTCAGGCGATGTGACAATAGAGTATATGGTGAAGTGGCAAGGATTGTCTTATGCTGATGCCACCTGGTATAGTCTTTAACAAACATGTCACTGATTATTCCATAGTTAGTGTTACAACAATTTGCATCCTTCGTTTGAATTGTTGCCAAATAGTTTGAAGTGCACTATTATTGTTGAGGCATGTCTTAAAGCTGCAGGTGCTATAGTTTTTTTTTTTATTTTCTGGTTCTTTTTGGTACTCCCATACTTTAACAATCGGGAGTGTTATCTAAGTATTGGAACTGGGGAAATCACACATAATTTTTGTGTATTATATTTTTCCGGCATTTTCAGATCTACAACCACATTCCATAAGCTGGCTGATACGTCAACAATGTCAGTCGTAACTTTTACA
The DNA here is from genome assembly GCA_002312845.1 of Kalanchoe fedtschenkoi. NCBI lineage: Eukaryota > Viridiplantae > Streptophyta > Magnoliopsida > Saxifragales > Crassulaceae > Kalanchoe > Kalanchoe fedtschenkoi. The sequence goes on from NQLW01000011.1 coordinate 5,932,518, forward strand.
TTTATGTCTTGTTCCAGGGAGAAAGATGTAGATATTGCATTTGCGCAAGAGGCTATCGACGAGTACAAGGTAGTTTTACTTGTACATCATAGATATTAGGGGCATCACGAAGGCTGGTTGATGTGATCAAACTTGGTTGTACATCTTTTAAATACATTAATATAAATATTGCATGGTTAGCATCTGTATCTCGTCTTTCGTACCTTTCTTAGCGGTGGATTTCAATTATCCTTGTGTTTGTACAGGCTCGTGAGGCTTCTGTTGGTGTTCAAGGGGCTGTGGTAGATTTCCAGCGCAGGAGAAGTAAAGGTCTGTTTTATGAATTAATCAATCTACGGTTACCGCCATACAAATACAATTGATGTTTTATAACTCAACCAATTTTAGGCATTCGCTAACTATTCTTTTTTCCTGATTTAATAAATATATCACAAAATATATTCTGTGACATCCGTTGTTCTTGTTGTCATCAAATTACATTTCTTTGGGTGATATTCTTGATGATTATGGTGTTTAGCAAGTCTGAGGAAGCTGGATGAACAGCCTGATTGGTTGAAAGGAGGGAAATTGCGTGATTATCAGCTTGAAGGTCTAAATTTTTTGGTAAACAGGTCTGCATTTGTTTCGAACTATTTCCAGAAAATCTAATTTTGAGAATGTCGTTTTGGAATTCCTTTTTGCTCACCACTTGTTTGTTCCAATTTAGTTGGATAAACGATACAAACGTGATACTGGCTGATGAAATGGGGCTTGGAAAAACTGTGCAGTCTGTTTCCATGCTTGGATTTTTAAAGGTAAAATTTCATCAATCATATACTCTTTGCAATGTGATACCTTTTCTTTTGATGTTATGCTGATTTTTTTCCTCCAGAATTCACAACAAATACCTGGACCGTTCCTTGTTGTTGTTCCACTGTCAACCTTATCAAACTGGGCAAAAGAATTTAGAAAGTGGCTGCCAGATATGAATGTCATAGTTTATGTAGGAATTCGTGCAAGTCGAGAGGTGAGTGTTTCTCTGCCATGTATGTATATCAATTTTGTACAGATGTTTACTCTGTAGACCCTCGAAGAGTTTGTATTTTCTCTGTTTTTCCCTTTGGAAATTGGCCTCTTTTGAGAACATGTATCACATGTCACTCGAAAATGATCATGTTTCCTTATAACAAAGTTTCTTTTCGTCAGTCATTATATTTGCACTATCGCATTGATAATCTCTCGGCCACTCAATTACTCTCTCCAGTTTTATGTCTTGTTTTCGACTCTCATTGTTGTTTCAAATTAGTTGCTGTTTAGGAATAATTGGTTACTTTAAACCTGTTGTATCAATGTCACCTATGTTAACGACAATAGGCAGTATATAGATAATTATAATCATTGCACGAGGCCAATAAAGTGAAATACCCAGAATTGAGGGTTAACATTCACTTGGATTGTATGTGGTCTACAACTACGAATAAAAGCAAATTGAGAGAGTGTTTTACAATGCTGTTACTCAATGAATGTTGTCAACGGTATTGCTGGACCAACTAACTAAAGCTTTACAAGTATACGGACATTTTTATCTATTATGAACATTATTGAGTAGATATGTAGTGATGAATGCCTGTTCCCTAGTATACAAACACGTCATCATGGCAGTTATTTTCCATATTTATATTGTTGCACAGCTATGTATCACCTTTTTGGTATTGTTTGTTTCATCCCTTAAACATTCCCTTAATCTCGTGTGGCCACAATATCCTTTTGTTTTGGGGTTTTATCCACGTTCGCTAATCTCTTATCAATTTTGCTATAGGTTTGTCAGCAATACGAGTTCTTCACTGAAAAGAAATCTGTAAAGACAACAAAGTTCAATGCTCTATTGACCACATATGAAGTAATTCTGAAAGACAAGGCCATCCTCTCCACTATTCGGTGGAACTATCTTATGGTTGATGAAGCTCACAGACTAAAGAACAGTGAGGCACAGCTATACACAACACTCTTGGTATGCAACTTTCATCATATGTTAGAAAGTTCTTACGATCACAAGGGCAGTTGGCTAATAGTCTGACTGTTGCTTGTTGTAGGAGTTTTTCACTAAGAATAAGCTACTTATCACTGGCACCCCACTGCAGAACAGTGTTGAGGAGCTATGGTACTGCTATATTTACTATGTAGCTTTTGCATTTTGCCGTCATTGTTGTTGCATGATTGCCTGACATCAATATTACTGAGATGGGTCTGTATGAATTTCTGAACACCCATCATATGACCTGCTTATTCACAACCACAATGCTATCCATAAGGTTCAATAGGTAGTTGGCCAGAATCATTATCATGATTCATGGAGGCAGAAGACATAATAGTGATGGTAACTCTACTCGGTTAGTGAACATTTAAGAAAAATGCACCGGAATAACTCACAGGAGACTTCTTCCGTAATATGTAGCTGTCTCACGAATCACAATATGCTTACACTTGAACTGAGTTTCTTAGCTAAGACATGTTTAGCACTGTAATAAATGATACTGGTTTTTTATGTGAAATAATCTCCAGTTTTGTGGGGGGGAATAAAAGGACCATTAAAGTCTCTCGCATGGCTTCAGGAATAGCCTTCTTTTGTTCCTCGTAGTTGGGATGGTAATTTGTGTATCTTTGAAAGGATAGATATGCTGTTGGCCATCTTCCCAATAAAGTTTAGCTGTGCATATGATAAAAAATGACGGTCAAGTCTTTAATGATAATTTGTCAGGAGAATGATATCATGATAAATAACCTGCTCTCAACCTCAGCGTCCATGTTTGTATCCTTAACCTGTGGCGCTCTCTTTGAATCTCATTTCTTTGTTCTGCAGGGCTTTGCTTCACTTTCTTGATCCACCAAAATTCAGGAGTAAGGATGATTTCGTTCAAAACTACAAGAATCTTAGTTCCTTTAATGAAAAGGAGGTATGTTGTCTGTCTTTGTTTGTTTATGAGGGTTTTTTTACTGGTAATGTGCATTCATGAACAAAATTTAAATGTGACTTGAAAATCTTCTTGTTTTACAGCTTGCCAATCTCCATACAGAGTTAAGGCCCCATATTCTGCGGAGGGTCATAAAGGATGTTGAGAAGTCGTTGCCTCCAAAAATTGAACGCATTCTGAGAGTTGAAATGTCTCCTCTCCAGAAACAGTAAGCATAATGGAAAATGGTCTATTCAATGACAGATCAAAAGTATTTCAATGCACATCTGAAGTTTCTGGGCATCGTAGGTACTATAAGTGGATTTTGGAACGCAACTTTCACGATTTGAACAAAGGAGTTAGAGGAAATCAGGTTCATCTTGGTCTGTTTATTCTCATCATTTACAATAAATACATGACTCATGAGTGTGGGATGCCTTCCCTTTTGTCTTTTTGCTATTACTTGCATCAAGCTGACACTACTTTAGCTCAACCTGTTGAAGTGAACTGTGTCCTCTTCCTCTGTTTTTATTACTACTATTCTCTACTTCTTGTAAGTTATGTTATATTTTATTTGGTAAGTAATTAAGAAATATTTATGTCGCCTTGATTTTCTGATTAGTCTTTGAAGTTTGCATTGCTATTTAGGTGAAATGTTACAATTATGGACAGCATCATATCGATTGACAGTTGGCCAGAAAACGCTTTTTACTCTTTCTAGTGTTTTGGTTTGGCATTTTCAAGAACGATATGTCATATGTCTAGTGCAATTGAAATGGAAGCATTTTGCTGTTGTAAACTTGTAGGTCTCTTTATTAAATATAGTGGTCGAGTTGAAGAAATGCTGCAATCATCCCTTTCTATTCGAAAGTGCTGATCATGGCTATGGGGGGGACTGGGCCTTCAATGATAGCAGTAAGCTTGAAAGGATGATCTTAAGCAGCGGAAAGTTAGTCATACTTGATAAACTGCTGGTCAGATTGCATGAGACTAATCATCGGGTTCTAATATTTTCCCAGGTACTTATTATAGATTTATTTAGAGTTTTTGGTAAATATGGTAGTAGCGCATCAATTTGATAGTATCAGTTGCATATTCATGTTATCTTCAAGACATTGCAAAAGATTGTTTCTAATAAAAATGCAAGAATGCTAATTTGTAGTACAATGCTGTTATGGTCTCGCTTCATGGATCGCATCTCCTTATTGGATGAACCTATGATGCCTATGGCTAGGGTTTATTTGACGGAACCCTTTTAACTCTCCTTGTTTTTTTTCTCAGCAACTCCTTTGATAATTTTATACGATAGGATATCTCAGATTGCCTAAGAAAAGATGAGATACAATATAAGATATTAGGTTTGCTAAGAAAAAGATGATAATAACGATAATAATTTTTTGCTATCTAATTACGCTATCCAATATTGGATATTCTAATAAGTAATTTAATTCTTGCTAATGAAAACTAAAGCACAGATAACTCGTAACAAATGCCAGTTATCTTTTCTATGAATTTAATTCAGCATGATGATTTCACATGTCTAAGCATTTGAGTTTTCTAGATCACTTTAGGTTTCAGCTGTAATATTAACGTTATCCAATCAACCATGCGCAGATGGTTAGGATGTTAGATATACTAGCAGAATATATGTCTCTCAGAGGATTTCAATTTCAAAGGCTTGACGGCAGTACAAAAGCTGAACTTCGACATCAAGCTATGGAACATTTTAATGCACCTGGCAGTGACGATTTCTGCTTTCTGCTTTCAACTAGAGCTGGTGGCTTAGGCATCAACCTCGCCACAGCTGATACTGTAATAATATTTGATTCAGACTGGAATCCTCAAAATGATTTGCAGGTGTGAAGAACAAGTCTCTTAAAAGTTTTCTTTCCAGTCTTTTCACATGTATTGACGAGATTATATTTTAGGCAATGAGTAGAGCTCACAGGATAGGTCAACGAGATGTTGTGAACATCTATCGCTTTGTTACCAGCAAAAGTGTTGAGGAAGACATTCTCGAGCGTGCAAAAAAGAAAATGGTATAATAATTTTTTAGATGGTGCATGATTTTGCATTTTCTATCTATCACTAGGACATTTTTATAACAAATTATTGATGCGGGAATATATTTGTGGATCTACTTTTGCGTTATATGTGATGTATAACTTTGTCTGATTGTTTTTGCATCATATTATTTTTACTTATTTTTTTGAAATCTTGAATGTAATTGTTATTATGGTTAAACTTATTTCGTTGCTATTAATTATCGCATACTGCTTATTGTTATATTTTTAAGTATAGGTTCTTGATCATTTGGTGATTCAAAAACTGAATGCCGAGGGTAAGCTAGAGAAGAAAGAAACCAAAAAGGGGAGCTTCTTTGACAAAGTAAGAAACATTGGATGTTTTGAATTTTCTATCTATATGGCTTTTACTTATAACTGTTCTTTTAGTGGGATTGATGTTGTATTGATCAATTTCATTTCATGATTGCAGAATGAGCTTTCAGCAATCTTAAGGTTTGGGGCAGAGGAATTGTTTAAGGATGATAAAAATGAAGAAGAGAGCAAAAAAAGACTTTTAAGCATGGATATAGATGAAATTCTTGAAAGGGCCGAGAAGGTGGAAGAGAAACAAACAGGAGATGAAGAAGGTCATGAATTGCTGGGTGCTTTTAAGGCAAGCAAATGCCAACCACTCGGAGCTTATAGAAGCATATATACCTTCATTTGTTTCTAATCAACTTGTCGGTTATTTACTTGGTGAATGTCTCTGTTCATTTAACTGTGACGCTCGAAATAGTATTAATGTTGTGCTATACTTGTATCATACTGCCTTAGGTAGCAAATTTCGGCAGCACAGAAGATGATGGGAGTTTTTGGAGTCGGTGGATAAAACCTGAAGCGGCAGTAGGTGCTGAGGTTTGATTGCATGCTTGGGCACTTTATTAACCACTGTTTAATGGCTGTGCTGCATTCTGCATATCATAATATGTTCAAATCTTCTTATATGTATGTCAAAGATTAACTTTTGAATACATGTTACTTTTTCTGTTGGTTGTAGGAGGCTCTGGCCCCTCGTGCTGCTAGGAATACTAAAAGTTACTTGGAGAATAACCAACCTGACAGTCGCAATAAAAGAAAAAAGAAAGGTCCAGAGCCGCAGGAAAAAGCTCAGAAACGTCGCAAATTAGATAGTGTGGTATCTCAAGCGCCATCGGTTGCTGGAGCAGTTGCTCAAGTTCGAGGGTGGTCTTATGGGAACCTGTCGAAGAGGGATGCAACAAGATTCCATCGTGCGGTAAATTTGTAGCCAAATTATACTGTTGCCTGATGTGCAGATTTGATTGTCTATTGGATGAGGTCGTTTAGTACATGTTTTAATCTGTCCCAAGGATCAGATGGATTCATATTGCATTGTTAAGTCAGATATTTATTTTTAATTAATATTTAGCACTGTATGATACGCTTGTATGTTTTATAGGTGACCAAATTTGGAATCCCAAGTCAGATAAGTTCAATTGCCGCAGAGGTTGGTGGTGTCGTTGAAAATGCTCCATATGATGCTCAAATTGAACTCTATGATGCTTTACTCGATGGTTGCAAAGAAGCTGTTGAAGAGAAAATTCAGGTTTTGCTTGAACTTTGATTGTGATCCTTTTACCAGCTGATATATGGTACATATATGGTCCCTGTGGTTTCATTGTCCTCAACTCATTGCTTTTGCGTAAATTCCAGGGGCCTTTGTTGGACTTCTTTGGTGTCCCAGTTAGGGCCTATGATTTGCTTACCCGTGTTCAAGAACTTCAACACTTGGAAAAGCGTATCATTCGCTACGAAGATCCTATTCGACAATTCCGAGTTTTGACATATCTGAAGCCTTCCACTTGGTCAAAGGGCTGTGGTTGGAGCCAGAGTAAGTGTTATTTTTGTTTAATTGGTAAAGTTTGTGCCAGCAGTTCAGTGAAGAATTTTATAATTGTGCTTCCAATTAGTTGATGATGCAAGGCTACTCCTGGGGATTCACTATCACGGGTTCGGTAACTGGGAAAAGATAAGGTTGGATGACAGGCTTGGCCTTACAAAAAAGATAGCTCCAGTGGAACTCCAGCTTGGGGAAACTTTTCTACCGCGAGCGCCCAATTTAAGGGATCGTGCCAATGCACTTCTTGAATTGGTATGAGCTCTTTTAAATCAGAACTTTTTAGTGCCTCACTAAATGTTGTTGCAGCATATAAACTCTGCAGTCATGTGTATCTCTTATGTGAGGTTCAGCCAGACCTTAAATTTTTGAATAAGGAATCAATGTCAAGTGTTTGATAGTAAGTGGATGATGGAGTAACTAGTAGCTTTTTATGGGAAAATCTGCTTGACTTGGTAACATTTTCTTTGCTTTCTCAGGAACTTGCTGCTGTTGGTGTGAAACAATCTAAACCCAACCGGAAATCATCCAAGAAGGACAAAGAAATTCTCTCAAGTGCCTCTTTAACAACTAAGAATGGGATGAAAGTGAAACAAGGTGGTGGTAGGGTAAATCCTCAGATGAATAACTTGAGAACTCGTAAGCAGCAGAAAGTTGAAACTATGGCAAAAGAGGAAGGGGAGATGTCTGATAATGAAGAAGTATATGAGCAGTTCAAGGAAGTTAAGTGGATGGAATGGTGTTCGGATGTCATGGCTGGTGAGGAGAGAACCTTGAAACGTCTCCATAAGTTGCAAAAAACTAGTGCAGACCTTCCCAAGGAAAAGGTACAGATCACTTGTTTTTCTGGCCACTTAAATATTTTTATGTTAGAAGTTTATATCATGCCTCTTACATCAACAGGTGCTTGCTAAAATACGGAATTATCTTAAACTTCTTGGGCGGAGGATAGACCAAATTGTTTTTGACAATGAGGAAGAACCTTATAAGCAAGATAGTATGTATCTATCATTCCCTTCTACGTTGTATATATTATGCATGTTAATAATACTCTGAATAACCCCCCTATCAACAGGAATGACCGTACGTCTTTGGAAATACGTGTCTACGTACTCAAATCTCTCTGGAGATAAGCTTCATCAAATTTATTCCAAACTCAAGCAAGAGCTGGATGAAGATGCTGGGGCCGGACCTTCACATATTAATGGGGGCAACAGAGACACTTATCCTGTATTCCCACATCAAGCTGTTAGAGGGAGAAATTCCCAGAATGCATCTGCCTTTCACACCTCAGATCAAATGAGCAGAGGCTATGACAATGGAAATTCGGAAGCTTGGAAACGACGGAGAAGAGCTGAAGATGATACGAATACCTTAGTTCAGGCAGCATACCTTAGGCCCGTTGGTAATGGTGCTCGAGCATCTGATCCAAACTCGTTAGGGATACTGGGAGCTGCACCTACTGACAATAGGAGGTTTAATGATAGACCTGTTAGGACCCGCCAAACTGGCCTCGCCCCGAAGCAAAGCTATCTATCTGACTTTTAAAAATCCTTCACTTGTTCCCTTTTTAAATGGGACTGAAAGTGGGACTTCCGAGTAGTAACTGTGTTTCCTTGCCCCTGAGGGGGGGAGTAATGGCCTTGTGGGCATCAATGATACTACATGATGTAGGAAGGAATAACATTCCAAAAACTCAAAGTGAAGGCTGCTAGAAGACATCAACTCAATGTGACCGAGGAATCTGTTAGCTTCCGTCTCTTTCTAAACTGAGGTGAGCATTTCCTTCACTTTTTGCAGCGTACATATTGAGCTTGGAAGGATGTATTACAGGTTGGGATGAGTTATTTTAGGGGTTCACTTCACATGTATTATCTTTGGTTATGTCATTTTCCTTAAGAAGTGTACATCACCAATTTTGTTGTCAGTGACCGAACTTATTCTTTCATCTCCAACAAGTTATGGGGGGAGGCTTGTCTGGGAAAATATTACATAAAGGAAATATATAGATAGATTTGATTTGACGCACATTTCAGTTTACCTGTGCCCTCTTTGCATCTTGTTACCCCGGAGAAAGATTGTCTTTTACTTATAACTATTGTCTTTTGGTACTCCTAACCTTTTTTTTTCCCTTCAGAAGCTATGCTCTATGGTTAAGCTTGCAGCTGCTGAGGCATGGCCCTGAGGAATTATTGTAAACAATTTCAAAAATCTTGTTTTTGCTTGCTTTGAGTTTGAAGTACTTTTTCAAATTGAATAATCTGCACGTCGCCATGGCTGGAAATCTTTGGTGAGGCGATAAACTTATTACTGGTGTATATGCATATTATTTCAATCAGGAAAAACATGTTATTTGTAAGAGAAGAATGAAGATAGTGACGAAAAGGGTAATGTGGTGGCGGCCTACATATCTTTTTGCAGGCTGTTTATCATGTCGTATGCATTTTGCAGGAAATTATTTATGACACGGCCAGCTTCCGGGGACCTCTGGCTCTGTCTTGCCGACTTAGATTTGCTTTATGTAACAGTATGGAAGCTGACCATGCCATCCCATGTCAACCCGCAGCGCACGCATGATCTGCGTATTTGTGTTTCAAATGGCCTTCCCCGTATATGTCGTCCCAGTCCAACACGTTTTAGCCATGTCAAATAGGTTTAACAAACCAAATATTGAGCCAACCTATGCCCAGCTCGAACAAACAGAACACATGAACGAGTATGGTGAACTTGCCTTTGCGTGTGGCAGGCTTGCCAAGTACCTCCACAGCCAGCAAGTGTGTTTCACACAACTCTTCTACCATATGCATTATATAGGAACAATATTGCTTGCTGATTCTACCCGCAGCCGTCTCCCCATACACGCCATATCATAACCCGATCAAGCATTTTTTTTCCCCTTAAAATATAAATCAAACAGCATCAACTTTATCTTAATACCATACTTATCCCTTAATCCTAATCATCCATCCAACCTGAATTCCAGTTAAGCCGTTTTACATCTTCTATCCAAGGATGAATCTTATATAATAACATTATAGGATGTCGCGCTCCCGGCAGTTATGCTCCGCCTCCCGAATCGAACCGGTTCGGTTTGAAATCGGTTGGTTCGGTTTGAAATCAGTCAGTTTGGTTCGATTTGAAATTTTAAAAAACTGTTCGGTTTGAAACGGGTAGGTTCGGTCCGGTTTGAAATGTTAATAGTTTGATTGCGGTTTCAAATTTTAAAAAACCGATGACTAATAATTTAATTTGGAATTTAATTTTCACGAACCGAACCGAACCGAACCCGTCGAGTCAACGGGTACCTTCCCTAGTCCTTAATAGAAGGCTATCGGTTCATTGTTTATTTAGCTCTATAACAATTGTATATATATACTCTTTTATTCAGCCTATTTAACATTTAAATTGTCATCTTTTTTTTTCCCCTAAGGCTGCCTTTTGGCACTATGGTGTAAATTGATTTTGATTTTGGCTGCTTTCAACATTGATTTTCAAGTTGATATATATATTTTTGAATGACAAATAAATACTTTGACGTCCATGGCAACTTATCGAGTATGAGTTCTAAGAGCTTTCAAAAGATCCTCAATTGTTGTAAGAGCTTTCTTGATCACGTTGTTGACATTTGGGAGAATTTTTTGAGTGAGCATACTCTATCATGTGGCATTTTGAAAAATCAAAGTGACGCATGATGATTTATAACGCGCCACGTAATTGGTCAAAATATCACATGACGACTTTTCATTATTGTGTCTACATTCCACGTGGTTGACTATATCCACTCAAAAAATTTCTCACTATTAATGACTGACTATGTAATAATTTCAAGAGGGTGGATCAAATGAAAACCGATTTGGATATATAAACTGTGAACTATTTATATCCTTTATTTTAATCCAATCCAACGGATCTGGTTTTATTTATTTTTAAAATTAAAATTAATTCATTTATCTTTATTTAATCTCATAAATATCCTCTCCTTAAAATGTGCCCATAAATCGGTATTAAGAGATCTTTACTGATTTATCTCCCCTGAATTATTCTTTGTTTCCTTTTTTGGATTCTTTTACATGCATTCGAACTCTCCGGCTCTAATTAATGTTGTTGTCTATGTCTCCTCTATCAATCGTTGTTGCTATCCATAAGATCTGCTATGACAGATCGGTCTAATGCACATCATATTAAGTGAATCAGTATGTAATAGTGCACATATGGATTTTGGTGCACATTATTAATTTTGGTGCACATATGGATTTTGGTGCACATTAAATAAGTGCACATTTTACCAAAAAGCACATTCAACAAAATAATCATAAAATAAATAGAAATCATATCCGTATATGCACCATTAGTTCACTGTACAATTCATCAAATTAATCAACAAAGAAACAATAATCAAATCGTGCACTAAAATTTAAATTGTGCATCAAATATCAAATAATGCACTGAGATTTGAATTGTTCACCAAAATTACCTAAAAAATATTCTGCATTTTATTTAAAATGACAAAAAATTCATGATCATTCGATAAAACACAGAAAATTATGATTTTAGGAAATAAGTTAATCGCTAAGAATATGAGAATCAAATCTATCATATCTTTTTTTTACGGTAACAATATTTCTCTCATCTTCATTATTATGCTATCTATTAAAATGGATAAACATCAATTTAATCTCAAATGTTCATGTGTGATTATCTAACGATTACAGTTGGTTCACAATTTACATATCCAAACTGGTTTTGACCTGATCCTCCCCCATAATTTCAATATGATATGTTTATTATTTATAATTGACATTCATACTTCCACTTCGAAACTTAATTATATTATTTTCTATTTCTAAAAATGTCATTTGTAAATATTTAAAAAATGATGAAAAAAATAAAGGCGATTCTTGTTTAGAATGGAATCATCGAGAATCAATTCTTAATAAAACAGAGGCGATTCGATCAGTCAATATAATCAATTTTGGGAATCCAATATGGACGAGAATGACACATCATATATACGCAAGCAACGCCTACGTGCAGCTGTTATCCGGACACATGCACGTGTGGGCTCCTCGGCTTACCTAAGCTGCTCCGAACTCTTCCTCATAAATAATCAGCAGCCAGCAAGCCTCGCTTTCACCCCCACCACCTCTTCCTCTGCAATTCTTCCATCTTCAAGGTGCGTTTTCAACATCTCTTGCAGTGTTTGATCGGTTGTTTATGTCGCATGTGATGTTCTGCGTTTGCATGTCTTTTAGGTTGTGGAGAAGAGAATGGACTATGTTTACGGACCAGGAAGAAACCACCTGTTCGTGCCCGGTCCGGTCAACATCCCTGAACAGGTCCTCCGCGCCATGAACCGCAACAACGAGGACCACCGCTCTCCGGCCCTCCCGCTTCTCACCAAAGCCCTCCACGCAGACGTCAAGAGGGTTTTCAAGACCGCAGCTGGAACCCCTTTCATCATCCCCACCACCGGGACTGGTGCTTGGGAGAGTGCCCTAACCAACACACTGTCTCCGAAGGACCGAATCGTCACCTTCCTGATCGGCCAGTTCAGTTTCCTGTGGATTGAACAGCAAAGGCAGCTTGACTTCAATGTCGACGTGGTCGAGAGCGAATGGGGCCAAGGCGCTGATCTCGACATCCTGTCTTCGAAGCTGTCGGACGACGATGCACACACCATCAAAGCTGTCTGCGTAGTTCATAACGAGACATCAACCGGTGTGACCAACAATTTAGCCAAAGTCAGGAAGATTCTCGGTGAGTTTCATCCAGCTAAATACACTGTCACAGTTGTATTCGGATTTCGGAGATTGATTCTTGTGCTTCTTTTCTCGACTGTCAGACCATTACCGGCACACAGCGCTTCTGCTTGTCGACGGAGTATCATCCATCTGTGCACTGGACTTCCGTATGGACGAATGGGGCGTAGACGTTGCGCTAACAAGTTCTCAGAAGGCTCTATCTCTACCAACTGGCTTGGGAATCCTGTGTGCCAGTCCCAAAGCCCTGGAGGCCTCCAAGGCGGCTAAGTCAGCCAGGGCCTTCTTCGACTGGCAAGCGTACCTGAAGTGCTACCAGGCGGGCAGTTACTACCCTTACACCCCTTCCATCCAGCTCATGTACGGCCTCCGAGCAGCTTTCGATCTTTTCTTCGAGGAAGGATTGGAAAATGTGTTTGCCAGGCACACTCGCCTCGCCAACGCCACCAGGTGAAGACAGCAAACTCTTTTTTTGACAGTCGCTTAATGAAACAGTGACATGATCTTCTTACTTGCAGACTGGCTGTGGAGGCATGGGGCCTGAAGAACTGCGCCCAGAAGGAGGAATGGGTCAGTGACGCCGTGACTGCTGTGGTCGTTCCTCCGCACATCGACAGCGGAGAGATTGTGAAGAGGGCCTGGAAGAGGTACAACCTGAGCTTAGGGAAGGGCCTCAATAAAGTCGCTGGCAAGGTCTTTCGAATAGGTCATCTCGGCCACATGAATGATGTGAGTCTGATTCATTCTCAGCTGACCAGTCTTTTTACCTGCAACAATGCTAATCCAGCAACTAATCTGATCGTATTCTGCAGTTGCAATTGCTCGGCTGCCTTGCCGGAGTCGAGATGACCCTCAAAGACGTAGGATACCCGGTGAAGCTGGGAAGCGGAGTGGCTGCCGCCAGCGGATACCTGCAGGAAACCATCCCGCTGATCCCATCCAGGGTCTAACTCATCTTCTCATCCATGTAACCAGCCAGCTGTTTCAGCTATTGATTATTCAGTTTCCAACACTTCATTAAATAAAATGAAATAAAGAAGCTTGTCCGAAAATTTACTGATCCAACTTCCATCAATGTCCAATATCAGCATTGCAGAACAAATTTTATCTTTCACGTGGGAACAATGCTACATACTCAGCTTGGTCTTTGATTGAACTGAACTCAGACTTTGCGGAATCACTGGCTGATGTTCAAGTTTCAGCCTCAGTTTTCAGAGTGAACCCAACTGGCCGTAGAAGCCAGCTGAAGGGCGGATCAGGCGGGGAGTCCCAATCCCGACCAAGAGGTGAGATTGGAGGAGAGTCCCCGTCAGATAACTCAGGTTCTGACTCTTCCGTCGGTTCAGGGTAGCATCGGGGGCTGTCAGGGTCGGTCTATTCCACAGGAAAAAGAAAATATCGAATAAGGAAAAATACGCAATATAAATTATTAAGCAGCAAAAATACAGGCACACCTCCCCATCTTGGCTTTCGTCAGACTTCTCAACATGAAAACTCAAATCTGCATTTCGGGTACAAACACAACTTGGCCAGTCACATATGTATAGCAAAGACAGGGAGGTACAGAAAACCATAACCAAATCGAACGAGTGGAAACATGAGAAAATGAGCTACCAATTCCTGGGAGGACGGTCTCAAAGAAGCATGGCAAGCCCAATTTTCTATGAGCCTCCTCGCATTTCTTGTGATCATGCAGGAACGTCTCATCCTTGACATTAAAACCTTCCTTAGCGGCATTGTTCCTTTTCAACGCAGCCTCCTGACGGAGAGTAAATTTATTCGTGATGTCATTGAGAGCCTTTCGGCTGCCCAATCCCACTCCTTTCTTGTTCCCAGTGAGGATACTCTTGCCTTTTCCATTAACCCCATCCTCTACAAAAATCATGACAAAATCACAACTCAGTTTAGTCAATCTCGCGGATCACTTGAAAACAAAAGCTGAGAAGCTCATGAGGTTTTGGTCTTTCGAAACTGCCAAATCAGATTCAGAATGAGAAGGAGACTAAACACTACAGTGCATAAGAAAACCTCCCAAGGTTTCTGAAGATCTTTGGCTTCACAAGATCAACAAGAACAAACCCTAATCGCAACCATTACAACTCACTGTCAGCTGTCAATAATTCTTAAACTGAGCTCAAGAATGGTCATACCATTCGAGTGACGAATGGGGTAAGGAAGTCATACTTTTCTTCACTCATTATTTTTTTACACTCCGCTCTTGGTTTGTTATCCATTCTATCCTATTTTTACATCTTCGTTGTGGTAAACAACAAAGATTATGGAGATCTTCGTCTAAGTTTTCTATGTCATTATTTGTTGTTTGATACAACGAAGCTTACACAAAAAATCTTCATTATTTGAAACAAGAAGATAATTATATTCTTCGTTATCTAAAACAACGAAAATCTTTTATCTTATCTTTCTTTTTATCTTTGTTATTGTAAACTAGGAAGATTTTTTATTCATCAATGAAAATAAGCTAAAAGAAGAACTCAGTTGTTTCAAAGTCATCTTCATTGTATCAAACAATGAAGAATGACATGGAAAACTCAGTTGTTCTAAACAGCGAAGATCTCTATGATCTTTGTTGATTACAACAATGAAGATGTAAAAATATGATAGAATGGATAACAAACCAAGAGAGGAGGCAGGACGATAATGAACTAAGTAAAAGTGGCAATTCCGAAATTTTTTTAGGTTTTTGAAGATATTTGGCTTCACAAGATCAACAAGAACAAACCCTAATTGCAACAATTACAACTCACTGTCAACTGTCAATAAATCCTAAAGAGAGCTCAACAATGGAGCAGCATACCAATAGAGTGACAAATGGGGTAAGGAAGTCATACTTTTCTGGAGATTAACCCCTAAATTTTCATCCTTGATTATCAGATTCCCGCGATTGAAGCGCGCTGCCGCCATTGCTGCTTTATGTGAGAATCTGAACGGAGACACAAGCACGTTTCTTTAGGAATCTGACGATGCTGTAACTATAGATGAAACCCTAATTACCCACACCTGGAAATTTTCGAATCGAACAGTTTAGGGGAGAAAGCAAACCTCCAAAACTGCCAAACTCCCCGGTTGAAGTCACCTGCGTCTGCCGGCTGGTAAAGAAATTGGGATTCAGAGCTAGAGAGGCAGAAATTAGGGCACAGATTTCGTCGTGAAATTGGTGCTCAGTTCGGTCTCGAAAATTTGAAAGTCTTGGCGGAGACGCTCAAAATCCACGTGGTAATATCTGAATGGCTGAATAACAAACAAAAAAATATGAATTTCTCACAAAAATAAAATAAAATTCGTCATCGATTTTTCTTGGGGTAAATTTTTCGCCTTCGATTTTGGATTTCGATTCTTTGCGACATCAAACATAAATTTATCAGCTGTCGATTTGCGGTCGAAGCGCAGAAGATTGAAACGACAACTCGATTTCACGCAGCGGTGCAGACTGCGGAGCTTGAGCGACAAACCGCCATTATCGATTTTGAGCTTGACCCTTGTATCAAAATCGTGTTCAGGTGATTTGTGGAGACGTTTTTACGCATGTGAATCGAGATTCTGCCAGAAAGTTGCGACCTTTATCGCCCTCCGCGTCTATGAATGAAGCAGGGTTTACTTCCGCGGTTGAATGCTGTAATGGCCTGTGCGATGCTTCAACTTGCGCCGCTCGAAGCCGAGAAGGAGGCGGAGGTCTCACTGCGACAGGCGTTTGAGTTTCTCAACCAGAAATTGAAGCCGCCTTTTGTGATCAGGAATTTGACCTCAGATGAGTACTTGCAGCTCAACCAGGCTTTGGTTTATGGGGTTTTATGCGAACCCAGTTCGGCTAGAGTTCACTTGAAGCATTTACATGGGATTGTGAGTGACGGGTATGCTTGCTTTGTGGGCTTGCTTGTGAAGATTGTGAATGAATTGTATACCCAGCTGGTTGGTGAAGTGAAGCTTCAGTTGGTTTGGATAGTTAAGGAGATGATTGATGTGTCTGCTGTGGGGATTGATGCATTGATTTCGTCCCTTTTGAGGCGGATTGCTGGTGGGGATTTCAGCGAAGGGAACTTGTGGCTGTGTTACGAGATGGTGAGTGTTTTGTGTGAGAAATGGGATTGGTTGGTCAAGGAGGAGCCGTTGGTTGTTCCGTGTGCCTTGTTTGTGTTTCTAAGGGTGCTGAGTGATCATTGCAGGCCCTCGCTGAGTGATGCAAAAATCGCCCCGTTGAGGAAGAAGGAGATTGATTTTTGTGTTAGATTGTTGAGGGAGCAGTTTCACTTGTGCTTTAAGATCGGGAGGGACCTTGTTCGGATTTTACAGGATTTGGGTCATGTACCTGCGTTTTGCACGATATTGAAAGATTTGTTTTTGACTCCCGCCGCGTTTAGGATCCCGGGGTTTTCAGATATTAAGCAGCTTTGTAGAATGAGGACCTCAAGCCGGTATTTCGTTCTTCGGGTCACTCCCGAAATGGAAGCACAGCTTCGGTTTCTACTTACATATGTGAAGTTCGGGAACCAAAGGCGGTATCTTGAGTGGTTCTCGCAAAAGTTCCTTTATGGACCCGAAAAAGAAGTGATTCTATGCGACATAGTTAGGTTTATATGCTGTGCACATCATCCGTCGAATGAAATTATACAGTCTGCGGTTGTTCAGAGATGGGTTGTCATAGGGTGGCTGCTGAAATATTGCCAGAGAAATTACGAGGTAGCAAATTTCAAGGTGGCCTTATTTTATGATTGGCTGTTCTTCGACGAAGGAATGGACAATATCATGAATATCGAGCCTGCAATGCTGTTGATGGTACATTCCGTACCTCAATACATAGATGTGACGCGTGCTCTTCTAGAGTTTTTGTTCTTCTCGGTGGACAACTACAACGTTGAACTCAAAAACGAGATAAATAGTGGAGTGACGTCAGCTTTTCGTACCCTTTTGAGAAAGGGCGTGGTTCGCTCCCTTGAAGTTCTGACTTCATGTAAGCTACTACATCCGGGCCTTAGAGAGAGGCTTCAGCTTTTTCTGAAACCAACTGATCACGTCAAGTCACATTCGCTTCTCAGTCCTTGCTCACTTGTTCCTTGCGTGGGAACAGAAAGGTTGGCTCTTGAGGGTGCGAAACCCAAAGTTATTGACAAAGATCAGTCTCACCAGGAACCTAGGGAGGCTCCGGGATCGCCCTCAGATGTTCAAGTCAGTCCTAGCATCTTAATTGAGAACGAGAAAACTCCGTGTGACACTGTTGAAACCATGTGTCAAACTCTTCATGATAACATCAGCAAGTCGTATGTTATGGGGCTCCGGAGTTTGGAGGATTTACTTCAACTACTTGCAGAGATTGATTATCAGAGCTTGCCGGGAAATTCACTGAAAGATGTATTTAATAAGATATGGAAGGATTTTGAGTCGAATGGACACGTGCTGTTTTACTCCCATAGTTTGCTCATGAAGGACGCGGCAGGTGATTCCGAATTTCAGTCTGCAACTGCCTTGATAATTCGTAAATTCATATTTTCTCCAAATAAGGGGATGCTAGAATTATTTTCCTTCGTTTTAAGAGAAGGGTATCCAGCAAGGGCACTCATTTTATTCTATGCAGTTAGACTTGCTTATGAAGCTCATGTAGCCAGAACTGAAAACCTCGTCGATGACAAGCTTAAATGTGCTGGTGACCCAAGAATAGTGTTACTGAGGTTTCATATCGATGGGCATCTGAGGAGAAAGAAGATGGAAAATGAACATGAGGTGGCTCCTGAGCTGAATTCCGAGAAGAACCTCTTAGACGAGTTTGTAGGTGGGGCCTTTGCCGCATATCAATCATATCTCTCGTATTCCAGAAGCACGCTAAAAAATGGAGAAGATCGGACACTGGTCGAGCTCCTCGCTTATGACTTATTGTCGTGCTTTGAATGGGATCATAGCAGACTGAGTTTCAAAATAGGGAGTGTATTTTCCTTTCTCCCTGATTTATCGGTTGGTCAAGAAGTTATCGTACGGCTGATAGTAATCCGTTTGAGCTACATCAATATGATCGACTTGCAGTTTCAACTGGGAGTGAAGAAATACGCCGTCTTCGGAGACAACGCTGATGCGATTCTCATCATTGTCAAGAACTCCCTTACGTGGAATTCCGCCGAACAGCACAAGCTCTGGGGTCTGTTAAGATCAGAACTTGCTGTATCTGATCTCAAGGTAGAGAGACTGGTCCTAGAATTCTTCGGCTCTGAAGCGCTGGATGCAAATATCAGTTCCGTCGCAGTTGAAGGTCTCTTGACACTGTGCTGTTGCCGTGGCCCGACACCAGAACTTGTCGGAGCAATCGTACTTCTACCGGATAACTGTTTCCAGGGATTTTCCGCAGCTGTGTTATCTACATGGGCGGCGTCTAGTTCATCATTCTTGTTCAATAGCTTAGCTAACTTGGCCGAGAAACTTCAGAATCCCAATGGTGATTCCTTGCTCTCTGAAAGTGGAATTACGATGAACCAATCCGCCATCCTATGGATTTTGAATTATTGCAAATCTCACGTAGTAAATTTTGATATCTTCCGCAAGTTATCGTCAATTATTCCAGTCGAGCCGTTGTGACTCGGTTGTGAAACATGTCACAGATGCAAAATTGGTTTCTCCAGGAAGAGGTATCTTCTATACACTAATTTTACTCAAAAAAGTATATGTCTTTTCATTTTTATACAACCTCGATTTTTTGTTTATGCCGCATGTGCTTTGCAAATCAAGTATTATGGAATCAGATGATATATTATGATATACTTTCCTCTTCGAAGATATTAATAATAGCAGTCAAGCAAATTTAATAGGCAGATGTTTAATGTTTTTTTTTAATTTCGTGCAAAAAGTAAATTGGTAGATTATTATTGGTGAGGAATTATCTTTTTATTGATTAAGATAATAAAGTGATTAATGTTTGACGTTTTAAGGTTGTTACTGATATTAAATACGCATTGAAAATTGTTAAGTCACATGTAAAAATGAACAAATAAATTCGTTTAAGTGATAAATAAAAGAGGATAAAAGGGAGTATTTGGGGTATCAAAAAGCTTTGTTACCCGAGTTTTTAACTCTTATAGCTGGACGAAAGTTAATCATTTACCTAGTGATTCTCTGGAACAGAAAAGATGGCGCGCTTGCTGAAGTGTTTTGCTGACCTAGAGATTCTGCTATGGGAGATCACATGTGCAAAATTGGTTTCTCCAGGCAGGAAGAGGTATCTATCTACCTTACCAGAAAAGTAATTTGTGGTTTCTCTGATAATTTGTTCAAATGGGGTTTCAGGTATGAGTAAAAGTTTGCAGCTCTCCTTTTCTGAAAAAAAGTAATGCTTCCTTTCCAGTGTTGCCGCATGATTGCCTCCGACCCCTTTGAAGATTTCTCATTTCATGGGCGTAGAAGACGTTGAATGGTCGCCGCCCTATCAAAAAGCCGCTCGTCTTTCCTGAATCTACTCTCTCCTGCCTTTTCAGTTTGTCCAGGCTTTGCGCCAGGTGCCCCAATTGAGTGTTACAAACTACTCAGAATACCGATGTACAGCAAGATTACATAGCCTAATATCTAA
Organism: Kalanchoe fedtschenkoi; assembly: GCA_002312845.1. Taxonomy (NCBI): domain Eukaryota; kingdom Viridiplantae; phylum Streptophyta; class Magnoliopsida; order Saxifragales; family Crassulaceae; genus Kalanchoe; species Kalanchoe fedtschenkoi. Next base: position 5,952,689 of record NQLW01000011.1, read on the forward strand.
TCTACATTACAGCAGTGAGTCAAAATGTAAGCTTTGATTTTAGCACCAATTTATCGAATACAAAACTGCAGCTCTTTGTGTCATTCCTCCAGGAGTCCTATTCCGGTAAAATTACGGTTAGTTATATATATACATATATATATATATATAGATGAAGTTTCGGTTGAGAATCACAAATCATGTGAGAACTGAGAACTCAAGGTAAAAATAGTGTCAACACACAAGATACAAAACGTGTCCACAAAACGCCATTTTTGCTTTGAGTTCTCAGTTCTCACATGATTTGCGGTTCTCAGTGAAACCCCTATATATATATATATATATATATATAGGGGAATGATCCGTTGAGAACCTCCTTAAGTTGAAAACTTTGTGGATAATTCTGGACCAATCATTTTATTTCCTTATTTAGGTTTATTTATTATGCATTACTTATTATTATGCATTACTTATTTATTATGCATTACTTATTATTTCCTTATATGAGACTTATATATATATATATATATATATATATATATATATATATATATATATATATATTCAAGTGAATCAGGCTCTCAAAGGCTACTGCATCTTACATAATCTTGTCAGGCTCTCAAGGTAAAAAATAGTGTCAACACACAAAACACAAAACGCGTCCACAAGACACAAAACACCATTTTTGCCTTGAGTTCTCAATTCTCACATGATTTGCGATTCTCAGTGAAACTCATATATATATATATATATTCGAGTGAATCAGGCTCTCAAAGCCTGCTGCATCTTACATAATCTTGCCAGGCAACGCATGAGTAGCAAGAGGCGATTAGATTTACAATTGGCTACTAGACATTTACATAGCTATTGAAAAGATTGCTGACCTGCTTCAGAGTGCCGATAACTATTAAAGAGACTAACTCGTAGGTTCCCTGTTAACTTTCTGGTTCAGCAGCCGGCCCCTTTGTTATGATAGAGATTCATGTGATTGTTGTCAATTGGCCGGTTACAAAAGATGATTTGCTGGCGGCGCCTTTTCTTCACTTGTCAGCCACTAAGATGTTATATTGTTCATATACTCTTGCGCGATTCGCAGCCCACCAATGTTCTGCTTGCTTCTCGGTAAACCTTTTCCGGCTGCAAAATTTGAAATTTTCAAGTGAGGAATCAGAATACAAGCTCATGTTGCAAATACAATTGTGAATTCATCCAACTTGAGTGAATACTGAATACCAGTTTTAAACTTTTTGTATGACAATTAAGTAAGACGAGGATGTTACCTGAAGCGAACACGTTTAAGCTGTTGGACTCCACCTGCAATTGTTGTTAGAGTAATGTATACACCAGGTTCATCTTCCTTCACCCATTCACTTTCGCGACGAGTTTCGCTTTCTTTCTTGTTGTTACAATGCCTGGTTGTGGGTTCTGAATTAGTCAGCTTACTGTGGTCGGAAAGATGGACATTATTGGTGCTTATTCCGTTGCAAAGCAACTGGCAATTAGAAGAAATGCTGTCAAGTTCTTGGCAGATGGGTTGGGTGCTCAGTCCTTCAATACTCCCAATAAATGTGCCATCAAGAAGTGTATCAGAACCATCCATCGGAAACACAGGAGACTTGGTGTTTCTGGCAAGAGGCAATCTTTCAGCCACCTCCTTCAACTATTTGGTACAGGATACAGAAGACAAAAGATAAGTTTTCATTTGTCAATATAAAGAGAGTGAATGAGTTTTGCTCTGCTCTTGAAATTTCCATATTTTAAGCCATCTGAAATCTTAATAGCCACCTCTACTAGTACTAAATAATATATTACCAAATACCAACATGAGTAGCAGTTAAGAGTCCCAGTTGACAGTGGACATGCAAGAAAAAAGGTAGGCGGCAGCTCCACCATTAAGTGAGCTAAGTATGCCAGTAGGGTTGTCAAACATAATCTAGACCCCATCACTGGGAACTTCTCATGTCAAAAGTGTCATCGATCTGTCTTTGTTTTCCTAATTGAAAGTCCCACGCAAATTTTTACATGGGAAGGGACTTCGGGATCCTGCTACTCGGAATTTGAACTGAACCATTCATTCAGATTGTTCATTCAATATCGTTAAATCACCTACCAAATGATACTCCCTCCAGTTTGTCGAAAATATTGGTAGTTAAGGTCTCAATGAGCATACAAACATGAACTCCTCTAAACTTAGAGCAAAAAAAAAATCAAATGAAATATAAATAATCTCTGGAGTGTAGGATAAACCATACTTCCCTATTAATGGAGAATTGAACGGGTATATTTACCTGGGCAGTGAGGGATTTAATCACTTCCTTTGCAGCCTTGCACTTCAAATTCTCTTCACTTGCTACTGCTATGGCCTGTTTCAGTTCATTTGTTGTTTTCTGTAATTCGATTTCTTGAAGTTGCGCTTTAAAATTAAGATCCTTGACCTGAATGGGAAAATTAAAATCACAAGGAGAACCAAGATAAGGAAACAACAATGCAAAAGATTGCTCCTAGACCCAATTTGGACTGTTCCAGCGGGTGTATCTGAAAGCAGCAAATGTATCTCCCAATCCTTCACCAGATATGACACATGATACAAAATTTCTTCCTGATTTACATCAACAAATCTATTCTACCTTTTGACTAAATGTAGAAGATGAAGCTAGATAAGTAAGACCCAAACCTATAAAAACTAATGGTCATGTATTCATCGGATACGAACTAAAATATGGGACTGCATTACCTGGGATCTTAACATTTTTATCTCTTCATCGAGACTTGCATATGTCTGGTTATCACCATTCTCTGTGACACTCCACAAAGTTCCCTCAAGAATGGGGATGGGTGTAGCAGAACGTGGTGGTCTAGGTTGTTTAGATACTGGTGATGCTGCACGGGAAACTGCTCTTGACCCAGGGACCGACGCTGAGAAGATTTTCTTCGATGTTCCAAACAAAGGGTTCAGCGTTTTAGAAATATTAAGTCTTCCCCACTGAGAACCTGCATTTAGAAATGGTGATACATAGCTGTTGCTAAGTTCTACCTTCTTGTTTTCGTAGACTGTTTATAGTCCACAACTGTCATGGACTCCATCAAAGCAAATCTACCATGGCCATAATGGGGTGGCAAATCGTGCTTCTTGGCCTTTTGAAGTGGCTCAACTGTGCCCTGGTACTTACTTTCCCTTCTGCTCAAGGGTTCATGAGATGAAGTGTTGCTTCCAGCTGATTTGCTCAACTTAACAAAGCAACTATTGCAGACACGATACGGCTTCTTGGGATTCGGCGCCATAGATGCTTTATGTGCCTTCTTGTCACTGCATGCATGGCAGAAAAAAAGGCCACAATGATAACAATTATGGCGTTTCTTTTTCAAATTGAATGGCGAACGACAGCCAGAACATATTGAGTGATCAAGATATGAAATCCGTTTATGAAGACAGATTGCAGCCGTAAAATTTGTGCCACATGAGATACTCTTGGCTTGCTTGTCTTTCAGCGCTTGAACTAACGTTGGAGAATTTCTATCATCAGTATTGCCATGACCTAACCGGCCATTTGCCCCTTTTCCCCAAGTATAAACTTCAGCCCGTGATGTCAGAACTGCGACATGATAAGCACCACACGCTATTTCCTCAACAAATACCTTAGATAGGTTTCCTTCTACAAGTGTTGGGTGCTTCCCACTCGCTTGAGGATTTCCAAGTTGCCCATACACAGAACTCCCCATAGTGTATACTTGGCCCGCATTTGACAGTGCTACTGTGAGACTGTGTCCGCATGTAACTTGATGAAAGCTTGTTTCAGCAAGAGAAGCAACACAGGTAGGCACAAGTTTTGGTTCCTTGTCCCCATGTCCAAGTCGAGCCTTGTCTTCATCCCCCCACGTAAAGAGCTGCCCTGAAGAACTATTACTAGAATCAGAATTTCCAGTCATGACTTCGACAACAGCAGCTGTATGCCAGACACCACAAGCTGCTTGCATAGTGCGGAAGCCTTTGAGTGATTCCACCTCCCTGGGTTGACGAACACTAATTCTATCTCCATGACCCAGAACACCAAAAGTTCCATCGCCAAAAGTAAATAACTGACCAGAAGAGGTTACGACAGCAGTATGCCAAGGTCCACAAGAAATATGTGAAACACGCACACCATCTAATGGCCCAGTAACTCTTTTTGGAACCCAGTGGCTTACTTGATTCTCATGGCCAAGAAGACCATAGTTATGAGTTCCATCACCCCAAGTATACAGATCACCAGAAAGACTGACACCACAGGTATGATACTCACCACATGCAACAAGCTCAACATTGGTCTGACAGAGTGAATCAATAAGCTTTGGATGTAAAACTTTAGAATCAACACCATGCCCAAGCCTGCCTCCTGATTCCTCTCCCCATGAGAAAATCTCTCCTCGTTTAGTTACTAATGCAGCATAACGACCACCACAAGCAACACTCTGAACATCAAGCACTACAGCAGATTCTACGGCTTGGGGCAGTACATGATCTGCTTTGGTATCATCCCAAAAACTTTCACCCCACATGTAGACATCGCCGAGAAAATCACCATCGCCACGGCCAGAACCCTGGCTTGACGAGCTCAAAGCACTTGAAAAACTAACGCGAAATGCATCCACCCCCATTACTTTATTATGACCATTCATGCCATTTGAACCTCCAGAAGATGCAGAGTGGGTAGAGCCACTTTCGGATTCTGAGGGAAAGAAACTCTTAGGAGGTGCGTCAGAAAAAGTCTTATCAAGACCATTGCTAGAGGGGCTTCCCAGGACATTGTGCAGAAAAAAATGGTCTTTGCGATCCTGAGTTAATCACAAATGATCTTTAAGTATATTTTGACAATAAATTGAACTTTTACATAAAGTAGGTAGTTACCTTCTGCAGACAATCAGCGCTGTCAAAAATGGGATGCAAGGGCGAACTCTGTCGGGTGTGCCTTCTAGGACTGGTTGCTTCAGATGAGATGCCGTCACTTCTAGAATCGGATCCACTTTTCCGAATATTGCTACGGGAGATCAATGTTTTCAGTCCACTAAACCATACTTCAGCTTCTTCTTTGTCTTTGCATATCTATACATTCAAGATCAGCTCAGTACTCAAATTGGAGAACCAGAAGTGGGGATGAGAGATAAGAAGATTAGAAAGCTGAATTTTGAAGGAAAAATAATAAAAAATGGACTCACATAAGAATACATTACAATGGAAGCACAAGAGACGTACATATGCACAAGAGACAGGGAATATTTGTTCAAAATTTTGACAGTATAGATGTTTCTTTCTGAACAAAACAATGACGGTTTTCTTACCACATCAAGTGACCCATCATTGGATATCAGAGAAAACGATTGGTACTCTTTCTCAGGCCACGGGTGCCTTTGGAAAATTGGCTGTTTCACAAATAGAAATATTGAGTCGGTCAGAGGAACAAACAACAGGAGTGTTGGAGAAAGGGAATTAAATTAAATTAAAACTGCTGTCCGATTGTTTCTGACAATTTATACAGGAGATCATATACCCTCGATCCATTAGTTATAAAATTTGAACAATTTGAATTTAGAATCAACAACTTACAGTCCGCTGCCCTGATATAATTCTTGAAACGTTGCTCAGTCTGAGGTACTTCTCCTCCTTACCAGAGAACCATATCAATATCGACTCATCCTGAAAGCAATCATTATTGAATATGACAATTATTTTATTGTGAGGTTAATCAGGCAAACAGAAATGTATGCTTTCACACAGAATCATACAAACTTGGGCCCTTGACCAAATCTCCAATCAAGTAACATCCAAACATCTGAAAAAAGAGTACGAGCTCTTGAAACTGGTACACTGGGCCAATCCTTAAAATGAGTCAAGGGCAAATCTTAAAGTTGTGAATTTTCCGTATGAACCTCAAAAACTTTCAAAGGTGCAAATCCATGCTTTGTGAACTACAAATGAAATCATAAAAATACTAGCAGACAATCTCCAGATACCCATGTCTGACAATAAAGAAGTAGAACGACCTGTGCCCTAATATCACTCAACCATTAACCCAAAGCGAAAAACGAAAAGAGGAGAAAGAAGAAAGAACAGAATCATTTCAATCGAATCCACATCTTAATTTTGTTAGATTTCCTGAAGGGATGAGATCACATTGTCAAACCAATAAAACCTGCTTCCTAATTGCTGCAACAATGGGTGCCCAACAAAACATTCGTGTCACAAACTAACAATGTCTGCTATTTTATTTAATTTCAAGCAGTATTATCAAAGAAAAATACAAATCACAAATGGACGCGTAAACAGACAAAATGTTGTCAAATCATCACATTTGTAAGGATCTTTTCTAACATACATTAGAAAGCCTGAACGGACAAAATTTCGGCTTCCCTCTTCTACCATACTTGAGTAAGTATGTTCCTTTCTTCAAAGCCGTTATGGCCTGTAAAACAGACAGAACGAACACCAACAAATTAACTACAAGTACATAAGTAAAAAAAAGTTATACCAATGAGCTCCGTTCTCACAATTCTGAAGATATATATTTTCGTTCACATTATAAGTGAGACCACAGAGTTCTAATCCATAGCTATGTGTAGACCACACAAAAGTCATTTATCTACTTGTATTCTTCAAACTAAGATACAGACAGATTTCACAACGCACGCAAACCACAACTAGACATGAATACTCTGATATCACTAATTCTAGACATTGGAAAAAGAAAAAAAATCAAGGATTCCAATTTTGAGTAAACTGAATCAATCTGTACCAGCTCAATGTCTCTCTCGGCCGTTCCAGTCCTGCCAAGCTGAGAAGCCATTCTATCAGACATTCTTCAGACCTCCTCCGTCAACAGAATCTCCCATAGCACCCACTGACCTGAAACCCTAATTCAACTCACTATCCTCTTTCTCCGCTCATCCCACAAAAACAAAAAGAAGAAGAAAATCACACCACAATGCGACTAGAAACCTAATCGAACACACTCAATCTGAATCCAGCTGCGCCGATTCGCGTCGAAATCAACGCCGCCGCGTGATCGACCAGCTCGCTCCGTTAGTCAAAATTCAAAGCACAAATTCCTCATCACACACACAAAAATTAAAAAAATAAAAATAAAAATAAAAAGCTCGATCTGACGATGACGGGCTGGTGGGAGAAATATAAAAGCAGAAAACAAAGAGAAAAGCGGATGTCGAAAAAAGCAGAAAAGGAAAGTGAGAATGACGGAAAGGGAATGAGATTTTCAGCAACGGGAAAAATCAGAGAGGAGCCGAAAATCTGAGCGTCGAGCGAGATGGTGAGTGCGTGAGTGACAGCTCAGCTTCAGCCTCCGAGTCGCGCTCGCCGCTTGGCTCGCTGGTCCCCCAACAACCGAACGAAACCCGAGTCGCCATTGACGTCGACAAAAGCAACAAGTACTAATTTGTGTGCATGAGATTGCGACTCCGTCTGTCTCCATAATTCCAGTTTTGATTTTACTCAACATTTTATAATAATTCTAAGGCATAAAACGGAAAAGTGTTCTGAATCGCGGTCAAAATTATCACTATTTTTAAAAATGATGCGATGAAAAAAATAACTGAGTTTTTAAAATAAATTTATCATTACATTTTAAAATTAATATTATTATATGACTTAGATTTGTGTGTGAAAATTACGTCATTTGGTATCCAGTACAATTTTTTTTTTCATCGCATTTTTTTTTAAAAATCGTGATAGTTCTGACCTCAATTAGGTAAGTGATGATAGTTCAGAACCTCTTTTAAATTTTTCCCCTAATTATAAAAGGATTTTGAACAGGGTGTAGCAAAGTCACGTGCAACAAAATCAAAACTATGTAGTTTCGAACCGTAATCATCAAACACTCGTTACATGAGTTCAGTAAAAATTAAATAACATTAGTGAAATCAAAAAGGCCTGATTTTCTCTCAAAATCACTTTTGTTTTACACCAAAACCACTTATTTTGATTGGAAAATTTGAAAATCTATTTTGTTGGAAAATATCAAAATTAATTAATAATTTCGTCCAAAATTACATGGCGTTTGATTTTAATTTTATAGAAATGATGTAGTTTTAAATTCGTGTGAGAAGTTAAATAGTTGAAAATATAAATCAGATTACACTAATCAAAATATGGTGATTTTCTTTAAATTAGGGTGATTTTTTTTTCTCAACGATATCATTACTTATTTATTAAGACAACTCTCAAATTAATAAGTATTTTTACAATAAATTACTTAGCTGCTCGAGATTACATTTTTAAAAAATAATATCATTATTTATAAATTTAAAACTCAAAATGATATATTTTCTGAATTTTATATTCAATACGGTCTAAATTAATACTTCTCCCTTCTCAAAATCTTAAAAATAAAATAACAGATGAAAAGGTTAAAAATGGAGGTTTGGGTAGAGCTTCCAATAATCTGAATCTATGTGATATTTTAAATAAAGTAAGTAAGAAATCGAAGATAACAACGATGTTGTTTTCGTTTTTTTTTTTACTTTTTAAAATTATAGTGTTTTGGAGTCTTAGGGTGTGTTTGGTTTAGGAAAAATTTGGTGTAAAGAAAAATTTGGAGGAAAATGAAAATGAATTACTTGTTTGGTTTAGAGAAAGCAAACAAGGGAAAATTAGATGAAAAATTTTAACAGAATAAATAGTGTTTTACTATTTTTCTATGAATTTTCCACCTCTAACCAAACAAAGAAAAATATTATGGATTTCATGAGGAATTCATTTTCTACCAAATTTTCCTTTCCCTCAAATTTTCTCTAAACCAAACACACCCTCAGAGTATTAAAATTTTAGTATTTTAAAGTTTTAGTATTTTAGAATTTGAGGATTTTAAAATTTCCAGGGTTTTGGGGGTTTAAGACATGTGTTTAGTTTTTTTTTAAGATTTTAGGGATTTTGTTTATAAAGTTATAAAACCTTAAAAATTCTCAAACAAAAGAAAAAAAATACAAAATAACGTTAATTACTTGATTGATTTCTTACCTAACTTATATATTATGTCTTACAAATATTGAAAATTAAGCCCAGAAAATACTTTTTCACTTCAGAAATTTATTTTGCATTTGTAGTGTAAAATTATCAAAATGCCATAAATTTCAATTCCTATATCTACCCATCATGAGACATAGTGATCATTTGTCATAAAAATACTTTAAGCATAAAGAGTAAATCAGCTTATCTAAAAAAATTCTGAGTTTTTTTTTCTCCAATCATTTATCCTATTTTCGTTTTTTTTTCTTTCAGTATATCCGACAATTGACATCTTGATTTCTTCTTCATTATACCTTATTTTTGAAAATCCTATCCGATTGAATATCCTTATTTAAAATAACTGCTAATTGTACAAAACTTAGGTAAGGAAACAATAAAACAACTGTACTTTCAAATCAGTGGCGGAATCAAAAAATTTATTTCGGGGATACAATTTTTTTTAAGATGAGTGTCGTACAAAAATAATAAATATAATATTTGTAATATTAATTGGGAGAAAAAAAATTTAAAATATATTATTTTGTCACTAAGTTAGAAATTGTTTGGTGTGGATCTGAGTGGACAGTTGTCCCCACTGTCCACCCAGTAAAACCGTCATTGTTTCAAACTGTGTCACTAAATGGAATAACCAAACTTTCAAACAATAGTATGTCGTTTGAAAAAGTGGTGCTGTTTGAAAATCGCAGTTCATAATTACTGTTTTGTTGAGTAAAATCGTTGTTTCAAAAATGATTTTTAAAAATTGCATACCATAAAAAAAACTACCAAAATGGTTGATAGAATAAAATCCACAAGTTTGAAAAATTCATAAAACTAAACCCTCTGTTGAAAACTATCATTTATTTAGTAAATTGATTTATTTATAATCATACAAAAAGTCAAGAGAAAATTGCAAAAAGTGTCATACTACCTTGTTTTTAAATTTAACATGCATTATTACCTGATTTTGCAATTACAAAGAAAATTCTGATTTTGAAATGGTGTGTAATTAACTCATTTTTAGTCGTACATTATACAAAACTTACCCTAGATTAACCAAACAATAAGAGTTTCTAAATTTATGCAATGAAAATTGGTAAACTAAATAATAAAATATACTAACTTCATGTAATGCTTTATTAATAAATTATCTTACACATCAATGTTTTAGTCAAAATATTTTTTAATGCTTAAAATTTTTCATAAAGTAGTTGTAGTACATATGAGATTATTTTTACTTAAAGGTTCATCATCATACAACATATATACATCATACAAAAAAAAAACATTGCAATTAATTATATACTGAGTCACATAAAATGTGCATATAAAAAATTACTAAGATTGAATGTACTGAACTATTTTTATCTACAAGCATTCCAATGTCAAATATTATTGTCATTAATTTTGAAAAATATCTGTGAATAACCTACACAGTATTAAGTCAATGGATAAAAAAATTAAAATCTAATTAAGAACAACGTAAATAAAATACTTTTTACTTTCATATGAGTATGCGAATTTTTTTAAAAAAGAATTCTGTTTCTAAACCTAAAAAATTATTTTACATATATAATAATTATTAGGTTAAATGTCCCTAATCTTCTTAGGTTTTGAAAATTTAATAAAATTAGAATTATAGTTTCTAAAATAAATAGAGTTAAAAATTTATTTCTTAAGATATAATAATTCTAATAATTTAGGATTAGTATTTAATATAAATAGAGGGTAACCTCAAGACTTGGAATAAGTGTGTTGTGACGGACAAGAGAGTTCGGAATAATTCTATATTCCTGTACTCATTCATCATAATAGTATTGTGTGATTTTTTGAATATGCGCTTTTTTACATAAGTTTATGTGTTCTTGGTTATTTTTTTTAGTGTTTTATTACGTGTGTTATCTTATTAGAAAAATAATCATAATAAGTGATACCAGATTAATTGTCAAAAGTTGGGCGGCAAATAAAAATCAAAACTGGCCGTAATTGTGATTTATTATATGTGTATCTTGTTAAAATAATAGTTCTAAAAAGTGGTATGGGTTAAAGAAAAAGATCATTACCACACAATAACACTTTTTAATAAATAAGTTTAAGTTCAATAAAAAAAGTGAACATTATGTAGTTTAGATCAACTTGACGATCAGAGTCTCAAATGTGGTCCAATTAAGCTAATTTTTTCACTACAAAAATTGAGCAACTTTATGGTAAAAAGTAAGCTTGCTAGAAATTTTTTGCGATTTTTCAATCAGTTATCAAATATGATGCTTCATGTTGACTATTAAATATTCTAAAGTTTGACGAAAATTTGGATGAAAAACTTTGGATATTTCCTGAGGAATTTCAGACATTTAGTGCACTTGTACCACATTTAATTTAAATATCTATGAGTAAGTGAAAGTTGGCCAGAGTTTTTTGAAAAGGTTTTTACCATATTTGCCGCGAACTTAAAAAATAAGTTTTGACCTAAAGTTTGTCAGAAAATAAAAAACAAAATTGAGGTACATATCTCTTTTCTCCCTAACCCTAAGGGTGTGTTTGGTTTAGGAAAAATTTGGTGGCAAGGAAAATTTGAGGGAAAGTGGATTCCCTCATAGAATCCGTACTATTTTCTCTTGTTTGGTTTGAGGTAAAAAATGATCAAAAATGCTAAAACATTCTTTATTTTATATAATTTTTCCTCCTATTTTTCATCTAATTTTCCTATAAAATTTGCTTCTCATTTTCTCACAAATTTTCCTTCTCATTTTCCTCCAAATTTTCCTTTCCACCAAATTTTTCCTAAACCAAACACACCCTAAACGCTAACAAACAACACAGTGAAGACTTTTCAAATAACAGCTCCGCCACCTTCTTCCTCCTCCCACGAAAACTTTCAACACTGACACTCCCATTTCTGCCACCACATTCTCCCACACATCTGATTAAGTCTCATAAACTTTGAAAATACTTTACTTATTAATTACTAGTTTGGTTTATTTGTGTGCGCTTTTGGTTATGTATGGAGAATTTATATATGAATTTTGTTAGTTGTATATATGAGTTTGGTATGAGTTGTGTATAATGAAATGGGTGTATGGTTATTTAAGTTTGTGTTATTGTGAATTAATTAAAGTTGGTGTGAGTGTGGTTATTTATATATTTTTTGAATCAATTTGAAATGGATGCGTGAGTTTGGTATGGTATGATGTATGAGTTTGGTTTCTATATAAGTTTGTGAATCAATTTAAAATGTATGTATTAGCTTGGTATGGTTATGATATATGAGTTTGATTATTGTGAACCAATTTTATATGGATGTTTGAGTTTGAGTTTGAGTTTGATGAATGACGTATAATGTAAGACTTTAAAATGGATGTGTCAATTTGACTATAGGTCATGATATATATGTATATTAGTTTGGGTTTGAGTATACATTCATGTGTTGATTTTGAGTTTAACTATGAATATAAACTCGCAAAAATGATGTATGAGTTTGAGTTTGAATCAAATTTATATTCTTGTTCAAGTTTAAACTCGCAAACATGATGTATCAGGTTTGTATGAGTTTGAGTTTTAATTATATTTATAATTTAAAATGGATGTATGATGTATGAGTTTACTTATTGGATGTATTCTGTGTGAGTTTTGTACGATATGATCTATGATGCATAAATTTGAATTTTGTGTAAGTTGTGTTCCCTTTAATCAAGTAATTTCAGATATGTGTACTTCAGTCCCTATTAGAAAGAAGAGCTAAACCCGGTGGGTTGATTCACCAGGTCCCGGGGGGAGCAGTCGAAGGATGCCCCATTTTTGAGATTGAGCTCACCGGAGCATTGTCCTCAAAAACTAATCAGTCTGAATCTCACCAGACTGAACAATTGTCCTGTGATGTCATGTGTCTCAGCCCGTTCAATCTATCGCGCCCCACCAACTCCCATGTGGTGCGTTGTGAGAACAGCTCCAGGACATCCACACCCTACTCAAGTCAATTGTCGACCTCAAAATGTGTGGCAAGGAAATTGTGAACTCTGGACAAGGTCCACGACATGAGGGTGACATCGGATCTCAGGATTACTCAATAAGGACGGTTGATTAGTGGCATCTTATCATGATAAAATTTCATTTAATTCACGAAGATTCACTCTAACTGATTTCTATTCTTGTTTCAGGTTTGACCAGACAGAGTGAACATGGATATGTGTCCGCTCATGCACCTCCACTGGACTGGAGTGTTGATCAAGGCCTTTCAGATGCCAGTCAAAGTAAGGTAAAAATGGTTTGGCAAATTCAAGATGAGTGTTTCATAATTATGTAATAGTTTGCTGATGTCTAATTTGATAAATGTTTCAATTAAATGATTGGTTTTTAACTCGTATATTTTATCGCAAGCTAAGTAGTCAATAACTCTTTCAATCGCATTTTGGAGCGCTCGGGGGAATATGTTCTCATGAAATCCGATTCGTCGGAAACGCTTACTGACCGGAGATGATCAAGCGCATGAAGACATTAGATTTCAAGCTGCTGCAGAACCGGAACTAGCAAAACCAGCACGACACGACTAGCGTGAGAGGATCCGTGATCCATCATTTTAGGTTGAAGACAGCTCATGTCCATGCGAAGGGTTTGATAAAAACGTCTCTATCTCAGCTACCATATTATTTTCACGTCTATCATTTTCACTTTAAAAACTAACATGCAAAAAGAATTTCATTTTAAAATGTAGAGGATCTTGCTGGGAATGAGCATAAAATGTGTCCAACATCCACAAGACAATAATGATGGAAAACAGGAAAAGTAGGCGTTGCAGAGCCCGGCATTGATCAAAATTTGATAAGTTATATGCATATTTAACTTCGTAAGTTACAAATTAGTTATAAGGTTTATATTTATAAGTTAATACTTAGGACTTAAGATTTAGCTTTTGTTCTAGGACTTAGGTCTAACTTTTATGTGTACGCATGACTTAGTTTATGTTTAACTTAGGACTTAGTTTTATGCTCATAAATTTTATACCTTTAATGTTTATGTTTATACCTTATTTTATAAGGTTGTATGTTAAATGCTAATGAGAGTGGTGTATGTAGGAATAAGTTTTAAACTTAGGCCAATGATGTAGTTCATGAGTTTTTAAAGTTTATGTTTTTAAGTACTGAAAATTAGTTTATAGGGTTCTATGTCTATCAAGTTTATAAGATTCTATTTTTATAAATGACTCAAACATAATTCTCAAGCTATGTTTGAGATTTTGAAACTAAACATTAGTTCAAAACCTCAAAAAAGTAGTTATAATCATGATTATGTTAGTTTTAGGCCAAACTCAGAAGTTAAATGACTCAAAAAAGATTCTAACGCTATTTTTGAAGTTTTAAAACCAAACTAGTTCAAAACCTCAAAAATAAAATTATATTCATGTTTGTGTTTATTTTAGGCCAGACTATGGATTTAAAAACTCGAAGATGGTTTTAAGATTATTTTTAAGGTTTTGAAACCAAACTTGGTTTAAAACCTAAAAAAAAAAAACAATGTTATAATCATGTTTGCGTTCATTTTAGGCCAAAGTTTGGATTTAAATAACGTAATCACTATTCTTAGGCTATTTATGACGTTTTGAAATCAAATTGGTTCAAAACCTCACAAAAAGTTATATGTTGATTTTAGGCCAAAGTTTTGATTTAAAAAACTCAAACATCATTCTTAGTCTATTTTTAAATTCTGATTTGGTTCAAAACATCAAAAATAAAGTTATATTCATGTTTTTATTTATTTTAGGCCGTAGTTAAGATTTAAATGTTTTTGACATGATTTAAGGTTGTTTTGAGGTTTCAAAACCTAATTTGATTCAATTCAAAACAAAGTTTTTTTTTAAAAAAAAGGGTGCTTGCATTAAAAAGGGTGGAATGTACAAGAGAGGGCTAAATAAACTCTAACAATAAAAGAATTACATATCAGAATATAGGCCTAGATAGAAAAGAGCATGAATAGAGAACAGATGAGACTATATTGTAAGAAATGAGTCAGACAGGCAGATGACACAAATATCAAAATAAAGTTTTTTACATGTTTATGTTGAAATAAAAATTGCCTATTTTGAGGTTTTGAAACAAAAATTGGTTCAAAACCTCAAAAATAAAATTATATTCATGTTTGTGTTGAATTTAGGCTGAACATAAGATTTAAATGAGTCAAATATTATTTTAAAGTTATTTTTGAGATTTTGAACCAAACATGATTCAAAACTTCAAAAATAAAGTCGCATTCATGTTTGTGTTGATTTTAGGTCAAACTTAGGATTTTAAAACTCGAACGTGATTGTAAGACTATTTCTAAGATTCTGAAACCAAATTTGGTTCCAAATCTAAAAAATAAAATTATATTCATTTTTTATTTATTTTGGCCTAAATTTAGGATTTAAAAAATTGAAGATGGTTGTAAGACTATTTTCTAGACTTTTAAACCACACTTGGGTCAATACCTTAAAAAAATTGTGATCATGTTTATGTTTATTTTAGGCCAAAGTTTGAATCAAAAAACTCCAATACCATTCTTAGTCTATTTTTGTGGTCTTGAAATCACAATTGGTTCAAAACCTCAAAAACAAAGTTATATTATTATTTATGTTAATTTTGGATAAATTTGGATTTAAAAAACTCAAACACCATTCTTAGGCTATTTTTGATGTTTAGAAACTTTTTAAAATCCTCAAAAAAAAGTTATTTCATGCTTGTGTTGATTTTAGGCCAAACTTAGGATTTAAAAAATTCAAACATGACTATACAACTATTTTTGAAGTTTTGAAACCAGACTTGGTTCAAAATCTTAAAAATCAAGTTATAATAATGTTTATGCCGTCTTTAGGCTAATCTTAAAATTTAAAAAACTCAAATGCTATTGTTGATATTTTGAAACCATAATTGGCTCAAGACCTCAATAAAAAATGTCATATTCATGTTGCTTTTGTGATAAATTGAGGATTTAATAAACTCAGACACCCTTCTTAGATTAATATGAGGACTTGAAACTAAATTTGACTCAAAATCTCAAAAATAAAGTTATATTTGTGTTAGTGTTGATCTAGGCTGAACATATGATTTAATGGTTCATACATGATTCTTACGCTATTTTTGAGGGCTTGAAACAAACTTAGTTCTAAACCTTAAAAATAAAATTATATTCACATTTGTGTTGAATTTAGATCAAACTTGATTTAAAATCTCAAAAGTATTGTTTACATAATATTTTATTATTTGTTACTCAATATTATTTCCTTTTTTAAATAGAAAATGTTCGAGATCAACATTCGGTACAACAAGATTGAGGATCCCTCCTTTACTGAATTGTCATGTGCTGTGAATTGAGGGTGTGGGATAAGGTGTGTGTTCGACAAGTCGCGGAGCATCTACCCGTTATGCGGTCAGAGAACGTAGGATTTTCAGTTCTGGGAGATGGTTGAGAGTTCACAAAGATCCTTTGTTGAATCGTTCACGCAGCCTTGCGAACCTAACAAAACGAATTGGTGGACCTGTTCATACGGCCGCTGTCAAAGAGGTCGCAGCTACCAGGAGCCAGCCGCCTAGGGACTCTCTACTAGTGCTTAAAGTAGTAGGAAATAATGTAAGATTTGTTTGTAAAATTTGATATTTGTTTAATAATATTTGTTTGATATTTACATTTTGTATTACATATTTTTCTTTAAATGTTGCCTTTATGTGGTCGCCGGGTTTTACAGAAAACACGTTTTTTGTTTTCATCTAGTTAGTATTTATTTGATATTTAAGAAAATTAAAAAAAAATTATTTAGTAAAAAACTGGCCTCAAATAAGAAACCTCATACTAGCCAGAAAATGGCATGGAAATAATGCACTGGACACTAGTCGGAACCTTTCCAGAGAGTAGAAGTGAACGGTAAATGATTGTAAACTGACCTCACAATGGGTACGTTCTGGCAGAAAAATGGTCGTAAAATGAGGTTTTTGAGATTGCCAAATATGACTACAAACTGGTTGTAAGTTGACCAAAAAATATAGCCTGGAGTTGGCCGGAAATTAATCTAAAAGACTTATCCACATTATCATTCCGGTCAATACTTTGGGTCGGAAAAGTGACCGAAAAACAATTAGCAAGTTTTTTTCATTAATTTTCTGGTAACATGTTTTGCCACAATTCTGACAAAAAAATATTGTTTTTTTCTTGCAGTGTGTATACCTCAGTTAAGTTTCAAGATCGAAGTTCAGGTGTTGTACCATTGTCATTGGAATTTAAACACATATTTAGTGTTTGTTAGGTAGCCATGACAGGATAAGAGGTAATATAAATATCGGGGATAAAAATCTCACTTATTTGGATTTTATTATTATTAATCCTCTTACGGAATGATAAAATCTTTTTTTTAGATATTATTAATTCTTACTGAATTTATTCAGATATAATAGTCGTTTAAGATTATATTGAGTGGATTAACGAGATATTAATATTAGTAGTTAGTCAAACATAATATGTAAGTATTTAATGTATTTTTTAAAATTTTATGTAAAATGTAAATAAATTGGATTACTAAATTGTGTAGAATGATTTTTAATGAACTATAACGATGAAGTAATTAACGATTAACTTCTAAAGATAGTAACTATTAAATACACATGATAATTATAAAGTGATAAATAAAATGTTAATTGTCAAGAAATAAGACAAAAAAAACTATCATTTCTATAGAAGTCACGTCAATATTAATTATCACACTTTTAATATTTGCTATTAAATGGTGGACCGTGGACTTACTCGAAAATGATGAACGATTGCACTCTTCATTTTTTTTCTAATCATTTGTATGGAAATGATGGGTGACAATATCACATGATTTTTTTATTGGCTTATTTTCACTCTTTTGATTTTGATTCTACCCCACTTTTTATTTTATTTCAATTTACTCTTTTTAAAATAAATTCAGAAATAAAAATGAGGATTTGACATGTTGGCGTACTTGTGTAAACAACCTTTTATTGCATGTCAAACCATAAAGGTACTTGAAATTTATTCACAACAAACTGCTAATCAGATTCGTGGTAAAAGCCAAATCGCCTGTTTTATTTGCAGCTTATTCTTCATCATCGCATCTCGCCATCATCTTCATCTAAATTCATTCATAAAATTGGATCTCAAAGTCATAATCCTGAACCCAAAATTGAATACAATTGAAGCCGTCAAAATCATTGGAGAATGAAAATGTAATCGAATGGATCATTCAAATGATACTCGCTGAGATATTAGAACTTAGTAGTTACAGGTGTTGTCTAACAATTTATGGTTACATATTTAAGTTCAATTTTTTTCATCGCATCCTTTTTAAAATTCGTAATAATTTAGATCGTAATTAAATAAGAGGTGATAGTTCAAAACTATTTTAAATTTTTTACCTAAAAACAAATCCGCAACCATTTCAATTCTAGATGGATTCTGCAAGGAAGGTCAACTGAAACAGGCCGAACAAGTGGACCACATCAGGTACGATAAGCTGGCCCACCAAACCCTCCAGGCCCATCCATCAACGACCCAAACATGGCCCAACACAAACCCAAAACAACAAACAATCAGACAGCAGCAGCAGCAGGCAGACAGATACGTAAGTTGAAAAATCGGCCTACAATTGTAAGTCATACTAGCAAGCTTAGGTGTCATAAATGCTCCCGCAGCTCCCAGATCTGGAACGACTGTCCGTGACCCAAACAGTCAACCACCACCCAATCCCGCCGCGACTCGTGTCCCTCCCTCCATGCCTAACCCCATCTCACAACCCTACAAATATCTACCCTATATGTTCACAGACCTTAGGGTAGCCATAGCCCTTAGGGTTCTCTTTTGTGACAGTCTTATCTAAAGTTTTAGCAGTAGTAATCCCCACACCATAGATCTACCCCTACCCTACGCTACCCAGCTACCCTACCCTACGGCCTCCATCGCCTATCCATCTAGCATACTACCATATCTATTAACCATTTTTAATATATTTACTAGATGCACCCATCACTCTTTTTCCTGACCGCGCCGCTTTCCTTTCCTACCTTCATCGTCATTATTATAATATAATATAATTAATTAGTTAATTTATTGCGATCCCCATAATAGTGGAGTGGCGTTGAGAGGTGATTTATTGTACAATGAGGCAGACAGCTCGGTGCTCGAGGCTGTTCAGGCAGACAAACCAGCCTATATTCACGGAACTAGTGCTTCCAGGCGTGCCTTTCACCCCAAACCCAAATCCGTACTACTACCACATTACTATGCATGCTATCATTACGTCTCTTTTGTTTTTCCTTCTCAAAAATATTTTTTCATGATATATTAAATAAATTAGATAATTATTTTTTTATTTTAGAGGTTATGATCTTTAAGGCGTAATTATAAAATCACAAAATTTTAATAAATTAAATCCTAAATCCTAAACTCAAGCGCCCGAAAACTTTAAAATCATTAAATTTTGAAAAATGAAACCCTCAAACTCTAACATTTTAAAACACGAAAACATTAAAAATCCTCAAAAATATATTAGTAAAACAATATTTTTTGGCAAATCTTTTCTTAATTATTATGATATGTAATCTCGTATTCTTTTTTCTTAACTTAAATGTAAATTTCCCATTTTTCTTAATTTATAAGGAATTGTCTTACTCTCCCGCACACTATAAATTATAACAGACATAAATTTAAATATTTTCTGTTATTGGTTAACATTAAATAACCCTCAAAATATTTACAAGAGGTTTCCGAAAACTCATAAAAATCAATTTTTTTTTTGGATTGTTTAAGAAATATTTTGATATCTTTCTTGTAAAAGTATAAACAAATTTGTAGTTGAAAATTATGAACATATTATTTCAATGTAAATTAAGCTTTGTTGAGAAGATATGGAAGTTATGACATGTGTTCACAGTTAGGAAGCCATTAAATTTAAAATTCATTCGAGCATGAACTACTTGGAAAAGTAACAATAATAATAATAACAAATATAAATGGATTATAATACGTAAATTTTCGGTAAAACTCTCACATTTTCTTTAATATTTTTAAAGGGGAAGTCCATTAGGTGAGAGATTAGATAAAGTTTTTTTAAAGATTTCTATATTAAATTTTCACGTTAGAGATTACTTTCTCAATCATGTATTGGATGTTGCCCATTAAAAAAGCTACTGAATTAATGAATAATTTATAGAAGAGAGAATGAGATAAATATGGAATCTAGTTGAGATGAGATAGATGTAAAATAGCTAGGATTGGTGAGAGAGTTTGAATTATTGTTGAAAAGAGAAAATTTTATAATTAATGTTTTTCTTTTAAGGAACTTAATAAGTAAAAGTGAAAAAATAATTTTGATTAAGTAACAAGTAAAAGAGGATAGAGTGAGTATTAGATTATAGTTTTTTGATATGTTGGATTTATAGAGTTTTATAATTTTATGTTTCCAAATTTTCAGAATTTATGATTTTAATTTTTTTTGGATTTTTAGTTTACATACACTAGAAATGTAAGATTTTCATATTTAAGAGTTTAAAATTTGTTTATATGTTTTAATCTAAAATACTAAAATGAAAAAAAATATTATTATGTATGAATACTGATATTTTTGGAGATTTGTCAAAATCAATGGACAATGAATGGGAGAGTCCAACTATATATAAAGATCACTTAAGAACTTCCACTTTCCACTAGTCAACAACTTTATCTAAATTATACGGGGGCGTCAATCATATCACCTTTTTTTTGTTTTTTGTTAAATACAAATATGTAGTAAAATACGAACTGTATTTCGAATTCTGACACGAACTGTTTCGGAGTCAACTTACACAGAACAAACGGGATTCAACGGCGGATGCTATCGCCACGTGGAGCAATCTTCGTTTGGGCACGTTGATGTTACTATTCTCAAACCGATTCTGATATTTTTTTAGAATTTTGGAGCGGCGTGTGTACACACACAGTATTGTATATATAAATTCTTGATCGAGGGTCTATATGCTCTCAGCAGCGCTTTCTGCGTGTCTTTCGATTCATCCATCCGTCGATCATTGAAGAGAGAGAAAAAGCAGCAAGAGAGACGCAGAAAATGGCGAGCTTCGAATTTCGAGGAGACGAAGGCGAAAGCTCATGAAACACGGACGGACAGCCAGTCGCACTGTTGTTGTTGCAGCGGCTGCTACTTCTGATCGTCCGTCAGAGCAACACGACGACGACGACGATCTTCGTTTGCAGAAGAGGCGCAGAGGTTCGTCAGTCGTCTGTTGCTGGAATACTCTTAAGGGCCAAATCCGTCACCGCCTCAACCTTCTCTAAGGTACTTTTGGCGATTTCGTTGCAGTCGGTTTCTCGTCTCTCTACTTTGCTGGATAACGAACAACGCTCGATCGATCCCGCTGCTCTTGTTGCCGTCATCATCGTCGTTGATGTTAGCCGCGCGATTCTGTGAAACCTAACTTATTTGCTTGACTGAGGATAGGAGATTTTGAGTAATTTTAATTTATAGCAGCTGTGGCGACAACGCGGAGATTGCCGTCGGATACTGGTGCGTTCGCCGATTGGATAGCTTCGTCGTCTTCGGCTGGCGGAGCAGATGAGCTTTCGCTAGGGTTTAACAGCCATGCCGCGCAGGCGGCCGTGGCGACGTCGACTGCTGCGGCTGCGGGAATGTGGCCTCCGTCGTCGGCTGCCAGAGTTTTAAACTACAGTATTCCGCATGATATGGGAATGGTGGGGCTGCGTGACCTGTTCGTTGTCGCTCCGGCTTCTTCGTTTCATCACAGTAGTTTGAACGAGCCGAATTTGATGGCGGAGGGACTCGGAGGTGGAAATCCAGCCACTGCGCTTGGCGTAGGGTTAGGTGTTATTCCGCTTCTCACGGCTGCTCCCTGCATCGCTGATGACGGTGGTGTGAACGGCCGAAGTAGCAGAGGCGGAGGCGGTATTCAGTTGTGGCAGAATCCAGGTCTGAACGGCGGCAACAATAACAACGCGTCGGTGATGCAGACGATGGGAGCGTCTTCGTCGTCATCAACCTGTCAGGACTGCGGCAACCAGGCAAAGAAGGACTGCAGCCATAGGCGGTGCCGGACGTGCTGCAAAAGCCGAGGGTACGATTGCTCCACTCACGTCAAGAGCACGTGGGTCCCGGCATCTCGTCGCCGCGAGCGTCAGCTTCTTGCTTCTTCCACCGGCGCTTCATCTGCGTCGATGAGTTTGTCGGCTGGTAGTGGCGTGAAAAAAGCTAGGCTTGTGAGTTCTAATGCTGCAACTTCTCACACTTCCAATTCCAACACTCCTCCCAGAAGCTTCGAGACCACATCATGCCATCAAGGTGGTTGTTATCGTCAGTATGCATATTACTTTCTGTATATTTGCTGTTGTTCGTCTCCAGTATAATTTGAAATGGTTGCAAGGTATTTGATTTATTGTCTTGTAGATCCGACCTTCAAAGAGACGTTACCAGGACAGATACTGGCGCCTGCCACGTTTAAGTGTGTAAAGGTGACATCGATAAACGACGGGGACGATGAGTTTGCGTATCAAGCAATGGTGAAGATAGGTGGGCATGTGTTTAAGGGATTTCTGTACGACCAAGGTGAGGAGAGTGGCACCAGGGAGCACCAGCAGCCGGGAATGCCTAACATATCTGATTTGCATTTGGGAGGTGGCAATGGTGGGGGTGGAATGCACAAGGTAAGTTGTTCGACGACTGGTCTGGAGGCTCCGCTTGCAGATGTTTATGGCGGTGGATCAACCTCTGGTGGAGGAATTCTAGGAGGTTCTGGTTATGGTAACCCTATAATAAATTAATCGGTCCTGATTATTAGTAGCTCACTGCTTCCACTGAAATACATTCCTTCAGCTTTACAAGGGAATGCTTTTTTCAGTGGAAGAGAGTTGACATTATTGTTGTTGTGAGTCTCTAATTATGTATTAGTTCTCATCCTTGCACACTACCTTTGATAGATATGCTGCTAATTAAACTAATCCAGTTCCAGTGATTATAGGGTTTCTAGCTGGTAGGTTAAGGAGGGGAATTTTGTATCATCCTGGAAATGCTGGCTTATTTTATTGTGGATTAGCATAGGTTTACAAAGTGGATAGTGTTTATCAGGAGTTCAATGAAACCTACTTTACTGTTTTCTTGTATAATTATACTTGAAGAGCTAGCATGTGCACAGAAGCTTGTTTCAAGTTGCCTAGCTAATCATTGACAAATGGTGCCTTCCTCATTACTATATCTTGTCCTGTGCATACATCCATTATTTATCTGTGGTCTTTTGATTTTCTTGTGATTTGCTCCTTATATTCATTCATTAAGTCAGTATTTTATGTGCTTATTAGTTAGTTTATTCATTCATTATTTATGTATGACCGGGGCGGCATATTATGGATTGTTTTCTTTTTGTGTTTGTGATTAGAGAACAGTCATACCTCCCATCCTCCTACTTCTCACTTAATCTGTATACAGTCAATTCAATAGCTAATAGCATGCATGATGCATCTCCAAATGCTCTCTTCTTGCACTGTCATGCTGCTTCCTCAAGTTTCTGCAAGTGACTTAACTAATGATAAAGTAGCACGCTCAGTTGATCAATATTGTTCCATTTTTGTTGAATTGCTTTAGACCTAATGGATGGGGGGAGGAAAAAACAAGGGGAGGTTGGGATTTGATAAGGTATGGAGTGGAGGGAGGATCCGGATTTCAACGTCATATTGGTGCCCGCTTTGGACTTTGGTGGCATAGCTATTGGATGCTAGCTAATTTTGCTTAGCTCATTAGCTATACTAGCTAGTTGTTGAAATGTCATCATCCTTTTCACATATATTTCTTCCCTTGTCTGCAATCTCTATTGGAGGTCGTTTTCAGCCCACCCCTTCCTCTCTTTTACACTTCTTATACAGGTTTTACTTTTTGGCAACATTCACACACCATCGGCATTGTGCCGTCTTATCTTCCTATGAAGACCTAGCACTAGCAGCTATTCTTGTTTTTTTCACCATCGAGCACTAGACAGTGGACAACACAACACAGTTCGTTTCCAATACGTCGATCTGTTTAACTGTTGCGTGTAGTGTTGTTTCTTTAGATAACTCATCTTAACGATGTTTTTCGCTTCAACCAACAGCCAGCGATATATAGGCACAGTAGAGCACTGTTGTTGATGATGGTACCTTTGCTTCCAACCCATGCCGAAAATTCTTCCATGTGACTCTCCCTTTGGCCTTTTTCATTGATTTCATTATTGGACTTTTGGGTCTGTTGGTTGTTATCTGTTTGGTGCAAGTAGAATCAGGCTCTACGGTATAGCTAACTCTGATGATGTATGTACTACTGTCAGTAACTCAATGGCTAGTATTGTATGGATAGTAGATAATGAAATGGTTGTATGTCTCTCATATATATTTTTTCTGTGGTTGGATTTTCACATATGGACAAACTCATTGGCAGGATATATACTTGATTTGTGGGATATGTTGCTTGACTTCCTGATCACATACTAATATTACGTGACATTGTGATATTCTAATATATCCTCATTATCTGCCTGTTTCACCAAATATGGCCACATTGAATTGAATATCTCTTCGACTTGCTGGTCTTGTCTTACTTTTATCATATTGACGAATAACAGCATGACTGTGATAGATTTTGATTTACAACTAGAAATGTGACCAGCCAGGTTTATCTTAACTATATACCTCTGTGGCTCAACGGCCTTGCATGACATTACTGCAGTGACCTGCAACGCACAATACATGAAGGAATTGAACAGCCAAACGGGTCATGCATGCATAATGATTTACTATTGCATGTTGAGACTCTTTAGTATACATTGATTCTTGAATTGTTTTAGTAAAAGCTGAGAAAGACCAGTTTGCTATGAACTATGGCAGCTGCTTATTACAGTTATGGTTTTGCAAGTGTTTTCTTTGTAAAAGCTGCATGCATTATTGGTGTATTACTGCTGCTGGCTCCAGTACTGTATGTAAATATATACTTGCTCTCACATACGTAAGTGTTGTAGGAGCTGTTGGTGAGGGTTATTCATGTTAGTAAGTTGGAGAAAAACGGTTGAGAGTTGAGACCACATACTCCTCTTGTGGTTGAGGGTTATGTTCTTAATGCAATTTGTCTCATCACCTCAATCTAGCGTCATCTGCCGCCTCCTGCGCTTTCTCAAATGAGGTATATAATACATCTGCCAGTAACCGCAAAGTCGAATTCAATACTGCATTATTTACTACCACTTGTATGCCGATGCAATGATCTAATATTATACTGCTGTTGGGGGAGGGTGCATGTTGTTGTCGGCATGATGTTCTGATGCTCGTTTCTAATTTAAATGTATAAAAGGTGTTGTTGTTCATCTCTCATCTGCGGGCGTCTGTGAAAAATTGAGCATTTAATAAAGTTTGGTATGTTGGGACACATCCACAGTCACCCAACCCATTTGCTTGACCAAGACAAATGTCCACTGTGTATGTAGCTGGAGTTAAATGTTGAAGTAGGCACTCTTGTAAACCTAAGAGTCAAGTGATATCACTAGTATTGATACTGTGTTTGATAGTGATCCGCATTCGTTCATGCACCGACACAAATATTTGTGTCACATTTCCAGGTTTTTATGACCTCCTTGCATGAAACAAGAGCCACAAATATGACTGACTTCCTTGTCATCATCCCAGGGAGCTACTGCATCTGCTTCTTGAGCAACAGTGCTAAGCGTTGTTTGGGTGCTTCTTGTTTATAGTTTGGATCCCAAGCTATGGTGGGCTTGGAATATAAAAACAGGTTACCTTTATAAAAACATGCTCTCATGCAGCCCAAGTGTGTCTCAGGACAGAAACAGTGGACAGGGTAAGGACAGTGCAAACGAGCCGAATTGAGCCGAGTTGTAAAATATTCATGTTTGTTCATTTAAAATTTTACGAGTTCGAGTTCGTGCCGAGTATTAACGAGCTTTTAAAATACATGTTCAAACTCAGCTCGTTTAACTTTAACGAGTTCGAGCCGAGCTCGAGCTTTAGTCGAGCATTTGGATTGATAAAATATAAAATTTAATATATATGATAAACGAGTGTTTAAACTAGATTGAACGAGTTTTAAATGAGCTACTCATTAAAAAATCTTACTTTATTGACTATTAACTTTATAAATTTATAAAAAGGTTCGTAGTCGAATCTAAACGAACTGTAAACGAGTTTAAATGGAGCTTTTAAACGAGTCCATAAACAAGTCGAATAACGCATTGTTTATGTTTGACTCAAATATTAGACGTAACTTACATCTCTTTCATTTACGTTAGACAGAATTTATGTTAATTATTGTAGCCATATTCACTAATTTTGAAATCTTAACTCTTGTTGAATTTGAGTTATATTCTAACTTAAGTCGTTAAGTCCTCGATCTTTTTAATAGAGTTATCAATCTTCTTATCGAACTTCTTATCAAGCTTCTTATCGAGCTTGTTCATGAACATAAACGAGCCGAGCACCCCCTTGCTCATGTTCGGCTCGTTTATTAAACGATCTTATAATTATTATTCGTGATCGACTCGTTTATTAACAAACGAGCTTTGACCGAGTACTAACCGATCTCATTCGCGAGCAGCTCGCGAGTACATCGGCTCGCTTGCAGCCCTAGACTCCGTTGTCTTAATATCTTTACAGTGGCACTTAGTCTATGTCTGGTTTAGTGAAAATGAAAATTGGGGGAATATGAGAAAAAATTATTCTCTGAAAATGAGAATTGAAAATTTAATTAAAATAAAAGATGTTTTTAGTATTTTTCCGTAATTTTCCATATCTAATTGAACGAGGCGAAAATGAAATGGAATAATTTTCCATTAATGTGAATGAAAAATTCTAAAGAATTACAACCTCGTGGCCTCTAACATCCTCAGCCCCACCAAAAAAAGTTGGAACTTTGGAATACATGACTCCATCATAAAACAAAGATTAGACACTGTTGGTAGTAGTCGAGTGATTAGGTGTTCTAAGATCTCAAAGTTCAAGCACGCATTGGTGGTAGGGTCAACTAATGTATGTTGTGTTTGTGTGTGTATACTTGTTCAGAATTTTGTAAATGTGAACTTTCAAAAGAGCCAACACGGGGCCACAGAAGAGAAAGGAAGATGCATAAGAAGTAAGCAAAATGAGCTGCATCATCATCAGATTCTACTTCATCCACTTTCTCCTATTTTATCCACATGCTTGCTCTTTGTTTCTCAGGCCTAAAGATCTTCAATTATGTGAGCTCATGTCAGGAGAGTACAGTTTGTCCCTTGCAAAACATATATCCAAGTGAAGAGAAGCAGTCTCTGCCTCTCTGCCCACATTATTGACCTTACATGCTCTCCAAGGAAACTGGGGACCCTCCTGCAGTTAAGCTCTTGGGACCTTGTTTCTAAGGTACCATTCCCTTTAACAACTTTGCTAAAGTTATCAAATAGTAATATAGATTTTGTGGGCATGGATATGGGCCTCAAGTTTATTTAGGTCATCCATCATTCACATGAGATAAATAAGTAGTTATGCATTCTCCCAACAATTTTTTTTTTTTTTGGATAGTCGGAGCCACACATCTTTCCGTTCTTTGAGTGTGGAGTCAAATTCGTTATAGCCAGCTCTCATATACATATATTATTTCATGTTATATAAATGAAATTTGAGTCTAAAATCTGAGATAGTTAGATAATATTTCATACCACCGTACCAACATGTTGTCGTTTCACAACACATGATGATCACATGTTTCATGTCCTTGAGAAAAGGTTGATGCATATAACACATTAAATGATAATGAGTCCATCCTTCCACCCATTGTAGACCCCATCTTGCTCCTCATTCGTGTCTCATTGTCTGTCTATTCCTTCCTTTTCTCACAAGAATAACATTTCATAATTTCCATGTTTTTCAATCCCAACTAGAGCTAGTTTCATTCTTGAAGACTTATTTTACATATTTATTTATGAATATTTATACAATTCTCAAGTGGGTTCATTATGCGAATCGAGAAACTAATCGTGTGATTCTGATTGGGTGAGTGTGCAATTGTTCTAAACCTGATCTCAATCAAAATGAAAGGGAATTATAGAGTACTTACGCTTTGTTTCTGAATTTTGAGAGAATAAAAAGGAAAACACATTTGAAAAGAAAAGATTGGAAAGGAAAAGAAAGGATTCGAGGGTGGAAGAAAAAAAATTGATGTTATCGAATTTAGAAGTGATTTGGAAGGATAAGAGTAAAAAACTAAAATTACTTAAATAATCTTACTTATAAAAATAAAAATAAAAGAACATAAAGAACTGAAGGGTATGATGATATTTTCATTGGGAAATCTCTCTATTTCCTCTCAAATTCACCCAAATCGGGTGGAAAAAAAAAGTGTTTCGCCCCTCCAAATCTCTTCAATTTTACCCAAATCTCTCCTTTAAAATAATTAGGGAACACGTATTTTCTCTCTTCTCTTTATCTTCTTTCCAATTTCTTACTCGGAAACACTATCGTAAAAATAAGAGGACGATGATAGTTAAACTAGCTTCTTTTTCTTGTCATTGCACCCCCTTACACCAAAATCTCTGCAGTCAATTTATTGCAAACTGTTCCTTATTTGTAAGTGTAGCAGATACAAAAATAATTTAAGGTACAAATACATACTATTTCTAAGATAGAGATTTAGACTCATGGAATTTTTCTCATTTTGAAGAATAAAAATAATATATTAATAATTATAGTTGAGATTACATGTTGTGAACCGAGCCCATTTACATGAAAAATAAATTTTCATCCTACCCATTTTAATGCATCCATTAGTGGACAGAATGCTGTTATTATCCCAGCCACTACAAAGTGCTTTGAAATGGAAAAGCCGTTTACTTTATCCAAAATTATGAAATACGAATATACGACATTTTTATCTATCTCTGTCAATCTATCTATCTATAAGATTGTATAGACAAATTCTTTGACAAGAGAAGCATAAGCACTGCGTTGTTCAATTTCTGGTAGTTTCTCTAAGAAAGAAAAAGCTTCTGTTCTCCCACTTGAATTTCAGATTCAAGGCAAAGCAACGTCACGTCACAGGAGGCAAGCATCACAGGTTCTGCCCTCCCGATTTCATTGCCGGGGAATGATGACGCTGTGAAGAAGGCGGCAGGGGAGGCTGCTTCCAAGAAGAGCAGCGACTCAAAGAGGCATTCAGCGCAGCAGGAGCAGGGAGGAAACAAGGCTGCTCCGAGATGATTGCTCCTGGTTCACGCAGTTGCAGTTTGTATGTGTTTGTATGCCAACTGTTCAACACCTCACAATAAGTGTTTTCCTTGAGACAGGAATGCTAATATCATCCAGCTTTGTCAAGATTCAAAAGAATGGAGTTCTGTTCCATGCAGCAAGCAGTAACCCACCAAATGCAAAATACATTTATCAACTTTTGAACTTTATGTCACTACCAGAAACAAGGAAGCAAATATAGTCTGCTCCACTTAACACACAAAAACCAAGTAAAAACATCTTATTTGTTATTAGCGAAACCCAAACAGAAAGGAAGGAAGGATAACACCCAAGGGTTTAAAAGGAGACCAATTTCTCTTTATCAACCCAAGGAAGTGATACAAGTTATCTTATCACCTTTGGGTTTCAGCAACCCACTGCGACCAACCGCATCTGGGGAACAGAGTCTTAGATAAACATAGGACAGCCAAGAGTTAGCTGCGAAGGAGCAACATTGGCAAATTGTGTTCCACCTACTTCCAAGATAACAAGCTCCCAAGTCCTAAGAGTTGCAGATCTTGCTGAAGACTACTTGCACCATTTTATGTGACAGACCAGGCACTTGAATTTCAACACAGTATGTGGTTCATTCCCTCTCCGGACTCGGAGACGGCTCGCTGCATTCAGAAACGAAAACAAAGCATGTTAAAATGCCACCTTCATAACATCATTCCAACAAGCACATGTATATAACATGTGCTATGTCAGGCACGCTCAACAACGATACTCACTTCAGTTGAATCTATGTGCCAGTAAGACGCCATTAGTACCACCCTCCATCAAAAGGATAATGCATACATGACAGTAACATGGAATTGACCCCTTTAGCGACATAATACTCGAGATTCTCCACATACTTTCTTAGCCTGGATAACACAGACAAGTGTCGCACAAATCATCTCAGCAACTGAACTAAAAGAGAGAAATATACAGATCCAATGAACCAATATAATCTTACCAGTGATGTCCTTAGAAGGACCTCACCCTAAATTTTGACCGGACCACTTCGAGATCCCATGTTGTTGGTTTTGGAGCAGGGCCTCAGCAAACTGTTGCTGATACTGATATTGCAACTCCTGATCTGATACCTGATTTTGCAGAATATCTTGCTGAACTTGACTACGTAATCTTGAAACTTGCTTCCCAGGAAAAGGAAACATATTATTACTGCTATCATTTGCCTGAGGGTTGACCTGGAATGATGCATGGTTGTGAGAATTGTTAAAGACAGTGCTCGACATCGACATAGCTACAGGCATATGATGACCATTAAACCGACTATAATCATCAATAGACTTGTTTTCGCTTGATTGAAAAGGGCCAGAATCTGACATTTGTTTGCGAGGAACAGAATTAAAGCCAGGTGGGGGTCCAATGTGCCTGTGAGGTCGGCTGATTGGGCTTTTTCTTGAACCTTCCGGAAACGGTACAGTTGTTTTTACGTGAAAAGCATCAGGTCGAGGCCCTGAAGATAAATTCATCCCAACATTCCATGATACGAAAGATTCAGGAGCATTGCTATGACCGTACATAACCCTGTTTGTATTTGAATCAGCGACATGATGCAAATGTGAAGGAAGTGGATATGACATGCCCACATTATCTTGTCTCATTACATCATTTCTGGGACCATTTTCCATGAAGCCCAAACCTGTAAGGCCATTTGCAAGTTGTTCTGCAGACCAATTTAGCGACTGAATTGATCCATGGTATTGAGGAATACTGCCACTGATCTGCATTGAAATAGGAGGCTGCACCATTGTCTGGAATTCAACTTGTCCATGATTATGATTGAGCGGTTGAGACACTGGAATGTAGCCACTGGATGTAAAAGAACCCCTGGCAACAGTATATGAGTCATGCGCCACAATTCCATGAGGATCTGAACTCGGAACAACTGCAGTATTGACCTTCTCATTCACGGTTGGCTTGAAAACAATCACCTCATCTTCCTCATCCCCTTCCACTTCACTATATAGGTGTCCATTTGGCTGCAACATTTCCTTTTCAATAACTCTCTCCATCACAGCATGAGGCAGCTCATCTTGATTAGACAATTCAGATTTATCACTAGGCATGAGCGACTCAGAACCGATAGAAAACCTCTTCACAGTAGAATCAAAGCAAATTGATTTTTGATCAACCTTGACAGTCTTTGCCAGGACTTTACTTGCCGCAAATATCCTTTGTACACGAGCTTTTTTCTCTTTATTACTGCCAGATGAATGCTTCCTAGAAAAATCTAAAATATTTTGAGCAGGCGCAAGGGGCAGAAACCCTCGAAGCTCAAAATCCTCCCACAGGGCAAGCCAATTTTCATTTTCACCTTCTTCATATGTGCTCATGTTGAAGAAACAAGTTTCATCCTCATCATCTGTCGACACCAACCCGTCTAACAATATTTTGTTTATGAATGCGACAAAGTTGTTCCAGAAAGTCAATCTTACTTCAGCATGCTTGTCATTAACCTCAATACCTGAAGCAATATCTGGACAGCTAGCCAACCACTCCATGAAAACAAGGATTCCCGGTAAAAGGCAACTCGAAGAGACATCCTCCAGCTCTTTGCATCTACTCAGAATATGTCCCATAAAATCGAAAACAGCAGTAAAAGCATTCTCTAGAAGTACTTTACGCTGAAGAATTTCTGCATACGACTGCCCATCGATCTCTCTTTTAGCGTTATAAGCACTAAAAATGAGAATGGACACAAGCCTTACTATAAGAAGACCATTTTCTGCAGCATCTTTGCCTAAAGAAAGCTTTTCCTCAGCCCCGGAGGAAAGCAATAGTTTCAGAGAACCTCTGACACACATGTGAACTTCCGAGAATGTCTCCAAGCTGATAGAAGGACGTTTAATATAGGTTACACATAACATTAAATGAAATCAGCTAAGCAATGGTTGTAAGTTGTAATATACCTTGTTCGGGTGAATAAAATTCCATTTAGACGGATAAACTGCAGACGGAATAATTTATATGTCTCAGGCACATCAGAAGCGGGGGGGCTAAAATTCTCAGGCAGCTGGGCATATGCTTGACGGTTCTGAGACACAACTTCTTGATATTAAAACACTGGAGCGGATCACACATAAGCAAAACACAAACAAAAGATTCCGCTAATCGCCATGTCCATATATTGCATAACTACAATCTAAAACCAATTATTACTTATTTCAACAAATAACTGATGGTAGAACTTGATAATATTAAAAAAAACATGGTGCTTAGCTGTTATCTTACTAATTAACTCCCACCATTTCATTTTAACTGCCATTAGAGTCTCTAAAGTGTTTTCCAAAATTAAATGTTCATGTGAATAGAACCTCGTGCAGAATTTGTTTCCTTCCCAATTTACCGCTGTTTATAGTAACGCCGACAAATAAATCCCATATATATGATGAAATTGTTATTCAACAATGGTAACATTGAAATTTTAACTATGACTTGAGTTGGAACATATATTGATTGGCTTTCACAAAACCAGCTTGATGGAATATTAAATAGAACAAACTGGAGGGAGTCTATTACATCAGGTATTTCATCCCTGATACCGAGATAATATCTAATTTATTGAAGTTCATCTTAATAACGTCAGGTATTGTCCACTCCTTAGTCCTTGCAACCCATTTCTCCATAAACAAGAATAGTAAAGATTCAAAGCCTAAAGTCCTGGTGTTACGACTCTTATCCTATGTCAATGTCCTACAACAAATTTCTACCTGAGTGATCATTGTTTATTCAGTAATCATATCAGCGGCGAATCAATGCACTAGAGGCCATAGTGGTGTTTGGGTATTCAAAACACATGTCAATGAGACATTGAGACAATGACAAATCATTGCAGTAGCAGCTTTTCATAAAAACAAAATGTAAAATTAATATTCACCCCAACAGTGCTCGTGCGTTAATTCAGTGAGATCTAAAAACTTAGCATTTACTATATGGGAAACAGATTTAACAAAATAAAAAGAATATACCTTCTCAAATGCAACAATCAAATTGTCCTTTGCAGTGACAAAAGGACACTCGATCGCTAAACTTCGAAAGCACCGATACACGGTAACTAATTCATCACCAGAATAAGAAGCCAATATTGCAAGCTGAAAAAGAATCCCAAAGATTCATCCCTTTTATTAGAACACTTCATTCAAGATCACAAAAAGTTATTGTCAAAAGATATAAGAGGAAACCTGATGATGAGGATTCCCACTCGATGGCCAAATAGATGATGCCTCTGAGTAATAGCTTGATGCTGCAGCAAAATCACGAATTTTGGATTCAGAATCCCCATACATGCCTTTGTATCGTGCAATGTCACCAAGGTATATCAAACATCGATGACATGAAACCAGCCCCTTTTTCGTATCAGCATAATTCTTAGAATCCTTCTCCAAGACAATTTGATTTTCTGAACCCAATGGAAGCCCGTACTTAGCTTTGATCTTTAAGATAAGATCATGATAAAATCCAGTTGCCTCAGAAAGGAAAGACTTGAACTGTAGTCTTATTTTTGCGATACGATCGGATTTGGGAGGGCCTTTTGCATTTTGAGATGTAGAACTTCCAGGAGCAAGAGCAGCACTGAAATGTGCTCTGAATTCTTCGATGCGTTTGTAATGTAGCTGCCATAGAGAATATTCAATGTTATGTTGTTCAGAAAAAGCATGATCTTCAACAATTATTGCTTCATAGTTTTCACGCATCTGCTGCCACGCATTGATGTCGGATGGAATCCTGGCCTGAGCTGCCTTGCGCCTCTTATTCTCCAATTCAACATTCTGAACATTTTTTCATGAAGAAGATTCATTGAAATTAGTGTAACCATATCATGACTCTGTTATCAAACACACAGTTTATTCTACAATCATTTAACTATGGAAACAGTATCTCACTCTTGGAATACCAACAATCTCATATTGCGAGTTTCAACGATGGAGCAGGTAATTACCAGGACGAGATATCAATATACCAGAGAGAGTATGAGATTTCTAATATAACGTTCTGAACATATGATCAGTGCAATCTAAAAAGATATACAAAAGCACTTCCTTTCACCCGCAACTAAAAACATAAATTGGCTAGTATTACCGTTAATGCAAAAGCATGACCCTTGAATGAACATCATGAACTATGAACAGAAAAGGAAAGTGAGGACTTCAACAATCACCATATCAGGCAAAAAGGTTGGAAACAAAGGAATTCGTTATCGACGACAATGAGAAGCTAAATATAACGATAACTACAGAAGAAAGATTCAACAGACCTTTTCATACAGACGTTGAGCAATCTCCCTGGACTTAGGAGCAGACATTTTATCCACTGGCACGATCATTGCCCATTAACACACATTATCATGTACCACCTTGCTTAGTTCTGCAAAAATCACTTATCATCAGTAATTCTTATCTGTGGGGCTGGCAGCATCTCGTTCAAGACCTTACTCATTCATTTCTTGTCCCAAATTTCAAGTGTATAAATTTTTAACTGATATTTTTTGAGAATAAAAAAATAACATGTAATTTCTGTCTATAGCTAAACAAAGTATAACCCAAGAAAAATTATCAACCACAATGATTTCCTGTCACCAATGCAAATATAACATATAATAAAAAAAAGAAGAAGATACGAGAACAATGGTAACCCAACATGTCATCCCGGAGAACACTTCACTAAGGTTATTTACATTAGCAAAACAGCAGATAAAGCCGAGCCCCGGCAAAAACCTCATTCCAGCCTATATATTACCACAAAGCTGATCTTGAAAACTATCAACACCCAAATATACATAAATAAAACCCTATTATCAAACTGCGGCTCACTGCTTCAGAAACCCACACACACAAGATAAATAATAAATTAAAAATATTGGACATAAAATGGATCACATTCCACCTACCATAACCTCATCTTCCGAATCCACCAAGAAGCGTCCACCCAAACGATCAGCTATACCCCCAAAATGGAAAATCCGACCTAAATACAAAAGATCCACCACACACACACACACAACAATCAAGACTAATTCCAAAGGCCAGACTCACCACCAACAATCAAATACATGACGGAAAAAGTCAAAATCGTAAACGTAAAATCGCGACCCACTCAACGAATCTAGATTGCATAACGAGTTCCTCCTCTTCGACGGCGATTGGTGGGATGGAATCGGAGGAGGAGGAGGCTGAGAAAGCGGAGGAGGGAAGGGTGGCGGAGGTCTTCGTCGTCTCTCGATTTTCTTCGCCGAAGGATTTTTTGCGCGTTTTGGATTTCAACGGATGAGGTTCTCTGGGATTCAATGGAGTTTTACGTCCGAGCCGGCGGATTCTAAGCGGCGTCGTTTTGGGTAAACCGACGTTGTTTCTCTGAGACTTTTTGGAATTTTATTTTATAAAAAGACTTTTTGTGTCAAATCTGGAAAAAGCATTGTTTATTTGTATGTAGTGGTTTTGTTTGTAAAAGAAAAATATTGCAAATTGCATATTCAAAACTCACAAATGGCATATTATTTTTACTTTTTAGAAATAAAATAGAAATTCAAAAAAAAGAAATTAAACTACTTTTTATATATTTGGTTTGTTATGGAAATAAATAATAAAAGAGTATACAATGGCTTTAAATTGTTACATGGTTCTTGTATATTACTTTTAAAAATGATAAAAAAGGAAAATGTGAAAAATATCTGGGTTTATTAATAAATAAATGAATCACAACTGGGGGTATTGGATGTAAGGTAAAACATCCATTTCATTTTCATTCTAGTATTTTGATATTTTAAATTATTGTGCACGTATGGTATGATGTGTTATTTATTCTGTATTAATAGTGAGAGTATTGTTTAACTCACATCTTATCAATATATTAATAATAAAAAAATTTAACATTTTTATTTCTTTTCGAACATTGCATACTGATGATCTCATTACTTAATTTTATATCAAACAACTACACAAGGATGTCACCATGGTGTTAGTCTAATATTTGATTGATGGATATCAACTTGGTGGCAGCAACTTTTATTAAAAAAACTAAACTTCACAAGCATAATTAATATTATATTTCTCTTAATACATGCTGCTAAACATACACTTAAATTATACCAAACTAAACTCTATATCTTTAAATCTTAATGTCATGTTTGGCTTAAGAAAATAAGAGAAGGAAAGGAAAT
Organism: Kalanchoe fedtschenkoi; assembly: GCA_002312845.1. Taxonomy (NCBI): domain Eukaryota; kingdom Viridiplantae; phylum Streptophyta; class Magnoliopsida; order Saxifragales; family Crassulaceae; genus Kalanchoe; species Kalanchoe fedtschenkoi. Next base: position 5,989,096 of record NQLW01000011.1, read on the forward strand.
TGAATTCCTCATAGATTTCATCATATTTTTTTGTTTGGTTGTGAAAAATTATGAGAAAAATATTATAACATTTTTTGTTTTGATAAATTTTGTTTTCTAATTTTTCGTCCCATATATATTTTTAAAATAAATGAAAAATTCATTCTCATTTTCCCCACAAATTTTTCTTGACCAAATTTTTTTCCTAAACCAAACAAAACTAAGTGTTTTTTTTTTAAAAAAATCATGCACCAAACCATCATGAGATTTGAACCGGAGATTACAAGAATGACGAACTGTCGCCTGACCATTCGACCACTACCACTGGTGGCAACACAACTACTGCAAGTGTCTAGGAACCCTAAAAACTTTGAAATTTTAAAACTCTAAAACCCTAAAATTTTAGAAACTATAAAAAAATAAAACAATTTATAATTCCTTATCAGGTTCATAATGCATTTAGATGATGATATTCTCTTTGCAATGGTTTACATAGATTATGCAATGTTTTTTAGCTCTTTCAAGCATTATGCCAGATGAACAGTTTCTATGTGATTGTCACAACTTCACAAAATCATACTATTTGGCCATTTTTAGTAAAATTTGAGGAGATTGTTTTCTTTAAAAAAATTTACTCTGTTATTTAATTTATATAAGATAATATCTTATTTTGTCTATATTTATTACAAAAAAAACGCTTTTTCCACTACTTATTTATCCGAATTTTTTCATTTACCCCTTCACACACTGATTATACCCACAAAGGCATACTAGTCACTGGGCGGTTCTACTAGAGGGCAACAGGACAGTCGTTCCCCAAATTTCATTCAAAATATCTTAACTCATGGTAAAAAAATTATATTCATAAATTTGACTAAATTTTTAATTTTGTCACTCCAAACTCAATCTAAATTTTTAATTATGTAATTTTATCCCTCAAATTCAATCTAAAATTTAATTGTATAATTTTATCCCCGAATGAAAAATCCTGAATCCGCTACTAGTAAATGTCTACCGGCTGCTACCATCTCAGCATGTGTGTTTACATCAAATTGTGTGTAACTTGACTTAATTGTCGTTCTATAAAATTAAGAGCTGAATGTTGTATGAGAATCTAAATGGTCAGACCATTGGTCAAACCATATCTGATTGTTGAATGATTTATTTTCATTAAGTAATTTATTTTTTAAAATATCTTAATTTATAATGATTTATTAATATAAAATTAAATTATAATGATAATTTGAAAACATAAAATAAAATTAAAATTTATAATCATATTATAAAAATATTATTTATTTATGAAGTGCGTGATATTTTGATTAAGAAACCAGCCGCGATCGGCATTGATATGATTCTGATTGAAGTACAATCCGGGCAGAGACGATTCCAGAAAGATATGAAAAAAATAAAGATATAATTATAATAACCGTATAGATAGTCTCTGAATGATTCAGATATAAAATTGGTAACAAATGATTCAGATTTTCCAAACATTCATTAAGAGAAAAAGGACAAATACTTGGTTCACTGAATGCTTACTGTAATAAGATACCACCTCTTAATAGAGCTCAATAAATGCAACAAAACAAGGTCTTAAGCTTTTGTTAAATTTAACCAAAAAAATTAAAATGACAAAATTATTTAGAAACGTGAGGTTTAATTTCGTCTTAAAATCAAACGTTTTAAATGTTTGATGGGTATAAAATGTCTTATAATTAAATGTTTTACATGTTTGATGCGTTTTAAAGAGAATAGAGAAAAGAAAAAAAATAAAAAAATGAATTAGAGAACGTGGGATACGTTTAGATTTTAAATAATTTTATTTTGATCAAAATTGACTTTAAATAGAGAAGATTTAAGAAATATATAACATGCTACAAAATTAGTTTGATGGGATACCTTTATTAGTTGGGTTGAGTGTCCTAAGTATTTTATAATTAATTTGGTAGGTAAAAAAAAGGTGAGATCATCAATTTCTTGCAATTTTTTCATTCAGAATTTGAATCCTAATATGGATTAATGCTCTAAAAAAGTGTTAGGTGGTGGACACAACACTTAATGGTTAATTAGCTAGGTGAGAATTAATCGGAAAAACAAACAAATATAGACAGACTAATATACATTAATAATATTATTTGATACTTATTTATAAAAACATATATTTAAAAATGAATTTTTTTAGAGAAAATAATTTTCAAATAATTAATCAATTAGACGATTAAACATATCTTTTAACATTGTCTAATGATCAATTGGCACAAAAGACCTTATCGGATGCCTAAGAAAATATATATATAAAAAAAAATGGGGACAATTTGATGATCAATGATAAAGTTTGGTGGCATCGGTGTTACGTAAATCAACATGATCGAAATGATAAACTGATTGCTTTGCTTGGAATCCAATAAACCTGCTTTGCAGGACTTGGTCTAGCAAAGATTAATATGCCCTTTACAATTTCAGTATCTTTTGTTAATGGGCGAAGTGGGATATAAGCCACCGTTCAAAACCCATCCTCGCTTGCAAGAGTCTTAAAGTTCTAATACCTGTTAATATAATTAAATTTATCGTAAAAAACAATTGACAATGAATAGAAGAGTCCGACTATATATCAGGATCATTATAGACGTCAACACCTTTATCATAGCTGACCCCAAATAGCTCTGATCTGATGATATAGCATGTTATGTCTGTATGTGAAATCGATACGTTTTTTATTCAAACAAAGCACACCATTTGGACATACTGCCAGACAGAATGTGGTTCAGGACCATGATCGAATAGGGGATGGTTGAGTCGGTGAAAGATGGAAGGGACGTGGCGCAGCAGGTGAATGAGAGTGCAGATCGAGGTATCTCAGAAGCTTCATGAGTTGGGACCGGCGTTTCCTTAGGAAGCTGATGTGGTTGTCCAGTTCTACCACAGATGCGGAATGTGCTGGTGAAGAGGAGCCCACGGACTGGCTCATCTGAAATTAAAATTGAGATGTTAAACTGACTTTGATAAGTTCAGTCGTGAATGAAAAACAACTTGGTTGATCGAATTTCAAGACTGTTCAGGTCATTAGACAGATTGTACGACGGATTGAAAACTATAACACCTTTCGCTCATTGTATGTCTGTCTTACCTTGGCATGGATGGGGGGAGATGACTGATAAAAGGCATCTGTGTCAAATCCGTCATATGACATCTTCCTATGTTCAGAATGACAATAGCTCATGGAACTGATCAATTCTTCTCCATCCGTGTCGTCTCTAATGCTTGACGCAGAGTGTGTTCCTTCCGCAGTTCTTCTATGCAATCCTGATAAAATTCCCTGCGCATATTTGATGATGTGAAAAAATAATAACTAAGCATGTTTGTTAAAGAAGAAAAAAAAAGCTCTTTTTACAGTGATGGAAAAGGCCAGCTCTTCACGACCCGCTGGCACTTACATGTGTTTTCTGCAAACTCTCATAGCTTGAAGATGCAATGGTTGCATCAAACTCTTGCTGAAGAGATCTCCTGTAATGAAGTACAGAAACAATGAGACACAGACGGCGAGCTATTATTAATTTTGATGCATCATGTGACAAGCTGTAAGCCATCTTCATCTTAATATTGGGTCCCTGTAGTACTTTTACTATCAGTCTTTCCTCACTAATATGCATGAAAATGGCAGAGAGACTAACTGACTCCAATGGCTTCAAGAATCAAACCCAGATATAAAGTACTGGTTTAGAAGACTAGAACCAAACCCAAGGTATACAAACCAGGATAACGAAATTTCAGAGCACTAGCTGACGCCAATGGCTTCAATAATCGAGAGTGAGCGTTAAAAGTAGCAGTCTTACTGGTGAGGTTTAGCAGTTTGTGCGATCTGATAATGGTCGGGAGTGTCAGAGGGAAAACCATAGAGATGTTCCTGCTGATGGTCGGGAGTGTCAGAGGGAAAACCACAGAGATGCTCCTGCTGACTCAGTTGATGACGAAGTTCTACAACTTTATGCTTCAACCTGGCCATTTCAGCCTCTGCAAGAGCAATCTCTTCGAGTTCAATCATTGTCTGCATGTCCATGAACGTCTCGTGAGAAATTGATATAAAGATGGATGAAAAGAAAATTCCTGTTTTATATACACACAGTGGAGTCTTGGTTTGATGGCTTTCCAGACGACAGGCTCTGACTCAGACCGACCTCCGCCGCTAGTTTTGGATCTCTTCCAGCATGTAATTGCTCCCTCAGTTTCTCAACCTACAATTAAATTCATCAACAATGTTTCAGTCACACACTCTGGAAGCAATTATTCTACTAGATTAAAATAAATGTCGAGGATGAAAGATTAATAGATGTGCATCCTCTATTTATCAGGTACCCATTCCATAATAAAAATATGACAGTCAAATTAAGGAAGGCTAATCATTCAATTTCTTTGTTTTATTATCTTTTTTGTGGAAAAGAAAAAGAAATAAAACTAATCATTAAGTTTGGTAGATTTTGAGTCCAAGTGGGCAAAAGGAAATACGTCTTGATGTAGTATCAAACGCCGCTCGAGCAAAGCTTGCTTCCGTCCCTCCAAGGATGCTTGTAATAAAGCATTTACTTTAGCCTGAACGCAACAACATTTCCGATATGATAACTAGAGAGCAAAATTCAGAAACCAGGTTAAAAGAACTGATCAGTTTGTAAACTGACCTCCTTTTCTAGTCTCAATTGTAAATCATTCTTTTTCATCTCAAGCAGTCTAATATCAAGCCAACAAAGATAACTGGTGAATTTGTAGATTAGACACACATGCACGTATGATTTGGATCATAAAATGCATCAGAATCTTACTTTTCCAAGCCTGGTGAACCTAGTGAGACCGTCGAACACATTCTTGTCGCCTGCTTTAAGAAAAAGAGAAGTCAGCTGGATAGAAGCTCTAACTAATCCATATGAATCTCGAGAAACAAGATTGTCTTCCATTTCTCACTGACAAGTACTGATTTTATCATTTATTACATACTTTTAGTTGAAAATGTACACACTATAGTCAAGCTCAAGTATAAAAAACACTCACAGAGTCTCTTTCCTGAAGTGAAGATGTCTTTCTATCGAAAGAGGAGCTTGCAGGTTGGCCGGGCGATTTTCCATCACAAGAACTAGCTTCTAGTGAAGGGAAAACCGGCTTCAATGATGAAAATAACTTATCAACCGGTCGAATTGGCTTCTGGACATGTGGGAGACTTGAAGTACTGAGCTGTTTAGATGGCATCTTCTTTCCTTGCTGAAGCTGATCTGGAAGTTTCCTATTCTTGCTGCCGTTGTTTTGCGGGTGTTTACACTCAACATATATACCTTCACTCTCTGGAGATGGAAGATCATAACTTCCAGAGACTTCATTTACATTGGGGCTGAAGTCCTGTGGATTTAACATCTAGTACAGGTTAATATAAACATTGTAACTTAATATGGTTTTTACAATCTCAAATGCCCAAGTTTTCTTCTATTAAATAATGTGTTATAGGAAGGAGATGGTTCACATTCGCAAGGGTTGGAACATTTGCAGGGAGATTTCTAATATGGCTCAAGTAGTTGAAGATTTATGGCCAGTTGAATGGTATTGCATAGGGTGCATATTTTACAGAGCTCACAGAAATGCTAATTTATAGGAGGGACATGATAAAAGAAACATGAATTACCGAGATATCATTCAGATAGCTGCCGCCATAACTACTGCTTGTACTCAGTTCTCCACTGAATGGAAGTTTAAAATACTCAGATTTGCCTTCCGGAAGTATATTCTCAGCATCAAGGTTTCTAATATTTTTCATTTCCACAATTTCAGCATCTGTTAAATCTTCATTCAGGTTAGCTTTTTCTGACTCAGCTGACATTGAATGTCCAATTGAGTTCGTGTCCTGAAAATAAAAGAAAAAAATTAAAGAAACGCAGAAACCAATTGATGACTCAGTATTTACCGAAAAGACTACGGATAATGTCTATTTTGTTGAAACATAGTGACACTGTTAATAATGGTAAGAAATCCCAGGAGAAATACACCCAACATTAAATTTAGAAGACTGCTAAGCAACTTTCCCTTTGTAACCCATCAATTTTCTTTGGACAATACGATATAATTTCAGCACGTCACAGAAAGCACATTACACTGAAAATGTTATGATATTCCTCCAAAATCGATGTAATTATGGCCTGAGCAGCTCTAGCAGCATTTGCAGCAGCAAAAAACTGAGCATAATCATCATCTGTGAATTCTATATCATCCGTCAGATTGCATTCTCCTGATAAAATCGGTCGTAGCAGCAATGGTGCCATGCATGTAGCCACAGCTGATGGAGTCATACGGTTTTCGGGACAACAAGATATTGTGTACATCATCTTCAAGATTCTGGAAACTAGCAAAGAGTAAGAAATTGTTGTGCAAATTCAAAGAATTATACAGATGATCATAAAATTTCAGTTCTGTTGCTAGTGTCACAGTATCCACATAGATGCACCTTTATATAAACAATCTACTGAGAATCAGAAAAAATTGGTCCGCCTGACAAGTAATGAGAGAGTAAAGTTGACAATGAGAGGTTAAAGTTGCGCAATACCATGCGATGATAGATTTACCCAGCTATAGCATGAACAATTACCAGTACCGTTTTACTGGCATTGCTGAATGCATGTACAAGTAAAGCAGAATCACTATAGGAAAGGTTATGTTCTGACAAAGATGATCAATAACCAGAGACACAGAAAATGATCAAAGTTATACCATGGTTTACCTTTGAAATAAGAGTTGATTTGGCTCAGGAAGCTTCTTCAATATAGCCACGCGAAAGGCATTAATTTGAGCCTCATTTTGATCTATTTCTTGGCAAAGGTTTAGTAAGATAGTTATGTCAGATGATGCATAGAGATTCAATCCAGTGAAATTTCATGGCAGATATTGAACATTGAACACAAGAAGATGAAAATCCAGGACAGATATTGAACAGTGACACAAGAAGATGAAATTTCCATGGACAACCAGAACACACACCTAAGACGGCAAACACAATTTTGCAGCTCAGTTGACATTTTAAGGTTAATAAAACTTCCTTTCATCTTCTAATCAAAGAAGAACTTGGTGCAATGGAAGAGTAACCAGATAGTTGGAACTCGGACGGCTAGACTCCAACTAAAACAATAAGAAATTTTCGTACCATAAGCCTTTAACAGCTCATCACAGCAACTTATTGGAACAGGAGATGATGGAAGTTCCCTCAGTATATGCTGCAGATCATTCTAGTATTTACCATCAAAGTCATAGAGCATCAATAGAACACTGTGGATTAGCAAGTGAAAAATGTACCTTGACACAATCTCCAACAACATGAGCATCCTCATTGGCATCAAATTCAGTTTTTCCTAAATCAAACAACCAATTCGATGAGTCAGAAGTGCTGGTTGAAAAAAATTGGTGCAGTTAATCAAAAAAGTTTTGGTATTCAGAGAGATAAAGATAACCACTGATACAAGAGATAAGCTTACCTTGTTCATATTCTTGAATTCTTTGTTGAACCTCCTCCACATCAGCAGAGATTCGCAAAATACCTTCTACTTTGGCGCCTACCAGGAAAAATAAAAATATGAATTCCTTTTATCATTCAATGGACAAAGTACTCAGGAATAGAATATTTAGCTATCAAAACCTACCAAATTCTTCAAGGAAACAAAGAGCTTTTTCCAATAATGAAGGGCTGCCATCTGCTTCTTGCAATGCAAGCGAAATTGGGTTCCCTACAATTCGAGATTTACCAATGTGTTTATCTTTCCCTGAGTAAAAAGAAAAGGAAGTCAGCTTCTATAACAAACAAACTCATCAACCATACTTTCTCTGGCTTGTTCTATTAAGGCACATACAATTATAAAAAGATCCAGTAAAGACATCATTGATAAATGTCCCGGCCCTCATAATAGTGGGGTCTGTGCATGGAGCTTGTGTGAAAGCATGTTCGAGGGCCGTTCTCCAAGCATGCAAATCTTCGGATGTCTCAGTCTTCACAATAAGTAATAACGGTTAAAACATTGTAAAACAATTATCTATGTTTGCATTTGTCTGTTATCTTCTAATGAATCACCTTAAGAGTGAACGCCCTCCCATCTTGTCCATCAGGAAACAAAATGGTTAACAATCTTTTATCCTCTCTAACTATAACACTGCAGTAGAGGATGCTAAACCATGAGTATGATTAATAAAACAGTTGGTAAAAAGTTATATAAGGCAGCCAACTATACCTTCCAGAGTTATTCAAGTCGATACCACCTAAAGTTAAGTTCACCTCACCACCTCCCTCTACTATGACACTCTACAATTTAACAAACGAAGACATAAATATAAATATGGTGATACATTTTTTCCCAAAAGAAGTACACAAAAATACCAGCATAACATAGCTGGAAAGAAGTCATTGTCAAACTGAGATGGAATGAACTGGTAGTCCGGCGTGGCGCAGGGAAGGCTATCAACATAAATGAAGTTGATATGGTAGAGCATGATAAACAAGAATTTGAATTTTATTGCCATTCTCGAGAAATGATATCTAGTCACAATAATAAAATAAACTGTTGTACTCACAGGATCGCTTTTGAAGAAAACCAGAGATGTGTTAGTTAGGACGAACCATCTCCTCTTCCAATGTCTCCAACCTAAACCTAAGGGAGTGTAACATTCAACAATCAACATAGCTTAGCTAAACGTCATATTAATCAAGAAAACATGTAGCTTCTCCAATATACAAAAATACTACTGACCTTTCGATGATATGAAAAGTGGACCGCTCTTGAGAATCTATTACGACACTCAAAAGCAACCAAAAAAAAATAAATTAATATCAGCCAGCGCTTGACTCTAACTTGACTAACGCGTCAACAGTAAAATAAGTTACCTACTTAGGCATATATTTTGGGAATCTATCTACGCTCCGTTTATGAATCATTTCACAAATTCTAGTGTAGTAAATATTAGTTACCTAACTACTAAATCTAAGATGAGCTCTATTATGAACATAAACCTGTAAGGCATTTTATGATTCCGTTATATGCAAGCTATTAATGAGCGGAGCGTTGTACACCCCTTGAAGCACCATACGCATCTTTCTACCCCAGCTAGAGGCGATGCAGAATCCTCCCAACCCATAACTCAGAAAAATCAGGAAAACTATTTTGCTTAGCTCTTAACAAACAATTCTGCTGGATACCACATATATTAATGAGCTGCTTTTTGTTCACTCCATGAAACAAAATATCTTTCACACCAAACTAGTAGCAATGCAGGATCGTCTCAACTCAAAATTCAGAAATATCAGGAAAAATATTCGGCTTAGCTTCTCGCATTCAAATTGCTGGATATCACATATCTGATTATTTTCATGTCAAATTTGCTTCCCACGCTACATCCTAACGCACTAACACGAACAAAACCAGCAACAAAAATTCACTAAGTTCAAACTCAAAGGCTTCATTTATTACCCCATTCGCCGCACCGTTGCCGGCCTGCTCCGATGTCGACGCCGCGTCCGGCATCTCCGATCAGTGACCGCAAATTCAGCGATTAAACACGCCGTTGATTTCCTCAGCAACAACAACAACAGCAGCAGCAAACACTTCAGACATCAAAAATGCAACCACTTAGCAAACAAAATGCCGCAAACTCAGACGACGCTGATCTGGAAATCGACGTTCGTCGACGAGTTAGGTTTCCGAAGCGCGAACCGCGTTGTGAAAAGTTCCTCCGAGTCGGATAGCTTCGGCTTCCTTCACACTCCCCACACTCGGCGGTTCACCTACTCCTTCAGAATTTATGTTGTTGGAGTAATGCGATGCGACAGTTCTCGTGTACTCCGAAACGAAGGAGCCAATAGGAGTTGGACGCGTGGCGCTTGGAAATCTGTACTCCGGTCAAATATTCCAAAAAGATATGTATTTTCTACTTATGAAGGAATTTTTGTAATTTGATAATTTATTATTTTGGCTGGTTGAATACTATTGGAATATAATATGTAGGATAAAAATTTAGCACATATGACAATTGTTAAAATAGTATGGAAATTCAAATTTTGAAATGATTTAATTATTTATATCATTTTGGGATAATTTTGTCGATCCGATTATTTTAGACTAAATGTCGATTTCTTGTTTTCATCTCTGCATATTAACATAAAATGCAATTTTCGATAATCAATTATTAATGGCAAATTTTTTAATTAAAAATTTAATGAGTAACAAATCAGACTGAAAAGGCATTTTGCACTCAAGTGATTTATTAATATTTCAAAATGCTTATCAAGAACACATTCTCCATTCTTTTTAGTCAATATATGAACAAGAGAGATGGAGGCAAGACTGATAATTTGATCGGCAGGCAAAAACAGAGAGCATGTTGATTTATTAAGTTTTATTGCATTGTGTTTAGATTTAGGTTGAGTTTGGTTTAGGGAAAATTGCAGGGAAAGAAAAATTTGATGGAAAGTGAAATTCATCATGAATTCCATATGATTTTCCTTTGTTTGGTTTAGAATGGAAAATTTGAAGGAAAGTTTCAAAACTCCTTTTAATTTACCTTAACTTTCATTCTAACTTTCCACATAATTTTCTTTCTCTCATATTTTCCATCTAAATCAAACATTGGACTTTACCAATTTTCCTCCATATTTTTCTTTCCACTAAAGTTTTCTTAAACCAAACACAGCCTTAAAGTTTGAAGATTATATTTTTGTCGAACATATTGTTAAGGGTCCGACATAAAAACTAACATAACGGAATGGTTGGAATATGTGATTCGAACAATGATGATACTACACTCATAAGAATATGATGGAGAAGTGTGAGAGTTGACCAGCGCATTCATAATAATACGTTTTTTGTTTTAAAAAAGTTTTGTTGTGATCTCCGTGAGATAGTGAGTAAGAGTAATTTGGTGAAATGTTCCACAATATATAATGAAGAAAATGAAAGCAGATTTATATTGAATTATTTAATCATGACTATTTACGAATTTGACTTTTTAAATCATAGTGAGGATATAATCAAAATGAGTCAATTGAAATTCAATAGAATATCAGAATACAAGATTCAATCTGGGACTTATATGTGAGATGTAGGACATGTGTTAGTGAACATAGTATTAGTGTCGATGGTTCAATATGAAACTTATATGCGAGATTTGAGACATGTGTTGGGGCGAAGAGTAAATGCACCCCAAATTCGAAGGACGTCGCGAGTCATCGAGAGAGCTGGTTTAACTAGAGAGACTTGTCAAGTGACTAAGGATATGTATGAGTTGGTCCCGAGTGAGGAGGGGAGATGTAAGTGGACACCTACAAAGAAGATGCATGCCACAAAGAAGAGCATAACTGAACGATTAAGGGATAGCGTAACCATTGACCTCCTAAAGTAAAAAAGAAGTGGGACAAGTGTTGGAGCCCAAAATACGAATAGAGGCACCCTGAGTATGAAAAGTGCCGCGAGACTATGAGTGAGCTAGTTGAACTAAAGAGATTGGTGTATCAATTGAAAATGTGGGTTGGACCTGAGTGAGAAAGCGAGACGTAAGGACACACTTATGAAAAATTTGCATGTTATAAAAAATGGCATTACAAAATAATAATCGAGGGAGAGCATAGACATCAACCTCCTAAAGTAACGAAGGATGTCAAAGGATGACGAGGATGAATAGCAAAAGTGTAAGCGAACTGACAAAACTAGAAAGAGTTTCAGAATGACAAAATTGTAAGTCAAATCCCAAGCAAGGAAAGGAAATTACAAGGCGCTCTTGCAAAAATATGTCCTACATCAGGAAATGAAAAAAATAATAATTTATATTGAATTGTTTAGCCATAACTTACAAATATTATTTCTTAAACCATCGCAGGGATATAATACATTTGAGGCAACTCAAATTAACCAATTTTATGAAACATATTAACGCATCAGGTGCGTCAAAAGGACCTCCCAAAGTAATGAATGATGTCAGTGGACGACGACGAGCATGAAATATTTCCCTTGTAACAACTCTCTCTAATATTTTAAAAATTATGGTTTTTTTTTAAAAGATTTGATTCAATTCATTTGATTTCTCTTCAAATATCGGTTCAATCATCTAATCTTTTCCCTCTAGAACTTTCAATATTCTCACTACACACTTAGGCTGTGTTTGGTTTAAGGATAATTTGGTGGAAACAAAAATTTAAGGAAAAATAGAAAAGAAATGAAATTCTTGGAGGATTCCATCTAAATTTTCTTTGTTTTGTTTCATTAGGAAAATGTCAAGGAAAATTGTTTGGAATCCATTTCATTTTCCATGATCATGAAAAGTTTTATGGAAAAATATGTCTAAAATATCAACATTTCATCACTTCATACATTGAATTTGATGAAATACATTGAATTTGTTTAAAAATTAATTATTTGTTCGAGATACATTGAATTTGATTGGATTGATTTGTTAGATATAAGAATTACATTTTTCATCAAATTTTCCACCTAATTTTCTTTCCTTCCTATTTTCCATCTAAACCAAATAATGAATTTTACTAATTTTTCATCAAATATTCATTTCCTCCAAATTTTTCCTAAACCAAACACAGCCTTAATGCAACAGTAATTCATCCTTTTATCCCGCCTACTTCACGGTCAATGCCTACTCATTTTCCCCTCGTTAGAATCCCCAAAGATCCGAACAGGAGGGGTTGAGAGTGAAATTTGATGATTATTGCATAAAGGTTATTTCGATGATTCTCCAAAGACTCTTAGGTTGTGTTTGGTTTAGAAAAAATTTGATAGAAAAGAAAATTTGATGGAAAATAAGTAAAATTCAGTATTTGATTTAAATGAAAAATATGAGGGAAAGAAAATTAGGTGGAAAATTGGATGAAAAATGTAATTCTTATCTCTAACAAATCAATACATTTCAAATTCAATGTATATCAAATAAATAACCACTTTTTAAATAACTTCAATTTATTTAATCCAATTCAATGTATGGACTATGAAGTGGTGAAAGATTGATATTCTTATACATTTTTTCGTAAAACTTTTCATGATCATGAAAAATGAAATGAATTCATAACAACTTTTCTGGACATTTTCCTTTTGAAACCAAATAAGGGCAAAGTTAGATGGAATTATCTAAGAATTTTATTTTTTTCCATTTTCACCAAAATTTTCTTTTACAACAAATTTTCCCTAAACAAAACAAAGCCTGATAGAAAATTTTCATCCAGATGTTAAATTTCTTAAATCTAAAGTATACAAGTATGTTGATGATGTTAAAGAATTTTCTTCCTAAGTCATAAAAAAAAGCGATATTAAATGCCATAATAAATTGATTTGCATACTTTAAAAATATTAAAAATAAAAATTCATAAGAATAAATTATTATTTTGGTCAATGAGGCCATTATTTAATTATGGGCGTCCATATTATTTCTGAAATTTACATTATTTCTGAAATATATATTTTCTATTTAATTTCTATTTAACTTAAGTCTAAATTTGATTCGTTCCAAGAAAATAAAACTTTAGGAGTATGTTTTTATTCATAAAAATTATCCAAAACAAATTACAAGTACCTAAATTTCCAATTTATTTGCGCATGAAATCCATGTCGATAAGAGGCGAGCATCTATTTGAGAAACACTTAATTTCAAGAACCCAATTCATTTATTTAAAAATGAATTTAAAATATCATTTAGCATTAAATAATTCTAATGAATGTTATTTTCATATAACTTAAAATTTACATAAGGGTATGTACTCCGCATAAGTTTAAATCTAATTGAATAAAAATACTGATATTTATTGTTGACCAAATTAATTAATTGAACAAATATTTATAGTATTTTTTTTGTTAAATTTCATATAAAATGTAGAACGAAATTGATTATTATAGGTGTTGAATGATTTTTATAATAAATTATGATGATGAATTAATTAAAGTTAGTTTTAAAGATAAATGTTTGTATTAGATATGCATAAAAATAGATGAATAAATTTTAAGTAACTAAAAAAAGTATAATATGACAGAACTAATAAATTAGTATTCCGTAACATAATAAGTAATATAAAATTAAACAAGCTTGTGACATTATATATCAGGATAGTGTGCAAGCAGATCCGCGTGCAAGAGTGTTGAAATAATCTCAAGAAGAATATATGTACCTGATTAATTAAAAAATTCTTAATTATCTAATTCTTAAAAAATTAACCGTACATTTTATTTATCACTTAAAAAATATTTTATACCGTCGCCAACTAAAAAAAGCAAACATTATTTACTTCATTATAATACTTAAAAAAATTATTATACACTATTAATAATCTACATCATTTTACATTTTATACGAAATTAAAAAATGAATCAAATATATATTTCTTTTATCCTCTTTTACATGTCATTTGATGTAATAAGTGCATTGAACTCTAAAATTACTAAAAATATAAATGACAAAAATATATGATATGAAGATGTTATTCAAGTAGAATTCGTTACAAACATAATGATTCTCATTATCATAATGTTTATCATAATATTTCATATAAAAGCGAGCCAAACTATCATCCAAAAAGTTACAGTGATTATTAATTCCAAATGAAAGGAGTGTTGATTAAGTTTGATAAACAACTAGTATTAGTATCTCTTTAACTCATTGATTTTAACATTAAACAACTGGTAAATATGAACAGAGAGGATATTATTTTTGAGAAAAAAGAATATGACATGACCCTTATATAAGTTAGATAAATTAAAAGAGCATCCAAAACAACATTTTTTTTATCTTAAGAATTTTTTACGATGTTGCAGTTTTTAGTATTTTAGGGTGTTGGAGTGTATAAGTGTTAATGATTTACAAGTACTTTTAGGTTCCTGAACACGGTTTAAGTATTTGAAATTTTAATGTTTAGGTGTTTAATTTTTTTTAGAATTTTAGACTATCAGGGTAATTACTTTATATATTGAATAATCTCATCATTTTTATCCATTCCTCGCCGCAGAAAAATTATCTAACGTCACTCATATGAAGGCACTATTTTTATCAAAATTTAAACTTGTACTCCCTCTATCATCTTTTACATGTCACTTAACTGAATTTTTTTTCCATTGTTACTTGTCACTTAACAATTTTCAATGCGTATTCAATATCAACAAATATATTAAAACGTCAAACATTTATCACTTCTTTATCATAATCAATAAGAAAATCATTCATCACCAGTAATAATCTATCAATTTTACTTTTTGCACGATTTAAAAAAAACATCAACCACTCACTCATTAAATTTATTCAACCGTTAGCATTAACTTCACCTTAATCTACTCAAATTAACCTTAAACGACATGTATTAAATGACGGAGAGAATATTCAATTAGATGATTTTATAAATTTTTACTTCCTCCGTCCTCTAATACATGTCGTTTAAGGTAATTTGAGTAGATTAAGGTGAAGTTAATGCTAACGGTTAAACAAATTTAATGAGTGGATGATTGATATTTTTAAAAAAAAATCATGCAAAATGTAAATTTGGTAGATTATTACTGATGAGAAATGAATTTTATATTGATTATGATAATGAAGTGATTAATGTTTGACATTTTAAGGTAGTTGTAGATATTAAATACGCATTGACAAGTGTTAAGTGACAAGTACAAGTTGTCAAAAAAATTCGGTTAAGTGACATGTAAATGAGGACAAAGAGAATATGTTGACGCTTTACATTCATTTTATTATAAATATTTGAATCTCATCAATTGATATTCATATATCCGTAGGATTTGAATTCGATATTTCAAGAATGACAGAACATCACTATGATAGACGAATAAATATTTGCTTCTCAGTATTTAATATAGGGGAAAAATCCAAAAGGGGCCATGAACTACCATCGTTTATCCAATTGCGGTCAGAACTACCGTGATTTCCAAAAAGGCTGCGATAAAAAAAATTGGATTGATTTTCTAAAATAAAATTCATCATTACATTCCAAAACTAATATTATTATAAGACGTAAATTTGTGTGTGAAAATTGTATATCGTTTGGTTATAAAAAAATATTATTTTCTTTATGTGCGCAAAACGATATAGTTTATTTTGATAACCAAACGATGTACTTTTCGCACCAAAATCTAAGTTTTATAATAATATTAGTTTAGAAATATAATGATAAATTTTATTTTAGAAAATTAGTCCAATTTTTTTTTCGTCGCACCTTTTTTGAAAATCATGATAGTTCTGACTGCAATTAGGTAAGTGGTGATAATTCAGAATTCTTTTGGGTTTTATCCTTTAATATATCAATGGATACTCATTAATTTTCGCGCTCCTAGTGACAATTTCCTTTACGGTTCATTTAATGAGCGTACAAATCTGAAATTTAATGCAGGTACTTTATGGTGAATTAAGAAAAGGCAACTAATTAAACGTGCTCCAATTTCAAGTGCATCATTCTAGAGATTAAATATACGCATGTATATTTTGCATATTAAAAACAAAAATTATAAAAAGGAGCGTTAATTTAATATGATTAAAACTATAAAATTGTGTATGTCATTTATATTTATATATAAAAATGAGTTCAAGATTTCAAATACGCACTCCTTCAGGCTGTATTTGGTTTGAGGAAAGTTAGAGGGAAATGAAAGTTTGAGAAAAAATGAATTCTTCAAAAAATCCATCTTATTTTATATTTGTTTGGTTTGAGGTGGAAAATTTTGTAGAAAATACTAAAACATTCTTTAATTTAAACAACTTTTCCATCTAACTTTCCATTTAGTTTTCCATCCCTAAATTTCCTCTAAATCAAACAAAAGATTCCTTATAATTTTCCATCAAATTTTTCTCTATCAAATTTGTCTTAAACCAAACACAATCTTAGGCTATGTTTGGTTTGAGGAAAGTTAGAAGGAAAGAAAAATTTGAGGAAAAATGAATCCCTCATAAATTTCATCTTATTTTTCTCTTATTTGGTTTGAAGTGGACAATTTTGTGGAAAGTAGTAAAATATTCTTTAATTTAAATATTTTTTCTTTTTTTTCAACTAACTTTCAATTTAGTTTTTCATCTCCAATTTTCTCCAAACCAAACAAAAGATTCCTTTTCATTTTCCCTCAAATTTTACTTTCACTCAATTTTTCTCTAAACCAAACACAACCTAAAGATTTAGGACAAGGTGAGGGGTCACATGATACCTCTCAAATTGTATATTTGAATTAAATATTTCATAAAAGTATAAGTATAATCCCAATATATTATCTACTCCCTAAATATGAAATAATTAAATAAATTACAATCCAAAATAATTTTAGGAAAAAAAACCAAAAAAGCTTTGAATTATCATATCAATCTAATTGTGATCAGATCTACCATATTTTTCAAATAAGATGTACACTGTTAATTTTTTAACATACATCATAACACCTTCAATCTTAATTAAACACGGTTAACTCCGTTAGAAGAATAAAAAAAATAAAAAATTAGATCACACCATCTCCATCTTTTTCCGCTACCCCTCATCTCCTCCCAATGGTGCCTGATTCGAGCTATGACGCGGACCGGAGACGAGACAGCCCGTCCGATCCAGGTTTGGGATGGGTCGGCTTATCGACGAGGACAAAAGAGAGCGGACATGTGTCATCATGAAGAAAGAAGTTAAAGAAATGACATAGCACATGCCTGATGTCATTTATTGCACGCGATTCGCAATGTTTCTAAATTCGAGTCAGTATAACTGAGCTATCTTTTGAGGATCATACCTTCCATGTCTGAAGTCTGATTTTGATGATTCAAATGGCGATAGAAAGAAGGAACAATAATCTATAACTTCCTAAAAGATTCAAGAAACAAATATCAACAGGCTTCTGTCAGGTGAACAGACAAAGTCAGTGGACAGACATGTTTCCTAGTCCGGCTCAAATTCAAAGTTTGCTTTCTATCAGCTTACAAATCTAGATACTAAAATTAAAGTGTCAAATATATAATATAGTAAAAAATGACATAGAGA